>JAUMHF010000025.1:17242993-17308845 GCA_032359275.1 Microctenopoma steveboyesi | reverse complement strand
ATCTTAACATCAGTCACTTTAACATCAGTCACTTTAACTTAAGCTAGCTGAGCTTCAGTTAACTTCACTTTAGTTAGCTTAGCTTAAGCTAGCTCTTTGTCACTTAGCGAACTGACCAACTGGTCACGATGAAGACTCAGTGGTTAGGCCAGTTAGAAGGCCTCACTGGGTCAAAGAACACACCCAACACAGCAGTCTTGAAATCTGATTGGTTATAAAATATGACAATCCAAATGTCCCCATTGAACACATGCAGGAGCCTTAAGCATATGACAGCACTGGAAGCAGCAATGCAACTATTAGCTAAGTACTTTGACTTACTTTTAACAATGTTTTTTACTTAAAAAGCGGTCCGGTGAAGGATTCAACTGCTCCACAATCAAATGAAACTGCAGGTAACTATGTTTGAACGTCACTGCTCTGAATAATTTCCCTTTGTGCTGATCAGAGCTGCTGGCTTTTAATCCATGTTTCACACTGAGAAAGTGAAAAATATTTTTCCCATTGTAATGACTCCCTGCTGGTTGTGGCATGTGCATTGGCTCCGTGCCTCCGGTTCCACTAGGGAAACGGGACTCAGAGTCAGAGTCCCAGCAGAATTCTAGAAGTAAACACGTTCTGTACTGTTTGGCTGTGTGGCAGAAGTCTCCACATCCAATATTTCGCTCATCCCTTTTTATTGCTCTGATTTTATCTACCAGTGTTTTTACGCTTGATTTCACCGACATAAACACATGTTCCAACTTTCTTCATTACTTCACTGTAAACAGGAACAAGTCAGGATTTTCTGAAGAGCCGATTTAAAAAAGTGTCAAGAATGATTTAAAGGATGAGCAATCGTTTTTTCAACTTTACTAATTAGCTAATCACCTGCAGCGGTTCCCAGGCTGTGCTGACATGTCTGTTCATAAACCTGGGCTTACCTGTTTGACTGACATGCCCCTTACTTAGCATCATGTTGGAGAGCTGAGACGTGCATGTACATACATAATAAATAACATTTACAACGGCCCTGAAAGTCTTTGCTCCTCTGCTGTGTCATGGAAAAATCTGTGATGATTAAGTTTGCATATACAACTGAATGTTTTATATTATATTATGTAATCTATATCTCACTGTTCACTCGAAGCTATTTTTTAATCATTTTGAGATTTAATCAAAATCTACATCAACAAGGCATTTACGAAATCACATTAGAAAGAAAAAACATGTGTAGTTTATTTAAAACATTACCAGTCCCTTGGAGGAAACAGGCCGTTGAGGTCAAGTTGTCTATATTTAACAGTGATGTAATTTACTGGTTTATTACTGTAAAGTTCAAGGCCCTGCACCATGCCAAAGGAACCGCTGCCCTGACCTGACCTCTGACTTGGGAGAAGTCAAATAAAATGTTCTGCTATTTTTATCACGTTAGAATATGTGGATAAATGGTTGATAGTATTATAATACTGTACAGAAGCAAGATTAATATATTTCGAAAGCTTGGCTACAGTAAAATAAATACTTATTAGTTGTTGGAGCAAAGGTATTTGATTAATGGCATTTGTCTGGTATTTGGCAGCCTCACAACAAACATGGATCCATCGCTGCTCGTTGTTGGCTTTGAATTTCACATATCATATCATATCATATCAACATTGGCAGTTCTTCATTCCAGCTGATACCAAGAGAACACGTTTCTAATAACACATCACTGATGGAATAAGCTGCAACACACCTTAAAGTTAGAGGTCCTCCTTCTTCTGGGACGCCGTGAACCTTTTCTTGCTCAAATTTCTTTACAATTTTTCAAAACAATTGAATGTCTTCAGGTCTGCTCTGAGAGGATCATTAACCAGTAAAATTTAAATAAAAACTGTGCAGCTACTGAGAAATGTTGTCTATTAAATGCAAACTTCAGTTCCCTAGGATTACCATCAGCACTCGTGTCCAGCACGGCAGCAACGCGTTGCTTCAAGTTTACTAATACTATTATTAATAGACTTCATTCACAGACAACGCTGATTTATTACTGTGTTGTTGGGCATTTAGAATAGCGTGGTTGGATTCAGGCGGTGACAGGAGGAATGCTAATGCCGTCATAAAAACAGGAAACTAAGCCCCGTGTTTGGGAAAAAAACTGTGTCTATGAAGAATATATGGTGGCTTGTAGTGGTGGGGGATGAGGAGGCCGTTATCATTACTGGGATCATTTGCAGCAGATCTGCCTGCCTGAGCTCAGGAGGAGGTTTGGTAGTAGGATACACGAGGTTCTGGGTGGACTGGATCCCTGCACGTTCTTGACCAGTTAAGCATGAGCACTGTTTAAGCCCCGTGACACAACAAGCAGACTGTCAGGCAGTGAGGTATGTGGTGGAGGATGAGGGCCCATTATCAGCTGTGGAATCTTTATTTAAAAAAACACATCGAGCTGATCGAATCTAAGCCTGAATCCAGTCTGAACTCGTCTTCCTCCTGCAGGAAACACCTGCTTTTCTGTTGATCTGATCTGATTTCTTATCATCTTAGGTGAGAAAAACACTGAGCAGTATTTTGCATCTGGCCCAACTCAGGCCGCAGGTCAGGTGCGGGATGCTCCACTTTGTGGATCACTGTGTGGTTCTTGAGGTCAGCCAGTGCAGCATTGGGCTCACCTACATTTTAAACAGTGACGGCATGAACAAACGAGCTCGAGCTACCGTGTGTGGAGGAAGTCTATCAGTATATTTAGTCTGTGTGTGGGAATTGTTGGAATGTAAAAAAGTGTTTTCCCTCTCCACTGTTGCCCAGGGATTGCTCAGTGACTTTGATTAGTTTTCGCTCACGTGTCTGTCTGATTTATGGTCTTCTGTGTTATTTATTATGCCGTTTATGTGGTTTATTTGAAGCACGCTGCGGTGAGTGATCCTGAAAAGTGCAGCATAAACACACTTGCCTCGTACACACTGAACCCTGTGGATGATGGGGGAGATCCTGGATGATGCAGTCTGTCCTGAGAGTGAGTGGTACTTATATGGTCATAAAAATCCTTAGTATTCACTATGCACATACCTCTGTCATTAACCACAGCTCTATCTGCTGCTTCCCCTCCCTCCTCTAAACTCTTTCATGTTCAGTTTTTTGTGCTCTTGTCCAGCCCAGGGGCTGCTGGCACTCCGCCTTTAGAGAAACACGATTGGTCCCGGGCCGCGCGGATCATCGCAGCGCTGCAGCCATTGGCCTGGGGAGCGGAAACGTGCGCGCCGGGTCCCGCCTCCGTCCCCGGACCGCACCCCGGTTCCCGGCTGTCTGCGCAGTCTGAGTGGTGAAATTACGCGAACCAGTGAGCAGCCAGTGGCAGAGGGAGGGCAGTAGGAAGCGAGAGAAAAAGCGACAGAAAGTAGAGAAAGAGAGGGAGGAAGCTGTAGTTTAGGCTGAAGTCTCTGCCCCCGCTCAATCTGCTGTCGACGGGAAAAGGAGTTTGACTCACGGCGACGCTGACTGAGCCACCCCGGTTGTTGTTAGCCACCCTCTGAAAGGCGCCCAGCTCCCGAAAAGCAGGTAAGAATCGTCCGGAGACTTTATTCCCGCTGTGCACGTTTCCATTCAGCCTGCGCGACTCCGGGAAGTGCAGCGAACCAGGAAGCTGCGAGCGGAGCGGCCGCGCTGGGTGGAGCGGGACAGATTTACTCCGGAGTTTCCGCGAACTTTCCGGACTCCGCGTACGTACGTAAAACATCCCGGCGTGGATGTTCGTTCACGCGGCGCGTGAGGCGGAGGTCGTCCGACGCGGCGCTGGAGCTAGCGAAGCTGCGGCGGAGGCAGGAAGTGCTTCGGTTGAATGAGCCGCGGTGTTATGCCGAAGTTTGCCCCCCCCGTCAGATGGTGACCCCCTCCCGGTAGAACCCCCCCCCCCCGTCTAAACGGCCTTCTCCTGTAGCAGGGAGGGCCGGTTACGGTTAGGGTGTAGTTGTTGTTGTGGGGGGGTCGTTACGGTTGCCTCCCGGTGAAGGTTACGGGCCGGGACGGGGGGGCACTCACGTAAACGGGACAGTTTTCGCCATAACACCGGTGACGGTTGGCGCTGACCTCGGGACGAGGTGACCCGTCTGCGCCTGAACCTGAGCTGACGCCGTGTGTGGTCGCTAGGGGCGGAATGACGTCACCAGTTCACCGGTGGAAATAACAAATTCTCCACATTTGTTAAATTTCTGCTTTTATTTCTCTGTAGATTATTCTTTGCACACCGCAGATTTAGTTCAGACTGTCTAAACGGGTGTTTCTGTCAATGAAAAGGTGCCTTGTTTCCCCAGATACGGTCTGTAAAAGGCCAAATTACAAAACTACAGCTAATTGGATAATTAATACAGGTTTGGATAAAGTGAGGTAACAAACACAGATCAGACAGAATGAACGGGTGAGCTGCTGACTCAACTCCGTGTGTCTGTCTGTAGCTTGTGCTGCTGTGAGGTGTGTTCCCATTATTTTGTCCACCTTTATTAACGCGGGTAAATGAAGGTGTATAATGCAGTGTGATCAAACATCCTGCAGCGTGAGGACACAGTTAGATCCACTGACTTTGGTTGAGCCTAATAAACTGAGTGTGAAGCTTCAGGAAAGTTGTTCTAAATGTAACGTTAGTCCGAGCACTGGTTGGAGACCACAGGTCCACAGCACAGGCTAGCCGTGCTCCGTGTGGAGCATTTATTTGGGGGAAGATGGAGACACTTGCTGTGCAGATGTGGACCAGGTTTGTCTGATTCTCGGGCAGCACGCTGGTGAACATTAGCTAATAGCTGGGCAATGCGAGTTTTCCACGGCTCAGGAGGAGATTTTATGGGGTGTATCAATATCAGGCTGTTTACGTAAGTCTGGAGTCATAAATCACAGATTTGCCTCATGAGCTGTGAAGCTGAAGATGCTCGCCGAGTCACACGCGGCCTCATAAGTTGAGCTTTGTGAAAGTGTTTGAAAATGTGCATCAGTGATGGATTTTCACTTCAGATCTCTGCACGAACTCGACTGCCGCCCACATACACACTGGTTGTGGACTTGAGACGGCTGCTGACGAGTGTGTGTGTGTGTGTGTCACGGTGGACTTAGAATTTGTATTTACTACCATCAGATGACCCCTCATTTGAGCTGCTCGCCCCCCTGAGTCTAAACTCTGCAGGTCAGCGTCGCTCACTGGGAACACGGGGAATTGTTGTGGCCACGATTCCGGTGTTTCTCCACCCAAACCTGCTTCTCATTACACGGAGGTGTTGGTGGTCTCAGCGGGAACCTGAGCAGCACCTTTCTGTTCTGTCCTCCCTCGTTGTAATCAGAACCACACTCTTTTATTCAGCAGCATTTTCTGCCAAGAAGCTCTTAAACCACAGTGTGAGCTCGCCACATTAGTGGCTTTGATAGTCTGGCGTGGGAATGATCTCTGCGCGGTAGCTGCTGCGTTTCTGCCGATGATGCGCCTCGGCGCGCGGCTCGAGCTGGGTTAATGCCTAACCTTACAGGGAGGCACAGGCTGACGTGTGCCATGTCACATCCTGCATTCGAGTCATGTGGTGGAATAAATCTGTGGCAGCTCGTTCATTGTGCAACAGCTTCTCCTGAGGCCAGTTTCTCCTCGCTTATTGGCAGTTTTGGTGCTGTTATGAACCCCCCCCCCCCTCCTGCAGAGACCGTTACATCATTCATGTGTCAGCGATGTCCGCACACCCCAGGACTGTTTTGTGCTGTACACCAAATTAAATGCAGACGGAGAGCTGGTGTGTGGTTGAGAGTTCACGGAAGAGATTTCTTCAGCACGTTGAGGACACAGTGACACAGGTTGGTTAAAAAAAACACTCCCCAACATGTTGGTGAGGGCTATCCAGCCATTTATCTGCTGTGTGACTCTGTTTTCATTCAGTAATCGCTGTCGCTCTGTCGGGCCGAGAAGAAGAGCTTGTAGTGACGCAGACCAGTGGAAGGAAATGAATCCGTTTTTATTATTGTTCCTGTTAAACAAAAAAAAATCCTGTGTTTCAGAATCAGCTGGTGGGAAAAACAACTGCTGTGCTGATCTGAGGCTCTGTCTAGGTTCTGGTGCCCGTTTAATGCAAAGAACATATGACAGGAACAAGCACGTTTGTCTGCACAGACAAAAACGTACAGTTACAGATTTACCTGAGAGTTAAAGTGATTATTGAGTCTCGATGTGGGTATAAAACGTGTTTGCACTGAACCACGAAGCATGTTCATGGCGGAAAACCAGGAAAGCCGTGCAATGGCTCTTCATGCTTAACTCCACAGGAAGTGGGCATCCAAAAACTCACAGGCCAAGATTAGCATAGAACGTTTCCTGCTGCACACGCTCAGAGCTCCGCAGCTACTCTTTCGTTTTTCTAGCATCAGCGTGTATGAAACCATGCACTGGTTGCTGGAGGTGATGCAGCGTGAGCAGAGCTTCACTCGTGTTGATCTTAAAACCAGATTCAACTGTAGCTCCGCGGTCTGATCTCTCCTTATTCTCAGGGTTAGTTTCTGCCTCAGATGATTAAAAGTCCTCATCTGTAAGTGTGGAGAACAGGGTGCAGACTCCATAATAAAGACATAATTGACTGAGCTGAATGTCCTTCGCGGTGAGCAGAGGTCGTTTCATGCCGGAAGTCTCCATGAACCGAGCAGAAACGGCTTCCTGCACACGCTGAGTAGTGTTCGCCGTGATCACGTGGTGCAGCAGATCACTAATGTCGGTCTTTAATTCAACTCCTTCTCCCCAATCGTTCTTTTCTATTTCTGCCCGTCTGCTTGACTTGAACGGCATAATTAGGCTGCCTCTGTCAGACCGGTTTGACTGACTGGGCTTGGTGGTTTTTCTGTTTCCTTTCACTGCGGTTTTGTTTCTAACATTTGCTCAGCAGACCTTTTCTCTGTGACCGCTGTTCTCGGTCATGTCTCCCTCCCCCTCCCTGTTTGCCTCGCAGAAACACCTGTAGGGTTTCAATACAACTGCACAATACCAGGAAGTGGCCTCTCTCTGACTCGGATTAGACAGAGTCACTTCAGATGTAGGTGTTCTGTGCGTTTTAAGAGATCAACGACACGTTAAAGATAAAACTCTGCTTAAATGAGGTGAAAGTCTCAGAGAGGTGTGGTTGTTAAACAGCTCGAGGGCAGAAAACAGACTTTGTCCTCTTCGGGTGTGTGTGAGCGACACACCTGTCTGGCGAATGTGTGGACAGCTGCTCCGTACATCCACCACAGACACTAAACTCACTTTCTTTCTCCGACCTTTGTCCTCGCTGTGTGGTGTGTAGTCCAAATCCTGCTGCACAGCTCCAGTTCCAGGTTGTCTCTGAGCTCGTGAAGGCGTTATTTGTGGAGACGATTGTTAGAATAAAATAACGGTCTTAGTAACACGGGGAGTGCCGCAGGTAGAGATAGCCAACGCCGCCACCTACGTACATATGCTGCTCCCCTCTCTCTGTGGATCCTGCCACTGTGTGGTGGTTAAACAGGTGGGTGGTCCGAGGTGACGCAGCACAAATACAAAACACACTGATGTAGATCTCAAAGCTGCAGTTACACGGCTCTGGTTTCCTGCAGGGATCGGTTTGTGTTGTACGACGTCTGTATGTTGGAGCACGATGAAGCCAGCTGAGGGAAGCACAGATGTTTGACCCGACCGTAACCGGTCTCTGAGCTGCTGTTGTAGCGGCCTTTAAAAAGTCTTCCAGGAAAAATGGTGTTCTGAGCATGATCCGCAGCTTCACTCTCTGATTTTACTCAGACGCTGGCGTTAACGTTGATTTTACTGCTGATAAAGACGAAGGAAAGTGATGGGGACCGGTTTCTTGTCACTATATGTTGAGCGGATTAGAGTAAAATTGGTTTGGATACCATGAGACTGTGCAGAGTCTGAACGAGTTGGACTGAGCGGGCTGCTCTCCAGAACCTGATCAGTTTTAAGATGCCGTGTGGCAAATTACTCAAGTCTGAGGTGTTTAAATCAGGCCGATGCATGATGAATTAAAGTGAAACTAATCTTCCTTCATTTAGTATCACCAACCAGTGGATCAGAAGTTAGTCTGTGGCAGCAGATTATGTGTCGTCGTTGTGCCTGTACCACATTCCTCTCAGATAAATTACTGCTGACAAACAGAAATGTGTGTCTTAGTTCCCTCCTGCATTCTTCCACTGCCTGTGTTAAGGCTTACGTAACCACTTATTTATCTAACGGGTCAATATTATCTAGTGTTGTAGTTACAGGCCAAACTGGCGCTGTGCTCCGGTTCAGAAATTCACCAACAAGTTGTGTGTTTAACGGCTGGTGAAAAGACGGATGTGGAATTTGTTCTTTGACCGTGATCACACCCGCTCCCCCCGCAATGATCTGTCCTCCTCGTCATTTCACGGGGAGGACAAGTGTCCAACAGGTCTGCAAAACAAACATTACACAGAATATTCAAACATGGCTCACAGCCGTGAGGGTGAACTGGCTACCCATGAGCGGGACCAGTGCGGCCGGCTACCCATGAGCGGGACCAGTGCGGCCGGCTACCCATGAGCGGGACCAGTGCGGCCGTTGGGGTGTACAGACTGGTATCAGCTCAAATAAACCCAAACAATCTCTGATCCTTTATTCACTGAGCGTGTTTTGTCTCATCCTGCTTAGTGTCTCTGCAGTCGAGGTCTGTACTCAGACTGTTTGTGAGGGACGATGCACCACAGAGTGTTTCTGTCGTTTTCCTCGCTCATCCTCATCCTCGCTCTAGAGGATGCTATGCATGCTCACATCCTATAATTTAATCTGAAACTTCATAAATTTGACAAAGCATTTGGAAATAAACTGTTAATTCACAGACTCCGCTTTAATCAACATGTGCTGTTGGTAATTAGAAGTCCAGGATGACACAACCCCTGTTTTACATAATTAATGGTGTTTAAAAAACCCAGCAGTTGATGAAGGGGTGCTTGGGTTCATCTGGCAGGTCTGTTTAGGTTGTTACTGGGGCTGAAGGTGATGTGAGGCTTTAGTTGGACCCAGCGGAGGCCTCTCTGGTTGTAAATGCTGGATGGCATTGGCCGGCCTACAGTCGAAAGTGAAATTGGATCCCGGTCGGGCAGGAATGTGAAAAGTACTGTGGAAAGTGATGTAGATATGTCATGCAGTGCGGTTACTTTCCAGCAAGGGCTTAATTTACTTCTCGGAGCTCGGAGCCGCTCAGCACGAGCTGGAGAAAACGCCACCTTCCCTCCTCCTTCAAAGACCTGCACACAACAAGTTCCACAAATGGCAAAATAGTTTTCTCAGTTTGTCATTTCCTCTTTCCTCCCTTCTCTTCTCCTTACCCCACCCTTCCCAGAAGAGGGGGAGGAGGGAGGGTGTCGACCAGTCAGCCTATAATGAGGTTTAACTGTCTCAGGACCTTTTGTGGCCCCTGTCTGGCTCCTGCTTGTTCATGGCCGCTCGGTCTGTCGGTCATCACACGGCTGGAGGCGCCCGAGTGGTAAAACAAAGGCGAGGAGAGACTGAGAGGAAGAAAGTCCAAACAGTTGACAGCACCACGAGGGGGACGACTGAGGACGAGCAGATTAGGCTCAGTGCTCAATGACGTGACGGGAAATCTACTGTTATTGACTTTACTGTTCTATTAATATTCCTGTCGATGGATCCGCTCACACGGCACAGCTGCTAAAAGCTTTAATGTCCCAGAGAGACGGCGTAAGACAAACACAAAAATAAGAAGCCGCTGTTGCAATGGTTTCTCGTTGGTAAAGTGAGTTACTGGTAGTTATGGTGGCTGGTTTGGACGTGGAACAAATGCAGTTCCCTGCGTTAACTTCAACACTGTGGTGACGTTTGATTTAATTATCTCTTAATAATCAGTTGGTTTCTTTAAAGAGAACAAAGCCCCCTTCAGTGTGAATGTGTTTTTAACGACCAGTCTCACACACTTGATTAAAATAAATCAAATCCAAGCCTCCCCAGGACTGGGAGGGTTTTTGCAGTAAATCTGTGAGTCGGTGAAGTGGAAAGGAATGAGAGGGAGTGGGACTGATGGACGGACGGATGGATGGACGTCCTAGCTTGTATAAAGACCGAGGGTGACCTGCTTTCCAAACAGGACGCTCCGCAGCTTGTCTCTTTTCCTTCTCTTTCCTCCATATCCGTCTCAGAGTCCTGGCTACTGCTCCACTTCCTGTCTTTGTAACAGGCCGTTTTCCCTGATGTTTGTTTTACAGCTCACCTTCCTCTTTCACGTCAGTCGCTGCTGCTTTGACAGGATACTGCTGTTTTCATTAAGGCACGTTTACAGAATAATCCTTTAATAGCTTCTGTGTACCAGGCCGACTGCGCTGTGCAATAAGCTAATCTCATCTGAACGGGTCTCAGCAGAAAGATGGGGAATGTTTAGACAACTGAGCAGCGCTGGGAGCTGACAGGGAGTCGGGGAAACTCTGATTCTTACAGGATTACGGAGGACCTGGCAGGAGTCGGAGTCCTGGGCTGGGTGGGTGCCACAAGTGGTAATGCTCGCAGTTTTATCCTAAAGTCGAGTCAACATCCATTTCTGTTGCTAAAACAGTCCGGTTCCGCAGGGGAAGGTCTAAAAACGCCTGATGGGAGTTCTGCCTCCCTCCTCTTCCTTCTGCCTCCAAAATAGAGCAGCACTCGTCAAACTGGAATAGCTGTCGGGAGTCATTCTTAGTCCTCGTTCCGTCCTCGAGGGACCAAGCCTGAAGTGTGTCACCGAGTTTTCTGTGTCAAACATGAGTCGCACTATGACACGCGTCAGCAGTCGATGATCGCATTTCAAAAGATGAAATTTATGATTTAATAACGATGGGAGTGAATTTAACCTGTTTATACACTATGAGGCAGTTGTTGGAGTGTGGATTCCTCTCTTCAGCTTTAACACGCGCACGGCTGCAGTTGCACATAAAGTAGGTGAGGAAATGTCGTATTTCTGGGACGTTTTATCAGATTAGCTGACGTACAGCATGGAGGAGCGGTGCTGGGGATCTTTTTACTGGTGTCCTGCTCATTGCAGAACATGAGACGGTGATTTCTGTAATGAGACTGTTGAAATGTAACCGCCTGTTAATCACTGTAATCATTCGTTGCAGCAACGACTGCTCATAATCGCCGTCTCTCTCTGTGTTGCGTCACTGACCATGTGATCTACTGAACTTTGATTTACGGTTATTTGTATTAGAGTTGTTGTCGATGGTGTCTGTGTTTGAGATGCTGATTTTGATGGAGACACTTTTCCCACTCAGCCTGTTCTTTCACTCCTTATTTTGCCAAAAAAAAACAAACTACAGGGACTAAAATCAGACTCGGCACGGAGTGGGGTGAGCTGATAAGGAGGAGAACTTGTAGAAACGCCAGCGAAGGGGTCTGAGAAAGATGTCGGAGGGGAGGCAGAGAGGGTAGAAATGTGTGGAATGCCTTTGCTTGCTGTCTGTCTCTGATAAAGGGTGAGTATGGGAGGAATGTGACCCTGGATAAACAGGAGGGCGAGAGGAGGCTGTAGAGGTTAGAGGAAGGAGTGTGGAGCTCGGTCAGAGGTAGAGCGGGACTAATGTGGTCCACGTTCTGTGGCAGTGATGGACATCAGCTGCGTGGGAAGAACGGCTCCCTCTCCTGCTTTGTTGTGTCGCGTTGGAGCGTTACATTTATAATCCTCAACCAACGGAGAGAGAGCACAAACGGGCTGTAGAGCAAACAGCCGACACTTCAGGTCATCCACAGGGTCTGTGCATCGTCCCAGGATGTTTGATTGCCCCGAGTGTTTCCGAGACACAGATGAACTACGCTGTGTCCCTGAACGCCTCCTCATCACACACTGAAACACGGAGTTCAGCTTCCTGTTGTCACTGATGCCGTCGAACGCTTGGCTGCAGGACGTAGGCACCACGGCCAATTTATTTAAAAAAAACCTGATTCACATTTAGCTAAACAACATTTTTCACTGCATTAGATTTCAGTTTTAATGCTCTAATTAGAATCCTGGGAGGCCTTTTACCAGAAAGGGTTAGAGTGAAGAAACAACAATGATAAAATGATTATTATGACACATTCCTGTCTCCTGGCATCTAGTCAGATAAAAACATATCTTCTCCTCCAGTTACACGAATCCTCGTTTCACTGGTCGAACACAGAACACGTTTCTGTTCATTTAAAATGCTAATTTACTTTTCCACACAGTAAATGTCAAGATTCTGGAAGAACATATACGAGTCTGTCATTAGGCTGGGAAAATGGCAGCTTGCTCTCTGCGCACGCACGCACGCACGCACGCACTGTTTTATATTGTTGAGCATGAGAATCTGGCAGAACCTCGTCCCACTGGACAACATGACTCTCATGAACATATGAAACACTTCAGTAAATTTTATTTGTAGCACGATTGTTGTGATTTTACCCGTATTTGCACACGAGCTTTTAACGACCCTGGTGCTGCGGGGACGACGGCGTCATGCTCCCGCTGTGTTGGAATGATAATTGAGTTACAGTTGGCCAGTTTGGGTCTTTGTTCTGTCGTCTTCTTACTGGTTCTACTGGTTCAGTCACTTTTTATCTGGCTTATTCAGCAGCACTCCCTGTCACCGTGTTGTTTTTGTGCAGAGCGTGTATACACCTGCGTGCGTGCGCGTCACTTGTGACACTTCAGTATATTTGGTGCACTGTGATTTACAGGACGTTTCTCCCGGTGACTTTCTGTCTGCGTTGACTCCGGTTCTGCCCACAGTGTCCTCGTTTGCGGTGAAGGTGACCCATTTCTGCTCAATCCACAGGGGACAAGTCAGAATTTCCTACACCGCGTCCATCCTTTGTTTAAGACGGGGAGCGTCCTCCTGAACTTAGGTTTTAGGTTTTTGCCAACAAGTCATTTCTTCTTTCAGTTCCTTGTTATGCTGAAACGTTGGAGCATAAATGACTGATTGTTTTCTACTTTGTGTTTCTGTGTTTATTGAAACTGCAGCAGAAGGCGCAGTGAGCCGCCTGTCAGCTTCTGCTCTGGTGAGTGAGGCGTTCAGGGTCGGCACAGAGTGTAGGTCGTCTGTGTTTTTGCTTAAGTACACTTTCCTGGTGCTATGGAGTATTTCTGTAATACTAGTACTCTCAATACTAAACCGTAAATTCCAAAGGTGTTTTACACGAACATTTTTCCTGCGATTATCTGTTGACCTTTATCTTTACGATCACTCTGTTTCCTGGTTTCACCTCTGGCACGACTCGGTTGATAAGGAATCATAATTCATCCTGCGGTTTATGTCCTCTCCAGGATCCCCCCCCCCCGGTCTTAACTGAACTACCACCCAAAAAGATCAGTGGGAACAACAATAAATGCTGTGATCCCTCTGTCGGCTGGAGACGAGCCTGAAGGTCGAGCAGCAGCTTATTTAAATTGCTCGTCATGGAGCAACGTGAGGTTTGAGTAGTCCCGTCGGCGAAGGCGCAGCTCTGAGCACGAGAGCATTTCCACACGACCACCAGGATTTTTTGGCCAAAATATTAGTGTGTAAAAACGTTGTTTTGTTACGTTTTATTACCAGGAGAAAATCGAGTGGTAACAGAAGAAGTACTCACCGAGTAAAAGTACATGATTGTAATGATGATTCTAAAAAGAATATTTTTATTTTACGTTTGAACACTTTAGTGGGATCATGGGAATGAATCTGTTGCATGTTCTTCACACTCTGTTCTCTTCTCTCAAACAGCTACCATGTCGGACGCTGACAAATTCCTGTACGTGGACCGTAATCTGGTCAACAACCCGCTAGCACAGGCGGACTGGGCCTCCAAGAAGCTGGTATGGGTCCCCTCGGAGCGCTTGGGCTTCGAGGCCGGCTCGGTGAAGGAGGAGCGCGGCGACGAGTGCGTGGTGGAGCTGGCAGACTCTGGGAAGAAGATCAAGGTCAACAAAGACGACATCCAGAAGATGAACCCACCCAAGTTCAGCAAGGTGGAGGACATGGCCGAGCTCACCTGCCTGAACGAGGCGTCGGTGCTGCACAACCTGAAGGAGAGATACTACTCTGGGCTCATCTACGTGAGTACGGAGCACGGCGCCTTAAAATGGGATCACTGCCCCCCCGTCGGTCTAAACGCATCACATTAACTGACCACAGACACTAACACCAGGTTCCAGTTCTGAACCACCTCACCTCAGTGTGACTGATTCCAGGCTCCGTGGGCGACTAGCGCAGACTGATCAGCTTTGAAGGTTGATCCAACTGTGAAGCAATAACCGGGGATTAGACAGAATGTAGGAAACGTAAAGATGGAAATGTGTTGATAATCAGCAGTGGGTAGTTGGAGAACAGCAGGAAAGTCATCTGGAGGACCAGGAGTCCAGGACCTGAACAGAGGCAGGCTCACGTGTGTTTCAGGTTAAGACGAGTCTTTGTGTCACCGTAAACAAGTTAACGCACTGATGGGGTGCAGCCTGTTTTCCTTCAGCACCCTCCCTCCTCCGAGTGTTTTGAGTTATTGTGTAAACAGGAAGCTGCAGTGAACAATGTGTGCGTGTGTGCGTCTGTGTGTGTGTGTGTGAGTTCAGCTTCACGGAGACAGACGTGGAATGTAAATTGTTCTGTAACTGTTACTTCTCCATAATTAATGGCATTTATCGCCCGTGTTCTGGGCTGGGAATCATTTGGACTCTTTGACTCTGTGGTGTGACCCGGTCACATCAGCACGCCTCATTGTCCCCTCCCTCCCCCTTTAGAGATCCAGGCTACAGTTGGTTTGAGGCTCCAGGCACTGCAGCTTCTCCCGGGGGAGAGGGAGAGATGCTGGGAGGGGGGAATGCAGCTCACAGACAAACAATGACCGAGAGCAGCAGGAGGAGGAGGGGGAGGAGGGTCCTAAAACTTCAGACATTCTCATATCTCGCTCTCGCCTGAGCGGTCGAGGTCACTCGTCAGTTTACCTCTAAACGGGGCGGGTCAGCCTTTCATGATGGAGGGAAACAATCAGGCCGACGGGAACCAACAGCTGACCAAATCAGTGCAGCAGTAAAGTTTAGAGAAGCGCTAACACATCAGGATGAGACATTCCCCCGTATCCAGTCATGTGTCCTGAAAGTTTGAGCTCAGCACCCATCATTTCTTAAAAGCCCTTCTGTGTGTGTGTGTGTGTGTCCTGCAGACGTACTCTGGCCTCTTCTGTGTCGTCATAAACCCCTACAAAAACCTGCCCATCTACTCGGATGAGATCGTTGACATGTACAAGGGCAAGAAGAGGCACGAAATGCCGCCTCATATCTACGCCATCACTGACACGGCCTACAGAAGCATGATGCAGGGTGAGTGTGTCCCGTCACGTCATACACATGTTACAGATGTCGACATCACTGCCCCCCCCCCTTCTCCAGCACCACGTCGGCTCATTAGTCAGTTAGTTTGAACCCGGCAGCCTCCTCTGCAGTCACAGGAAGCCGGATATCGGCATCCTGTCGGTGGTTCTTTCACTTCCTCTACGTACAGAGAGCGCGTGCGCTGTGGTGATAACCTGAGCTGTGCACGTCTGTTTTTCAGATCGTGAGGACCAGTCCATTCTCTGCACGTGAGTTTCACACACTTGTACTTTGGCTGCTGGATAAGTTCTGACTGTTCTACTTCTCCTTTAATCTCCTGCCTGTGTCCCGTGCAGAGGGGAGTCCGGTGCCGGAAAGACGGAGAACACCAAGAAGGTCATCCAGTATCTGGCTCATGTGGCCTCTTCACACAAGACCAAGAAAGATCAGGTCAGTGCTGCCTCTCGTCCGCACGCGCCCTAAACCTTCCTCTCCTCTTTATCGCTCCTCTCCTCACAGCGGTTTCTGATTAGAAGCATTTTTCAGTGACGACAAACTGTGTTTGTTCAGGAACGTTTCCAGTTTTCTTTTCTGTTGATGCATCGTCTCGTTACAACACGCCGCAGCGTCACTAACGCGTCATTGTACAGTAGTGTTTTTATGGAGCGGCTGTGTTTACCTGAAAGAACACATCATCATCATCATCATCATCATCACTTTTTTTGAGCATGTTGTATTTTTCTCTTCCCATCAACAGAACAGCTCGGTCCTGTCACATGTGAGTCAACTCTCTTCCTCCCCACCTGCTTCTGTCATCACCTTCCTCCTCCTCCACCCTCTTTCCTCTCGCTGGTGCTCGCTGTTGGGGTTTGGGGGTGGGGCTCACTTTGTGTTGGGGCGGGGGTGATGTGTCTTGCCAGCCAATAGGAAGTCGGGGGAAGTTTGGTTACAGATCAGTGGCAGCAGTTTGTTTCTGTGAAAAATTCAGCCAGACAATGGACGGATGGGGTGGGGGGTGGGGTGGGGGGTGGGGGGCAGTAGCGCTGCAGCAGTTCACGCTGTGAACGGCGCATTTCTACGTTTGTCTGGTTGAATTTTTCATCTCCCTACTCTGTGCGTGCAAATTTAAATTTAACTGTGCTTTTGTATAAGTGTGTGTGTGTGTGTGTGTGTGTGTGTGTGCGCGCGCTCATGCATGTTATATATATATACACACACGATGTGCGTTTCGGTGTCGTTTACCGACACCTGAAGCTCGGTGAAGGTCCAGGAGCCACGGTGATGGTGTGAGCTCAGGGGGACCTGGGACATCTTTTTTCTCCCGCTCCTCCAGAGGAACCCGGTGTTGTTCCCAGCCACGTTGTGATGGGATGCGGGGAGTTCTGGGTCCGAGGAAGCATCCTGGGCAGTATCCCCTCACCTGTTGCCCCCTCAGATCCTTCCTCAGCTGTGGCTCGGCGACTTGTTCCCGGTGGGGAAACTTCAGAGGAAGGACCCGGACATCATCACAAACATGGACCTGAAAACCCGTGTTCATGGTCCGTCATGCGTCCTCCTCTCCGTCGCAGCCGTTTGCCTCCACCTTCACCTCCACCCTCGATTCTGTCTAATGAAGAGAAATCTGCATTCGTTTTATCTCTTCGTGTAACATGAGTTTTTTTTTTTTAATGTCGTAACTCGTGTTTTGGTCAGGATGTGACTAGATGGCTCACACACGGTGCTCACTGATGTTTCATGTTGTGTCGTGGATCGCTCTGCTCTGGGTGACGGGTTACTGACAGCGGCTCACAGGGTCTCGAGGTGTTTGGGTGCTAACCTGTGTGTGTGTGTGTGTGTGTGTGTGTGTGTGGGGGGATTCTTTTGTGTTGCTGGCATCTGTGTTTATTGCTTTTTGTTTGAAACATTTTATTCCATGTTTTTTCCTCCTGCTCGTACGTAAGTAAAGGAACTCGCTCCAGCTCGTCATGAGTTTTAATCTGTTTAAATAAAAAGCAGGTGGCAACAAGATTCTCACGATAAGTCGGTGAATCAGCTGTTCAGGAGGCGGCGTGATATTCTCACACACACTTCGTACTTGTAGTGTATGAAGTGTGTGAACTTAACAGATAAAAACATTTGACCTGCGACAGAAAGATAAGAATGTTCCCGTCGTGCAGGATAACAAAGGTTTGATTGACGGACAGTCAGGTGGTTTATGCTGAGCTTTGCTCCTGTTGCCGTGTCGACCAGGGGGAGCTGGAGAAGCAGCTGCTGCAGGCCAACCCCATCCTCGAGGCCTTCGGAAACGCCAAGACCGTCAAAAACGACAACTCCTCCAGATTCGTAAGACTCAGTGCTGAGACGCGTGTTTTCAGGTTTTATAACTGAGCTTTTTGACCTTTTTTAATCATTTAAAAACATTCGTCTTCTTCAGGGAAAATTCATCAGGATCAATTTTGACGTCAACGGTTACATCGTCGGTGCCAACATCGAGACTTGTATCCTGCCGTAGTGTTTGTTTGTGAAGCTGCGTGTGTCTCCGTACTCAGAAGGTTTGTGTCACACAATCAGAAAACGTGGACTTAACAGACTGACCACCAGACCTGCTGGAGAAATCCCGAGCCATTCGCCAGGCCAAAGAGGAGAGGACCTTCCACGTCTTCTACTACATGCTCACAGGAGCTGGAGACAAACTGCGCAGTAAGCAGCAGGTTACACATCACTGCGAGGACGGGGAGAGCGTTTCTGTTTCTGCCGCTCTGACTCCCTGCGTCTCTCTCTCTCGCTCTCTCAGATGAACTTCTTCTGGAAAACTACAACAACTACCGTTTCCTCTCCAACGGGAACGTCACGATTCCAGGGCAGCAGGACAAGGATCTGTTCACAGAGACCATGGAGGCCATGAAGATCATGAGCATCCCGGAGGACGAGCAGATCGGTAGGGCGCCAACTCTTTTTGCTCCGCGCGTGTTCACGTGTCTGTTATCGGTGCGACATGAAGCCACCGCTGTGCGTTCTCCGTCTGTGCAGGCATGCTGAAGGTGGTGGCCTCTGTGCTGCAGCTCGGGAACATCAGCTTCAAGAAGGAGCGTCACACAGACCAGGCCTCCATGCCGGACAACACGGGTAAAGTCAGAAACCGGGCACCTCACACTCAGCAGCGGTTCACAAAGCCCTCACGGTCAGGACGTAGCACACAGCATGCTGCGTCCCGAGTGAACAAACGGGGCAGACACTGATCCTGCAGTCTAACGTCTCGTTGTGTTTCTTATCTCCTGTGCAACAGCCGCTCAGAAGGTGTGCCACCTCATGGGCATGAACGTCACAGACTTCACCCGGGCCATCCTGTCCCCCAGGATCAAGGTGGGCAGAGACTACGTGCAGAAGGCCCAGACCCAGGAGCAGGCAGAGTTCGCCGTGGAGGCGCTGGCCAAGGCCACTTACGAGAGGATGTTCCGCTGGCTCGTCATGAGGATCAACAAAGCCCTGGACAAGACCAAGAGACAGGGAGCCTCCTTCATCGGCATCCTGGACATCGCTGGCTTCGAGATCTTCGAGGTAAAGGAGGGAGTGCAGGGCGCTGGAGCTGCTTCGCCGTAGTGTGACTGGGTGATTAACCTGTCGTTTCCCCGCGTCTCTCCAGCTGAACTCGTTCGAGCAGCTGTGCATCAACTACACCAACGAGAAGCTGCAGCAGCTCTTCAACCACACCATGTTCATCCTGGAGCAGGAGGAGTACCAGAGGGAGGGCATCGAGTGGAGCTTCATCGACTTCGGCCTGGACCTGCAGCCCTGCATCGACCTCATCGAGAAGCCCGTGAGTCAAATGATTTCTCTCTGCCGATGTTCCCGTGGTTTCACTGCTCAAACCTAACGCGTAGAGCTCGGTGCCGTCGCCCTGTCTGCAGGCCAGCCCCCCTGGGATCCTGGCTCTGCTGGATGAGGAGTGCTGGTTTCCCAAGGCCACAGACAAGAGCTTCGTGGAGAAGGTGCTGCAGGAGCAGGGAACTCACCCCAAGTTCTTCAAGCCCAAGAAACTGAAGGATGAGGCAGACTTCTGCATCATCCACTATGCCGGCAAGGTGAACATCGTCGTTCGTGATTCATTTTACGCTGCGCCTCTGTCCTCCTCTCGCACTAATAAAGTCTGTCCCCGCCTCGTGCGTCTCCCCAGGTGGACTACAAGGCAGACGAGTGGCTGATGAAGAACATGGACCCCCTGAACGACAACGTGGCTTCGCTGCTCAACCAGTCCACTGACAAGTTTGTCTCTGAGCTGTGGAAGGACGGTGAGTTCAGGCAGACGTTAACCCAGCAGACGCAGCTCCACGTGGAACATGCTTCACTTCCTGTCCCTGTTTCATAGAGATTCTCTCTTTCTCTCTCACTGTCTGGTTCATGGACCTTTGTTTTTACCCTTTTCTGTTGTTTCCATCCATTTCTTCCTCTGTTTGGCCCCATTTCTTTCTGTGACTGGGTCTCAGAGGTACAGAGTTGCCAGAGAGCCTATTTTTATCAGCGTTTTCCTATTCTCCACTCAGACTCAGGTGACCAGCTTTCTTTTCTTTTCCTCGTTCTCCTGCGGTTCAGTCGTCCATCGCCTCCATAAATCCTCTGTTGTTGCTGTGTCTTCATCCTTATCTTTCAGGACATGTAATAAAGCCTCCGGATGCTCTGTCATTGAACTCTCCCTCTCTCCCTCTGTGTAATAGTGTTGTTTGGGGACCCCTGGTGTTGGTGCAGGGTACTGCAGCGATGGGTATTTACTGCATGGGTTTGGTGTCTTTTTAGTTTTTTGCCCACTGCAACCGTTTGTCACCTTCCTGACACTCAGACATTTTAAACCACACATAGTTCACACACTGCACTGAATATTTCCATGGTGTGTTAACGTCACTGTATTTTTATCTTTTGATAAACTCCCTTCTGTCGTCGTCTCCCACTTCACCGTGTGTTTGTGTTTTGTTTCACTCCTGGTGTGTGTTTACCAGGAGTGGACACACGTTTCCATCCCTCTGCGTTCGGTTTGAGTTTGCCTGGTTAAATGCGTATTAAATCCAACCCTCCGTCTTCTTACATAACGTCCTCCCTCCCTTCTGTTCTGTCTTTCAGTCGACCACATCGTGGGTCTGGATAAGGTGTCCGGCATGTCCGAGATGCCTGGTGCCTTCAAGACTCGTAAGGGCATGTTCCGCACGGTGGGCCAGCTCTACAAGGAGCAGCTGTCCAGGCTCATGGCCACTTTGAGGAACACCAACCCCAACTTCGTCCGCTGCATCATCCCCAACCACGAGAAAAAGGTGTCGGAGGAAAACCAGCATCCCTCTGGGCCGAGGTTTAAGCATCAGCCCGTTAATCTTCACGTTGCTGATCAGTAAATGTTCTCCTCTTCCAGGCTGGGAAACTGGACCCCCACCTGGTTCTGGACCAGCTGAGGTGCAACGGCGTCCTGGAGGGGATCCGTATCTGCAGACAGGGTTTCCCCAACCGCATCGTGTTCCAGGAGTTCAGACAGAGGTACCAGAATAATCGCACGCTTCCCGTGGCGTCGCGTTGTCGTCAGACGCGTTAAACATCGTCTGCTCCTCCTGCAGGTATGAGATCCTCACTCCCAACGCCATCCCCAAGGGCTTCATGGACGGGAAGCAGGCCTGTGTGCTCATGGTGAGTGGGTCGATTCCAGCAGAGTTCCTCAGCATCTCCTCCCTGTGCCGAGTCACTCATCAGTGTGTTTCCTCCCACGCCAGATCAAAAGCCTGGAGCTGGATCCCAACCTCTACCGCATGGGCCAGAGCAAAGTGTTCTTCAGAGCGGGAGTCCTCGCTCACCTGGAGGAGGAGCGGGACATGAAGATCACGGACATCATCATCAGTTTCCAGGCCTGGTGCAGAGGCTACGTGGCCCGCAAGTAAGAGACGACAACTTTACACGTTCATTGGGTCCGAGTCTGGTTTAGGTTTTCTTAATGGAACGTGAGTCTTATTAGAGTCTGATGCTGCTTTTGCAGAGCTTTTGCCAAGAGGCAGCAGCAGCTGACTGCGATGAAGGTGATCCAGAGGAACTGTGCTGCCTACCTTAAACTCAGAAACTGGCAGTGGTGGAGACTGTTCACAAAGGTGAACCTCGCTCGCTCACTCTCTCGCTCTCTCTCTGGATGTTTGTGTGTCTAACTCTCCCTTCTTATGTCTCACCAGGTGAAGCCTCTGCTGCAGGTCAGCAGGCAGGAGGAGGAGATGCAGGCCAAGGATGACGAGCTGAACAAGGTGAAGGAGAAGCACCTGCAGGCTGAGCAGCAGCTCCGTGACATGGAGCACCAACAACAGCAGGTAAAGAGAGAAGGAGCTGAAGTGTTTAACGTGAACCGTCTCCATCCCGCCCGCGCTGACGTTTGTTCTGCCTCCAGCTGAGTGCTGAGAAGACGGCTCTGCAGGAGCAGCTCCAGGCGGAGACGGAGCTCTGCGCCGAGGCCGAGGAGATGAGAGCCCGTCTGTCTGCCAAGAAGCAGGAGCTGGAGGAGATCCTGCACGACCTGGAGGCCCGGGTGGAGGAGGAGGAAGAGCGAGCCTCTCATCTGGCGTCGGACAAAAAGAAGATGCAGCAAAACATAACAGTAAGTGATTTCAGATCGCGGGGACGCTTCACACGACGTGTGCTCCTTTAATGACCCTCTCAACTCTCACAGGATCTGGAGCAGCAGCTGGATGAGGAGGAAGCTGCCAGACAGAAGCTCCAGCTGGAGAAAGTCACCATGGAGGCCAAGCTGAAGAAGATAGAAGAGGATGTGATGGTTCTCGACGACCAGAATGGCAAGCTGAACAAGGTCGGGATGAAAGGACGACAACCAGTCTCTTTACTCGGAGTGAATCCTTCAGCTAAAGTCGTTAAATGTGTTTGAAAACAGGAGAAGAAGCTGCTGGAGGAGAGGATCTCTGAGTTCACCACCAACCTGGCAGAGGAGGAGGAGAAATCCAAGAGTCTGCAGAAACTCAAGACCAAACACGAGGCCATGATCACAGACCTGGAGGGTAAGAAGACGACGCGGTCGATCCAGCCGGGCCCAGACAGAACAGATTCTTCTTCTTCTTCAGCGTAGCTTATCGTTTGTTCTCTTTTTCCTGTCAGACCGCCTGCGCAAGGAGGAGAAGCAGCGCCAGGAGCTGGAGAAGAACAGACGCAAACTGGAGGGCGACTTCACTGAGATACACGACCAGATCGCCGAGCTGCAGGCCCAGATCGCAGAGCTCCGCGCCCAGCTGGCCAAGAAGGAGGAGGAGCTCCAGGCAGCTCTGGCCCGGTCCGTCTGAACAGACGTGAACGTTGTTTGTCATCGTTGTCTGTAGCTGCGCTCGCTTACTTTGCTCGTCTGTTGTTCCCACAAGGATCGAGGAGGAGGCAGCGCAGAAGAACCTGGCCCAGAAGAAGATCCGTGAGATGGAGGCACAGCTCTCTGAACTGCAGGAGGATTTGGAGCTGGAGAGGCAGGCTCGCGCCAAAGCCGAGAAACACCGCAGGGACCTGGGAGAGGAGCTGGAGGCCCTGAAGACCGAGCTGGAGGATACTCTGGACTCCACGGCCGCGCAGCAGGAGCTCAGGTACGGATCTGACGGACTCTGTATGTGGGTGTGTTTGACACATTGACTCCAGCTGATTGACGCCTGCTCCGCCTCCTTAGAACCAAGCGTGAGACGGAGGTGGCACACCTTAAAAAGACTCTGGATGAAGAGGCCAAGGTCCACGAACACCAGCTGGTTGAGATGAGACAGAAGCACAGCCAGGCCTTTGACGAGCTCAATGAGCAGCTGGAGCAGGCTAAGAGGGTACGGCACATCTCCACCGCACCCTTCTTCTCCATGTCTCCTCCACCCGTGTTTATGGTTGACGGCTTGTGTTTTTCTCGGCAGAACAAAGTGTCGATGGAGAAGGCCAAGCAGGCTCTGGAGTCGGAGCGGAACGAGCTGGCCATCGAGGTGCAGACTCTGATGCAGGGTAAAGGAGACTCGGAGCATCGCAGGAAAAAGGCTGAAGCTCAGGTCCAGGAGCTGCAGCTCAAACATTCAGAGAGCGAGCGGCAGAGGCTGGAGCTGGCTGAGAAACTGGCCAAAGTGCAGGTACAGCCGCAGCGTTCAGGTTTTACTTGCCGCAGCTTTTCTCTGGCTGCTAAGCCCGAACACTGAGTGACGAGTGTTCGCATGTTTCCCCGCAGGCCGAGCTGGACAATGTGAGCACCGTGCTGAGCGAGGTGGAGGGCAAGTCCATCAAGGCGACCAAAGACTGCTCCGCCGTGGAGTCCCAGCTGCAGGATGTTCAGGTACAGAAGTCTCTCCAGAGCTGCTGCTCAAACCACAGAACGATCAAATGAAATGACGTCGCTGCTGTTCCACGTTTGAACAGGAACTGCTTCAAGAGGAGACGAGACAGAAGCTGTCACTCAACACACGTCTGCGGCAGCTGGAGGACGAACAGAACAACCTGAAGGAACAGCTGGAGGAAGAAGAAGAAGCCAAGAAGAACGTGGAGAAGCAGTTTCAGGCCGCTCACGCTCAGGTAGAACACGTCGGACCCGGATACCTTTCTGTTTGATCGCAGGTGTTTTTGGTTCAGTTCTGACGGTGTGAGTCGCGCCACCTGTTTTCATGCAGCTCACCGAACTGAAGAAGAAGATGGAGCAGGATGCAGGTTGTCTGGACTCTGCTGAGGAGGCGAAGAAGAAGCTTCAGAGGGACCTGGAGACATCGAGCCAGCGTCTGGAGGAGAAGTGCACAGCCTACGAGAAGCTGGACAAAACCAAGACGCGTCTCCAGCAGGAGCTGGACGACCTGCTGGTGGACCAGGACCACCTGCGACAGATCGTCTCCAACCTGGAGAAGAAGCAGAAGAAGTTTGACCAGGTGAGACGTGAGCGCAGAGCAGCAGGTCAGAGACGACGCTGCGAATGTTGAGATGAGGATGTAAGCGTCGTTGATCTCATCCGAGTTGTCTTTGTTCCCTATTTTCTCTAGATGCTGGCCGAGGAGAAGAACATCTCCGCTCGCTACGCAGAGGAGCGCGACCGAGCGGAAGCTGAGGCTCGTGAGAAGGAGACCCGAGCTCTGGCTCTGACCCGCGAGCTGGAGACTCTGATGGAAGTCAAAGATGAACTGGATCGCAGCAGCAAACTGCTGCGGGCGGAGATGGAGGATCTGGTGTCGTCAAAGGACGATGTTGGAAAGAACGTAAGTGAGGACCGTGTCCTTTCAGAGGCGCTTCCTGTCCGTACCGCGGTCTTCACCGCGAATCCTCTTTGCTGTGCTGCAGGTCCACGAGCTGGAGAAGGCCAAGCGTGCCATGGAGCAGCAGCTGGAGGAGATGAAGACGCAGCTGGAGGAGCTGGAGGACGAGCTGCAGGCCACAGAGGACGCCAAGCTGCGCCTGGAGGTCAACATGCAGGCCATGAAGGCTCAGTACGAGAGAGACCTGGCAGGCCGTGACGAGATGGGCGAGGAGAAGAAGAGGGCTCTGGTCAAACAGGTGCAGAGAGAATTCGCTGACCAGTGATTCCCGTGTTTTCTGTAGAAGACTCGGCTGAAGTCACACGTGTGTCCTCCAGGTGCGGGAGATGGAGATGGAGCTGGAGGATGAGAGGAAGCAGCGCTCCGCAGCCGTGGCCGCTCGCAAGAAGCTGGAGCTGGACCTGAAGGAGCTGGAGGGAGGCATTGACATGGCCAACAAGAACCGCGACGAGGCCCTGAAACAGCTGAAGAGGCTGCAGGTGAGTCACGAAGCGTTTTCACACCACACGGGTCTGATCCCAGTTTCCTCACACTCTCACTTCCTCTGGTTGTTTTCCTCTCCTCAGGCTCAGATGAAGGATCTTATCCGGGAGCTGGAGGACACTCGCATGTCCAGAGATGAGATCCTGACCTTGAGCAAAGAGTCTGAGAAGAAGCTGAAGACCATGGAGGCCGACATGCTCCAGATGCAGGAGGTCTGCAGCTCTCCAGCTTTGTTTAACACTGACCCGCTGAGTCAGACCCTTAAACTTGATCCCTCCCTGTGCAGGAGCTGGCGGCTGCAGAGCGCGTGAAGAGGCAGGCCCAGCAGGAGAGAGACGAGCTGCAGGATGAGATCAACAACCAGGCCAGCAAGACGTAAGGCGGTGCACCAGGTCCCGGTAAAACCAGCAGACTGTCACAGCGTCTGTCCGTCATTCACCTGTGCCTCCATCTGTGTGTCAGTGCTCAGGCTGCAGAGGAGAGGAGGCGGCTGGAGGCTCGTATCGCGCAGCTCGAGGAGGAGCTGGAGGAGGAGCAGTGCAACACGGAGCTGACCAATGACAGGCTGAAGAAAGCGATGCTGCAGGTCTGTGGGCGCAACAACAGAAGACCAGAGATTTCTCACAATCACTGAATCACATCCATCCAGGGAAACGTAGAAATGTTGTGACGGTGTTAAAAGTGTGCGTCCTTGTCCCGCTCGTGCAGAGCGACCAGATGAACGTGGAGCTGGCGGCAGAGCGCAGCGGCACCCAGCGCGTGGAGGGGGCCCGCGCTCAGCTGGAGCGTCAGAACAAGGAGCTGAAACTGAAGCTGCAGGAGCTGGAGGGAACCATCAAGTCCAAGTACAAGGCCAACATGGCCGCCCTGGAGGCGAAGATCGCTCAGCTGGAGGAGCAGCTGGACCTGGAGACCAGGTGAGAAAAGCTCCCATCCGAACAAGGTCGACCTGTATGAACATGTGTGTCCTGCTCAGTCTGACGCTGATCAATGCGCTGCGTGCTCGGCCCTCAGGGAGCGGCAGGCTTCCACCAAGCTCGTGAGACGCACGGAGAAGAAACTGAAGGAGGTCATCCTGCAGGTGGACGACGAGAGACGCAACACGGAACAGTACAAGGACCAGGTGAGCGGTTCCCCGTCCTAATCTAAATCTAACGCGGCGCTGAGGTAGGTGAAAAGGTCAGAGGTCACATATCGAACATCTGTTGATGAGGGGAGAGACACAGTAGCTTGGTACTGGGAGCTGCAGCTCTGCGCGTTTGGTTTGTTTGATGGTGCTGCTGTGTGAGACTGAGCTCCTCCCGTTTCTCAGAGCGACAAGCTGAACACTCGCATGAAGCAGCTCAAGCGTCAGCTGGAGGAGGCTGAGGAAGAGGCTCAGAGGGCCAACGCCAACCGCAGGAAGCTGCAGAGGGAGCTGGAGGACGCCACAGAGTCGACAGAAGCCATGAACCGTGAGGTCACCAGCCTCAAGAACAAACTCAGGTGTGTGAACCCAGATCAGTGGCGGCAGGCGCCATCAGCGCCGTGATTACCATGTTTCACAGGCAGCACAGCTTATATCAAAAGTCCAACGTCAAACCACAGGGAGATGACGACAGAGAAATAACGTCCTCACTCTGCTCTCTGCCTGCAGGCGCGGAGACCTCCCCTTCAACGTGCGCCGCGCCATCCCCCGCGGCGCCCTCGGGAGCGACGAGGAGAGCGAGGCCAAGACCGAGACCCCCGAGGCCAAACCCGAGTGAACGACTGCAGTGCCGCGCCGCTCCTCGGAGCCGCATCACAAACACACACAATCACACACACACACACACACACACACACACACACACACAGAAGCCAGTAAACAGACAATCACATGCTGACAAATTCATGTTATTTCTTTTTGGGCCAAATCTTTCTTCAGCTTCCTGTTTCATCCTCTGGGAAAAGTACAAAAAATATTTTTATAAGGAAACATTCCAGTTACGCGAGTCCTGCTTTAGCATCTATTTTTCTAATTGAAGACAGAAAAAACGAAGAGATGAATGAAGAGCGATCAGTGGAAGGGACCAAAGTGATTCCTCAGCCTATAGATTTGTATTTTATGCACAAGTGTTCATAATGGTTAAGAATGGAAATGCTTCGTGTTAATTATCCTGCTCTCGCCTCAGTTTATGATGAAGGTCTATTCGCTCAAACGTATCCTCTCAGTGTAGCTGCAGTTAGCGCTCTGTCAACGCTTGCTCGCTCGTTTCATGTGGGGGAGAAACAACCAAACGGATTTAAAATTGGAGACTTGGCACAGGCGCTGAAACGTCTTGACTCTGCACTGAGACGAAGAGGAGAACACTTCAGACGCCGCTGCCACACATCTGTGACGGAGAGGAGAGTTTAGTGGCCGCCGACACACACTAAGGCCTTAAACGCAGCGTTGTTGTCTTTGTCTTCTTTGTGTTCTTGCTCATGTGGCAGCAGGGTGGGGGGGTAGTTTCCTACTCACAGGACACACTGTAATCTCAGGGCACAGCCGTCACTGTGTTACCCCTCGCAGGCTGTGTCCGGGAGGGGGGGCGGCTTTTGGCTCACACTGCTGGGAAGTGAGAGGAATGTGTTACTTAAAGGAAAAACATCTTTTACATTTCATAACAAAACAAAAAAAAGCTGCATTTCATGGATTCTTTTGTAACGTTTGTCTGCACGTCTGGAATGGAAATCATGTTGTAAAATGTTGCTATTATTCCGATTAAAGAAGCTTTCTAAACTGCTCCGCGTGTGTGAGACGTGATTTACTGGTTAACACGAGGTTCACAGCCGAAAGAAAGCAGCTCAAAGCAAATGAAAGATAAAACATCTGGGAGTGTTGAGCTAAAGGAGGGACATTTAAATGGGAATATTAGAAATAATGTGGAATAAAATATTTGGGGAATAAAGTTGCTGAATTATAATTATTTTATTTATTACCGTGTTCAGTCATATGTTTAATATTAAAACATATTTATTCAGCTCATCGTGTTTAAATGTAGCATAAGGTAAAGGTACTTGTTACGGGCAGCAGAGGGCAGTTGGTCACTTCCATCGCCACTAACTGCTGGATTCCTTTCCTGCCTCCTGCCTCTGTGAGGATCCTCAGACATTCAGCTCGAATCTCCTGCTGACGGCTCCGCTTATTACATTTTATAAAAGGTTATTCTTAAAACCTGTAGTAACTTCTACAATCTACAGTGCTGTGGGGAATGTTTGCTTTGCTGTCGATTATTAGATTTGAGTTGTAAATATGTGTTCAGTATATTATAATGTGTTAAGAGTCCAGAAGTTGAGTCAGGAACTGAACTTCTACGTCGTTATGTCCAAACACTGCTCATCTTCTTCAGACTGAGGGAGACACACTTTTAATGGTCACCGCAGGATGCTGGATCACTTCTGCTCACGGCGGTGGTGCCCTTTAAATCTTTACGTCACCGCGGGAATGCTGATGAACCAATCAGACTCTCTGATGGGCGGGGCTTCTTCCTAGTTACACCGTGATTCCGGAACCGGCCGTTTTTAAAGTGAAGTTTCTGCAACGTGAACTTATCGAGCTCCGGATTCTGTCTTTAGCTTCTCTACGACGGATCCGGGTGGAGGCTGGATCTTCCGATAGGGTGGAGGAGCCGCCGTGATTCTAGAGGTAACTTCAGAACAAGCGTTTTAGCTGCGTGAGCTGATACATGAGGGACAGACAGAGAAGAAGGTCCGAACTCTTCAACTCATTAATAACTACAGCGGATAAAACCCATCCGGGCGGGTTAAGAGGAGACGAACTGAGCTGAGTGGATTTAGTGCCACTAGAACATGGTGTCATCATTTAGTTTTTTTATTTAACCAACACAAGGTCGTTGTTCAGGGAATAAAAGCCAAAGTCTTTGGATCGAGTCCAGTTCTCTGCGCGCTCACATGCATCACATTAGTTTATTGAGGGTGATAGTTAATGAACAGCTGGTCACAAATGGGAAACACAACGTCAGTCAGGTGTGTGTGTGTGTGTGTGTGTGTGTGTGTGTGTGTGTGAGTGTGTGTGAGAGAGACACAGACACATGTAACGTTTGTGACTTTTCATTTATTCTTTCTTTAAGTAATTTCAGCATCGTCCTGAAGAATCATGGAGCTCTCTCTGGTGAGTTTTAAAATGTTTAAAGTTTAAAATAATTAAACATTAAGTTCAAAGCAAGTAGAACTCACCCCCCCCCCCCCCCCAGGCTCACCCAGCTATCAAAGCCTTCCTGTGCGGCTCCCTCAGCGGAACCTGCTCCACGCTGCTCTTCCAGCCTCTCGACCTGGTGAAGACCCGTCTGCAGACGCTGCAGACGCTGCAGGGCGGCGTGCAGTCCGGGTGAGTTCGTGCTCTCTGTGTGTGTTGTTGCCTCGTGAGAACCGTGGTGATTACTTCCTATTGATCGGCGTGTCACTGACAGGTCTGGCAGAGTGGGGATGGTGGCGGTGCTGCAGAGCGTGGTGCGAACAGAAAGGCTGCAGGGGCTGTGGAGAGGAGCGTCCCCGGTAAGACACAGAGGACCACCCCGGTAAGACACAGAGGACGACTCTGTCCTCTGTCCATGAACTCCACCCTGACTCTGTTCTCTCGTCCACCTCTAGTCCTTCATTCGCACTGTACCCGGCGTGGGGATCTACTTCAGCACTTACTGCTCCCTGAAGCAGCACTTCCTCCGGGACAGAAGCCCCGGGGCCCTGGAGGCCGCTCTCCTGGGAGCGGGGGCCCGAGCGGTGGCGGGGGCCGTGATGCTTCCTGTCACTGTCATCAAGACGCGGTTTGAAGTGAGTGTGTGGCGTGTGTGAGCTGTGGTTTAATTCCCGTGACATTCTCCTAAACGTGTGTGTTTCAGTGCGGCAGGTACCGCTACAGCGGCGTGATGGGGGCCCTGCGCTCCGTCTGCCGCACTGAGGGTCCCGCAGCTCTGTTCTCGGGCCTCGCAGCCACCCTGTTGCGGGATGTTCCCTTCTCTGGGTTCTACGTCATGTTCTACAGCCAGACCAAAGCCTCGCTGCCCAAAGGTAACGTGCGGCCCTTTAAACCGAGCTGGTGTGTGTTAGACGTCCGTTGGAGTGACGCCCCTCCCTCCTCGCTCTGTGTCGTCCTTTAGAAATCAGCACGTCTCCTTCTGCCCCCCTGGCTAATTTCAGCTGTGGGGTCCTGGCTGGTGTGTTGGCGTCTCTGGTCACTCAGCCGGCCGATGTGGTGAAAACACACGTGCAAGTCAACCCACAGCTGAGGACGGCCGAGGCCGTGGGACACGTCTTTAAGGTGTGTGTGTGTGAGACTAACGCTGTTCGTGGTTGTTCGTTACCTTCACTGGTTCTGTATCTGAGCTGAAGATCTGACGTCTGTCCTCGTCTGTTAGGACCACGGGCTGCAGGGTTTCTTCAGAGGAGCAGTCCCGCGGTCCCTGAGGAGGACCATGATGGCCGCCATGGCGTGGACAGTGTACGAACAGCTGATGGCTCGCCTTGGACTGAAGTCCTGACGGAGGGGGGCTGACAGTAACCTCCTAAAGAAAGAAGAGTCCATTCTCACAAAGGGTCACAGTGGAGTTGATCTTTAGAGAGTCGAGACTTCCAGTAACTCACTGTTCTGACAGATGAAGCCCGGCGAGCTGCGGAAGCCTGGCGAGAAACGTGAGCGTGTGTTAAAGCATCAGGAAGACGAGCTTTACCACACGTTATGGAACATGTGGTTTTACTGCAGCTGCTTCCAGATACGGCTCAGACTTTACCCTCTGCAGCTCGTGCATGGCTCTTTAAACCAGATGAATTCCCACTTCTTCTCTGGAGACGCGTCAGACCACGTTCACACTCGCGTTTCAAAGTTTCTCTGATCTGATCAAAATGGTTTTTACTTGTGTGTAAAGTGTGTTGAGTTGCTTGACTAATAAAGATCTACGTGATTACATAATGACACAGTGACTTCCTGTCTGGGGGGGGGTGTTAGTTTAAACCATTTTTACATTAATGAGATCTGTGTCTGTAACTAAATATGAAAAACGTATCAGAAGTTGTGAATGTTTCCATTTATCACCAGCTCAGAGGATACAGTGACGTACAAAGATCAGCTGATCTCCTGCTCCACTAATTCAGACCTGATCATGTCACCACTTCGGTGCCCGCTCTGCGTGAGATGTGCTCTGTGATGTAATGATTTATTGGCTGCCTCTGCAGGAGAAAACGCAGCCGCTGACTGTGCCAGCGCTGCTGTAAAACTCATTGTACCTCCTGAGAGATTACAAACACGCGTTACTCAGCAGTGTGCTTCGACATAAAGGCCAAAAACTTATCGCAGCGCTGCGAGAGCGAGATAAACAGCAGAGGGGTGGTGCTGGTGGTGGGAGGTGGTGGCAGGCCGTCAAATAGGAGTTAAGGACAGGAAGCTGAAGTAAGAAGGGACTTTTTATCACCAGATATCTGATGAATTATTCAGTCAGTAAAAGTCATTCTTGTTTGATGTGGTGTCAGTATGTTGTGTTTAAAAACCGTTTCCAGGCCTCTTACCTCAGATATGTTCCAAACACACGTCACGGTCCCATCAGATGGTTTGTTTGGGTCGTTAATGAGGTTGTTCTGGTAACTCACTGTGCACTGTTTTTGTCCGTATTGTGTTCTCTACCCTCCTCTTTCCCACAAACCAGCTGGTGGGGCAGGTCGCCCCCACTCCTTCTTCCTAACCTTATTTGTAACGTCCATCGTCTCTAGTGTCCTTGACATTCTTCCAAACCCTGGTTTTGAATCAACACATCATTACCAATTAACCTACTTATCTGCCTGTGCCCGTCCCGTCTCCATCCAGTCTCTTTTACACGTGAGCAGCGAGTACGCTGCGTCAGAGCTGTACCTACAGTTTTAAGGTTGACTTTTTACATTCGATAATCCAGTTCACCTGCGTTTCATGCAGAATTAAATGAGGCACAACATGTTCTGTTAACAGATGGAATTATTTTAGATTCAGAACATCACAGAATGAATCAATAACAGTATTTTTATTGTTTAGGGGAATTTAAGGGAATTAAATCACAGCAATGCAGCAATAATTGTTATATTAGAATTCTATTAGAAATTGTCTGTAATAATTGGATATTTTTTATGTCAAACTTTAAATAATTACCTTTACTTGTTATCACAATAGAACAGTATTTTTTTTATTCAAGTTAATGCTGAGGTGGCAGAATCACTGACACTGACGAAGTGTTGAGGTACTAATTACTCCTGACTACACGTTTACTAATTTTTTTTCTGAACTGAGAGCGGCTGTAACAAGGCAAAATAATTTCCCTCTGGGATTATTAAAGTGTCTTAAATGGAAGGGTACTTCTGCCACCTCTGCTTTTAAGTTAGTAAAATTGTCATCACCCCAAGGTAGAAATAAAGAATTACTGTATTTAAAGATATGGAATAAATGTCCTGCATTGAAAACCTTAAAACTATAGAAGTAATAGAAACAAACATACAATCTAATTAATAAGGATTAATCAAGAAAGTATTTTAAAACTGAGCACTGAGTAAATGTACTCAGTTACTTTCCTCAGCCGAGTAAAATATTTGAGTACTTCTTTCTGCACAGACGTTTCGCTGAAATCATTTCTCAACTGGTTGTGTCACTGTGTACATATTATGACCCGTTTGTCCAGAACTCTTTATCTCTAGCAAATATAGTTACAACACAGCTCAGTCCTTCACCGAGAAGTCAGCGTCTCAGCATTGTCTTAATATGGTCTTTCCATCTGCATTGTCTTAATATGGGATACCCATCCGACCAGGGGATCCAACCTCTGGTTACCTCTGCTCCGGGCCTGTGGCACCTGTCTCTGCTGCCCCCCACCGGCAGCAGGTGTCTGTGCTGCTTTCAGTGCCTGCTGTGGAAGAAAGCATCAGGGAACATTTTACACATGATAACACTTATTATATTTTGTGTTTTACAATTTAGAGGTGCCAGTACTTTACCTGAGTATTTATTAACATATAATTTATAGATGCAGATTCTTAAAACAAATTCTATTAAAATAATAAATAGTGATGTAATGAAAGAAGCCACTGTCAGTACACGGCCACAGTAAAACAGATGTTTGTCACTAGTTTTTATTCATTATTTTCTTTATCAGATTTTTACCTTACACAGATTACACTCACATTTTCTTTTTTAATAAAATCGACTTTTACAAGAGTAATACCACCTTTTCAAAATATGTTTCAGAACATGCACAAAGTACTTCAAATTGAGCAAAGATGTTAAACGTTTTACACTTTAAATACAGTTTGGACCCTGTGAATTAAATATTTTTTAAATTATATATAGTATATTATAAAGTTGAGTGTTGAATCATATAAATGCTGCACGAATATTCTGCTGCCTTGTTATGTATATTATAACCTATATCGGCTTTTAATGTTGTAAACTTAAGCGTTTTTTAGCACAATAGTTTCCCTGTTATAATTAAAGCAATATTTAATATAGAACTTTCATAAAAATATTGCATTGTAATATTCAATATATAGTGTGTTGAGCCCTCGGGGCCCTCGGGGTTTAACCAATCACACACTTGGAAATTTAGTATATAACATACGTCACTTCCTCCTATCGCCCTCTTTTTCACCGTGTGGCCAGATTTCCATACGGCGTTGTTTCGTGGTGAGTTTTAATTGTCAGGTTTTTGCGCATAAACGTTAAAATAACCGCCAGACGAGACTTGGTAATGATTAGCAACACTATAGGTACCCAGCGGGCCCCCACATATACCACCTGTCGTATCTTTATCGCTTAGAATAGTTTTATATCTGGTAATGCTAACGTGCTAGCCTTAGCCACGCGCTCGTGTGGCGGTGCTACTCTGGCGCCGAACTCTGAAAAACGTTTCTGGTAAAAGTCATTTCCTCGTAAAGTAAATGTGACTATAAATCTATATTTATATGTAGTTACTAGTATAATGACGAAGCATGTCCGCACGTGTATGAACGCCGTGTGGTTTCACAGCGTTGCAGGCCGCTTATAACCCGGATGGCTCAACTTAATTAACTTAATTCCAAGCGGTGATGTAAAGTCTGATGGAAACTGGGCATTAAGACTAAAACACAAACTGTATGACGCTACATGCGGAAAGAAAGCCGGTCTGTTTGCTCAGAATTAGCTGTTAGCTTCAGAGCTCAGGATTGTATACAGAAAACTGCTTTAATACAAGTTTATGTCAAAATACAGATTTTATTTTATGATTAAAACCGGCTAATGATTTTAATCTTTTTCTCAGCTCTCCCGTATACTCGTAACGCAGGGAAAGTGGTCACGATGTCCGGAGGTCTGGATGTCCTTCAAATGAAGGAGGAGGATGTGCTGAAGTTCCTGGCTGCATCCACCCACCTGGGAGGCACCAACTTGGACTTCCAGATGGAGCAATATGTCTACAAGAGGAAAAGTGACGGTGAGTCTCTTCACTGTGGCGTCACCTGTTCCTTTTAAATAGTTTAGTGACATAATTTTATGTTTCTTATTCTTTTGTCACCAGGTGTGTACATCATTAATCTGAAGAAGACCTGGGAGAAGCTGCTGCTGGCTGCCAGGGCTATTGTTGCCATTGAGAACCCAGCTGATGTGTGCGTCATCTCGTCCAGGAACACTGGACAGGTGAAGTTAAACTGGTGGTTGTTCAGCTGTAAAAGCACACTGTTAAAGCCGGGCATTGATGTCGGTGTTCAGGTGTCGGAAGTGTGCTAGAGAAATCCGGCCGTCTTTTCGCGAACGCCAGAAGGACAGCTGTCCCGTGACTGGGGTTTGATTGTGACCGAGCCACAGACCAATGTGTTATGAAAATATTTGTCAGAGTTTATCTGAGATACTGAGCAAACTTTCCCTCATTTCAGAGAGCAGTGCTGAAGTTTGCTTCTGCCACTGGTGCCACTACCTTCCATGGTCGTTTCACCCCTGGTACATTCACCAATCAGATCCAGGCAGCGTTCAGGGAGCCCCGTCTGCTGATTGTGACAGACCCTCGTGCTGATCATCAGCCACTGACTGAGGCTTCCTACGTCAACATCCCCACCATCGCCCTGTGCAACACCGACTCTCCTCTGAGATACGTGGACATTGCCATTCCCTGCAACAACAAGGTGAGACAGGCTAATGAAGCTTTGAATTTTAGTGGCATCTTCAAATTTTACTTGTATTTTGCACACAGTTAGAGCCCGGTGCTGTCCTGTCTGTGCAGTGCGGGGTGTAGGAAGTGTGCTAAAAAAACGCCTGGCCTTTAATCTTCTCTCTCTGAACCACACAGAAAGAATTGTTAGAGGTCTCGCCACAAATTAATTTTAGTCTTTTTGTGAGTAGTGCAAGACGTGTATAGAGGAGTTTCTCAGTTCATCGCTGTGGCTTTGTTGCAGGGTCACCACTCTGTGGGTCTGATGTGGTGGATGCTGGCCAGGGAGGTCCTCAGGATGAGGGGAACCATCTCCAGAGAGCACCCATGGGAGGTCATGCCAGATCTGTACTTCTACAGAGATCCTGAAGAGGTAAGGGAGAGATGATGCGACTCGACAGAAGCACAGTGGATCTGCTGAAATGCACTGCTCAGTGTCTCGACCCGTTTTCACTGCAGATCGAGAAGGAGGAGCAGGCTGCAGCTGAGAAGGCTGTTGGAAAGGAGGAGTTCCAGGGTGAATGGAGCGCCCCCCCAGCTGACTTTACTCAGCCTGAGGTGACTGACTGGTCTGAGGGTGTTGCTGTGCCATCTGTGCCCATCCAGCAGTTCCCTGCAGGTAAAAGTCATCGAATGTTGGAAAATGTGCTTTCAGAAAATTTTAACTGGAATACGGTGATTTTTACTTGAGCAGTTATAACGATATGTTCACATATTCAGATTTCCTGTTATTCAAACATCACTGATCTTTGTTACAGCTGCTCCACCACCACTGAAGACCGGAGAAGTCTTCTCTGGTGAGTTGATGACGTAAATGACATGATCTGAACATGTGCTCAACTTTCAACTTGATGCTAAATTAGATGTTTCTTCCCCCGCAGAGGACTGGAGCACTCAGCCTGCCACAGAGGACTGGTCCACTGCCCCCACCGCCCAGGCGTCTGAGTGGGGAGGTGCTGCCTCTGACTGGTCTTAAAACATTGACTTTGGCAACAATAAAAGTGTTTTCTACGCTTGGACTTTGTCATTTCATTGTTGTTTACTGATTGGGATGGTTACCTGTTAAGTCTTTTAAAGTCTTATTGTTTTTAGAAGTAATTTAAGGTTGAATAAAACTGAGAAGTAGCTCTTACACGTCAGACAATCAAATACTGTGACCCTGAGCTCTTAAACTTAACTGAGCTTTAGTCCGGCCCTGATCTTGGCCCAATAAGGTCACATGTCTAGGACAAAAGACAATGCTCAGTTTAGGGTTTGACACATGAAGGAACATGATGAAACTGAAGGAGGGGAGAGTCGCTGTTCTACTCGAGGTGTTCTCATAAGGTCACGAACAAAGAGGTGGCATCTTTAAGTTTAACTTTTACATTTACTGCCTCAAACCTCAGATTTGTGTGAAAATGCAATTAATGGTAAAATGCGAGTAACTAATCAAAACTTTGTGGTAGAAAAAGACGTCGCTCACTCGGCATCAAAGAGATGTGGAGTTTTCTCCCACTGATGGACAGAATCAAAATAAGCGAAATACATTATGTTTAAGGTGATTTACAAAGAACAGGAACATTGTCAAAGATTCAAGATTCAAAACACTTTATTAATCCCAGAGGGAAATTGTTTGCCATGAATACAGCCGCTCTCAATATAGAAAAATTAGAAGACCCACAACCATAAATAGCACCAACAATAAATAATATAGAAATAACTAAAAAAGCACAATAAACATAAACAACAACATGATAACATCCATCATTATGGTTGTTGAAACCCAAAACCAAAGAGGCTTCTGATGCAAAACACAAATATCCTCAGACAGCAGAAGCAGGACAACGGCTGTAAACATGTCATGAAAGATTCACAGAACCAGTAAAGAGTGTCTGAAGACTTTTAATCCTGCAGTTCATGCTTCTCTCAGAAAAGGTCCTTCAATAGCAACTGGACTAGTTTCTAGCAGGAAATCTGTGGAGTTCCAGTTTGGTGATTGGTCCTTCACCTGAACCACAGTGAACGGCTGTGGAACCGCCTGGGTCCAGTTGAAAGGACCGCTTTCTAAGCAGGTGTTACCTTGTTTGGAATGAACCGGGATGTTGTCCTGGACCAGGACAGGGAGGGACAAGCTGTCATGACCCGGACCGGACGCGTTGTCTGCGGTCGGTCTCCTCCAGAGTTTGTGGGTCTGTGGCAGCGTGCGGTGGAGGCTGCCGGTCACAGCGGTCCTCGGAGAGCCTCCCTGCAGAACAATCCCCTCCTGCACGTTCGCGCTCGTCTGTCAGCTGCGCGTGTTCCTGCTCCCTGATTGGATGAGCACGGCTTCCGCTTTCTCCTCACGCGCACGCCCCGCCGCCGAATAATGATAATAATGATCAAGATGGCTACTACAGAATCCTCCTTGAGGTAGCTAACCACCAATTTCATTGAAGAGATCAAAACTGCGGTTTTGTTCTGTTTCAGTCCCCCGTATGTGACAGGAGCGGTGCCAGAACTCGTACTTTATGGATTAAACCGGGTCGAGAGGGACTAAAAGTAACAGTGTTGGCCGGAGCTCTCGTTCCGAGAAGCTAGTTAGCAGAGGAACTAGCTAGCTACTTCCCAACCGTCTCCAGGTCTAGATCCCCAGCCAGCGGCGCCGGAGTGTGGCTCTGCCCTGTTTGTGTGCCCGCTCGTCGGACAGGCAGAGCGACAAATGGCGGAGCCGAGGAAAGTGCCGTTCGTCACCATCTCATCCTTCAGCACCGCCTCGCCGCCGACTGCCCCGGAGTCCGTCAAGAAGCGCCGCCGCGAAGATGAGGCCGCGGACATCACTTTTGGGAAAGATGGAGGTGGCGGTGTCGCCGCGGCGGGGTCGGTGGGTGGCGGAGGTCTGTTTGGTGGGAACGTGAGTGTAGGTGACGCTGAGAGCGGCGAGACGAAGCCCACAGTCCGACTCGACCTGTCGCTGACCGAGCCGAACGAGCGAGGGTCCGCAGAATTCAACTACGGAGAGCTGGTCCAGTCAACTCAGGTGAGGGGGGGGGGCGATCGTCACACTGGGCTGGTACCGAGGAGTGTGTGCGCACAGGGGGCAGACCTAAACCCAGACCAGGGACAAATACTGTAAAAGTAGGAAAGTACTAGTAGCAGACTTCTCTGCTCCGGATTGGTTCCACAAGGTTTCAGTGTGTGCTGTTAATAGAAATAGAAATAGAAAGTACTCATTATACCCTGTTGACTAAAGTAAAAGTACTCATTATACCCTCTGAGAACAACGCGCATCCTACTCATCGTGGTTTTTGTAGGATTCGTGTGTAAAGCTGCAGCAGGTAAAGATGATGATTTTAACAGATTTCCAAATGGAAAGTAGCTAAAGATGTAAAAGAAAAAAGTAAAATCTTTCCTTCTGAGTAGTAGTAAGGTAAAAGTAACACAACTCATTAAGTTAATGCCGAATACTTTGAATTCTAAATGTGTTGAACCACTCACCCTTCTGAGTATTTGTTTACCGGAGTGTCCAGAAATGAACCATGGTTCCGTCTGGTTGGATGACCCAGCCTCACCCTAACCTGCGTGACTGATGGGGCCAACGTGCTCCTGGCTCGGTCCAGTCAAATCTGAATGTTCTGGTTTTCTCCAGGTACAGCGTCCAGCTCCAACAGTCCACAAAGGACTCGCTCCTGCCCTGGACCCCAACGACCCCTTTGCTGACGAGGAGAGGGAGCGACGGCAGGTTGAAGAGCTGGCCAAGAAATTTGAGAACAAATACGTAAGGTTCATGATCAGAACACAGAAGCTTCAGCTGTTTGTCTGCAGTGGGTGTTTTTAAAGGGTGTTTGTTTACAGGGTGGTAGCGCTAAAAAGAAGAAGAAGGACAGGATGCAGGACCTCATTGACATCGGCTATGGCTATGATGAGACCGACCCCTTCATAGACAACTCAGAGGCTGTAAGTAAACCATTACATCACCCCCCCATCATTGTGTTCATTGGGAAAGAAAATGTTTTTACTTTAATGTGTTTTCCATCACAAGGTTGCTCTTTAATTTAAATGTAACATGCTCCTAAAACACCTGCAGACCCCCGATCGGGCTTAAGAGAATAAAAACATGTAATAACCACGTTTCTGTCCCGACCTCAGTACGATGAGCTGGTTCCGGCTTCGCTCACCACAAAACACGGAGGCTTCTACATCAACACGGGCACGCTGCAGTTCAGAGCGGCGTCCGACTCAGAGGGAGAAAATGCAGCAACAGACGATAATCACTTCAAGGTAGATTCCTGCTTCTCTACACGTGACCACGTGTAACACACTACACGATACAAGTGTTGAAACCCGTGGTGTTAGAATAATGAGCTCACTGTTCCGGATCTGTGGCAGAAAATGAAAGACGGCGAAGAGCGGGTTATTAAAAAACGGAGGAAGAAGCAAGATGGTGGAATTCTAGAGGAAAAGAAACCCAGGAAGAACAAAGTACCAAAGCCGGGGTATGTTTTTTTATTTTCAGCCCCATCGTTGTGTCAATAGTTTCCACGCATCATACGACTGGAGCAGCAGCGTGTGTGTTTGTACACAGAAGATGCTGCACGTAGAAAGTCCAGACTCGTTAGTTAAATGTGTTCTTCTTGTTCTGGCAGAGTTTCAGCTCTGAATGTTCATCGGCCAGAGAAGAAGAAGAGGAAGAAGCTGATGAAAGATTCTATCCACCTGGCCAACATGCTGCGTCGCTTCACCAGGGAGAAGGAGGAGATGCGCAAGAAGACCCTGGTTCCTGCCGGTCTGCCGCGACCCAACGCCAAAGTGCCCAACGCCAACAGCGCGCTCCTCAACACTCCGCACAAGGTCTCCGGCAGCAACGACTGCAGCATAACGGACCTGAGCACTGACCCGGCCGTGCTGTCCCTGCTGGGCTCGGCCAATAACGACATGCTGCAGGACATGATGGGAGACCTGGACTTTGGGATGCTGGACTCTCCTCAGCCCTCCAGCCCAGCACAGGGAGAGAACGGCTCTTTTGGGATGGGACAGAAAGCAGGAGTTAGCAGAGTGGCACAGGGCAGCGTGATTGCCCCCCCACCACTCCCCAGCGGACTCCCAGGCCCGCTCGCCAAGCGCATCGAAGACCTGAGATCGGTACGAACTGGATCACGTGTTGTTGGTTATGTGTTAAAAGCTGCTTTTGTTTGTTTAACAAAACACTTTGCTCGTGTCACTCGTCCAAACCGTCACGCGAGGCGCTGCTAACACGCCCACAGTGAAGTACTCTGCAGATTCATAGCCGCTGGTCAGAATCGTGGGAAGGACGAGCAGAGACCTTCACACATTTTTATGAATCTTTATGCAGAGTTAACATTTGTAAACCTGAGCTGCTGTACGTTTACACAGACACTCTGTCTCCAACATGTCTTCCTTGTTTCAGGCATCTCGTCTGTTTGATGCAGAGGGCAGGAAGAAGTTCTTCACGCTGGACATGAACAACATCCTGCTGGAGTGAGTACCGTTCAGATCTTCCCTGTGTGTGAACCAACAAACGGAACCGTGTGTAACCTCCCGTGTTTGTGTGCGGCAGTATCGAGCTGCAGGTCCAGGAGCAGCCTGCGGAGGTGCGCTCAGCCGTCTACTCTCACCTCGAGGCCTTCGTGCCCTGCAATAAAGAAGCTCTGCTCAAACGCCTTAAGAAGCTCAGCCTCAACATACAGGTGTGTGGTTTCTCCTAAATGTTGTCGCTTTACGTCAGACCCCGGTGCAGTGCAGTTAAAAGCCACACAGGCGGCTTAACCACAGTATCGTTTCATTCAATCATTCATTTCATCAGTCAAGCATTAGACGGGACACAGTGGTCTGAGCTGAGCTGTAAGCGGGAGCTTCCCGGGCCTTAAAGCTGTACGCAGGAGCTCAGTGCTGCTCTGTTTTTCTCTCTTCTCTTGGCCATCTGCCTCGGCCGAAGAGAGAGAGAGAAACGGCAAGCAGCAGAGCACACACCGGCAGGTCAGTTGGATGAGTAACCGAGGACTCGATCACGCTTTTGATTGAGATGTGATAAGTTTAAAGCTACAGGATGTAACGTTACCAGGACTGAGAGGAAGGGTGGAACTGTTCAACAGAAGCAGAACCCAGGTGCAGTTCTGGGTTGAGAAGTTTCAGCAGTGAAAACAGCTGCTGATTGTTTTTCTCCCCCTCCCCCCTCCCCCCTCCCAGGACGACCGCCTTCGAACGCCCCTGCTGAAGCTCAAACTGGCCGTGTGCAGTGTGATGCCGGAGCAGATCGCGCGCTACAACATGGACTGTATCGCTAAAGTGGCAAAGTAAGGAGTAGTGTGGTCCCGTCTCACAGCAGAACACACGGTATGGCACGAGTTTATTAAAGGAGAGAGTGTGTGTGTGTGTGTGCAGGCAGCAGTCTGAGGAGGGAGAGAAGAACGGCTCTGAGGACGACGACGAGGAGAAACCAGGGAAGAGGGTGATGGGGCCTCGAAAGAAGTTTATGTGGGACGACAAACTCAGGTGAGTTTCACACAGGAAGCGTTGATGTTTCACTGGATGGAGCGACTGCAGCTCAGGTTCCTCCTCGGTGTGTGATCCAGCCTGTGGTTGCCATGGTTGTCCTGGACTGTGTGTTTTCCAGGTCGCTGTTGTGTAACCTGGTGCGGGTGAAGCTGAGCTGCTACGAGCTGGAGGGAAAGAACTCGCTGTCTGTGGAGGACTACCTCAAAGCCTTCATGGAGACGGAGGTCAAGCCTCTGTGGCCCAAAGGCTGGATGCAGGCCAGGTGTGTGTCTTGCTGCACGGACGCCGAGACTGCAGATTATGAAGCGCATCTTGTCTGTTTGTTTGTACATGAGGTCAGTTTGTACTGAGAACAAACCTGAGTGTGTTGGTGTCTCGCCGACAGGATGCTGTTCAAAGAGAGCACCGCGGTTCACGGTCACCTCACGGGCTACACGTGAGTCATTAACGCGTTTCCACATGACGTGCTCTGGTTGTTTGGCTTCTTCTCACCTGTGTTTTGGTCTCTTCAGAGCGAGGAAGAAGATGGTTCCCGCTCCCAAGATGAAGCCAAAGGTTTGAGATCTCACTCTCTCACATGATGTCTGATCCCTTCAGCTCAGCGCGCTGACGCTTCCTGTTGTGTGCTCTGCTCTTCCAGGAGGTCATGTGGGTCCAGAGGTCAGCACCTTCAGCAGGGGCCATGCCCTCCCCTGTTGCCCAGGTTGCCAAGCAACCGTCTCAGCCAATATGCCTCGATTCCCTCGACGAGGATCTGACGGCTCCCTCCTTGGACATCTCCCAGGCTCTGGCCATCCTCGGCAGCGCAGCCAAGGGCCTGGCTCAGGGGGACAGCCCCCCCTCCCCGGACGGCCCCAAGATGGCCTCCACCCCCTCCCCGCACCACAGCTCGCCACTCATGCAGCAGCAGAAGAAGAACTCCGTCAGTGGTCCCAGCAGTGCACCTCACTACATCTCTACCTCTTCGTCTTCCTCCACCTCTCTGTCTCGGCCCCCCTCCATCAGCTCGTCTTCTCTGCCTACTGTCAGGGTGGATGGGATGGGGGTCGCCAAGGGCACGCCGCAGGCGCACAGACACTCGGTGGTAAACGCTCAGAGACCTTTGGGTGTGGCTAAAGCCAACATGCCTGCCTCAGCGTCGCCGCCTAAACCTCGTCCACCTCCCACGGCGTCTCCACTCATGGCCCCAGGATCAAAGACGGGGGTCTCCACCCCCCCCTCTGGACTCCTCAAAGGCAGCAATAATACTAAAGCCAGCAGTGGGGACGCCATCATCATCACATCACCTCAGTCACACGCGCTCTCATCGTCGCACATGACCCACAAAACCTTCCAGACTCCTCGTCTGCCTCACACCTCACAGAGCAAACCCTCCCCCGCCCCCTCCCTCGCCCAGACGCTCGTGGGCGTCCAGCCTCAGTCCAACTTCATCACCCCTATGCACGCCACTCTGACCAAGTCCACACACAGCAGCATTCCACCCATCATCAAACTGACTCCCCGCACCCCCAACCCCACAGTCTCCGTCAGCCCCTCGCCCAGCCCCCGCTCTCAGGCTGCCCCCACTGTACACCAGTACACTCCCAAAACCCCCGCAGGGTTCCGCCCGCCGTTCTCAGGTGCCCAGGGAGGAGTAGCCAAACCTGGGCAAAGCGGTTACACTCCCCCGGGCAGCCAGAAGCCCCCCACCAACAACAGCACCACCAACACCAGCCTTATTACCACCTCATCCATAAACAAGCATTCAGGATCCAGTGCCTCCTCCACAGCGGCCTCAGCAAACCCAGGCCAGCGCCAGAGGCCTGTGGGCGGGACACCTCAGGGGGCCAAGCCGGTCGCATCGGTCTCATCGGCATCCGTCTCGTCTCAGTTACCGCAGGTTCGTACTCGGCGTTCACTGACCTGAACGCATCAGCATCATCCAGTATTTAGAGAAGCCGATGGGGTCAGGATGTGGACGAGTTCCTGTCCGTGTCCCAGACACTAACACACTGTGAAGTACGACCAGCACCTCTTTGTCCAGACTCTTTATGAGCTGCTGAAATGTGTCCAAACCACCAGGCTTTGCTGTTCCAGAACTGGAGACATCCCATAATCTGTCTTTGTGTTTCCACGTCGCAGGTCTCCTCGGCAGGAAGCGGCAGCCTGCTCGGCTCTGCCTCGTCTCTTCCCCTGGGGTTCGGGATGCTGGGGGGCCTGGTGCCCGTGTCCCTGCCCTTTCAGTTCCCCACGCTGCTAAACCTGCCCCCCCTGGGTACGGCGGGCTCCAGCACGGCAGCCGGCGGCTCCGCGGCCAGTAGCAACGCCCCGTTTTCCACCCTGACTCAGAGTGAGTGAAAACATAAAGTGTGTAAATATTGACCAGGTGATTTGATCGTCACACATGTCTGATGTCGTAGTCAGATCTTATGAAGTAGTACTACTCAGAATACTCTGACTCAGAATACTCTGAGTAGTACTACCATGAAACCCCTGCTGCTTCAGGTGACCCTCCAAGGTCCCATCAGGGGATTAAATCTCTAAAGATAATTCACTTATTTCATTCACGATGACAAATCTTCAAATGTTACGTTTATTTTGGCGGTTAAGTCAGTGTAGGAAACACGGTAGCAGTACGTGTGTGCTGTCGTCTGTTTCCGTGTAGTTGTTCCACGTTGTATGTTCATAATTTTATCACCATATTTGTGTCAAAGCTTGTGATTTTTCTCCTGTTTGACTTTTTTTCTCCATTTTGTTTGTTTCACCTCCCAAATTCTCTCGTCCCCGACGCTCACTTTGCTTCGTGCTTCCTCTGCCCTCAACTCCTCCTCCTCCGTTTGCCCATCACTACCTGCCCTTGGCCTCTGTGCCACCTCCTTCCTTTGCCCACATGTCTCCTCCCCGTTTTGTCCCCCTGTCCTGTCTCCTCAGATCTGTATAAGAGTCTCCAGTCGGGGTCTCAGGTTGCTCTGCCTCCTCACTTGCAGCTCGCTTTCTCAGGTAAAAGCTGACCCTCCCTCCCTCCACCCTCAAAGCCTGCTCCATTTTCCTCCTGTCCTGAGTGTCTGGTGTTTTCCTTCCGTCTGGTCCTGCTCTGTCCTCTGCTCGTCTCTTACTGGCAGCATGCCTCGTTCTGTAGTCGCTGTAGCTGTCGGTCTGTGTCTGTATGTGTTGTCGTGTCCGTTTTTCCACTGACGTGAAGAACTGTACCATTCCTGTCCAGATGTCGGTCAAAGCCAGGGAGGAGACGCTAAGAGGAAGACTTTATGATGCAGCCGAGTCTCCGGGACGCATCAGGAGGCGTGTACCTGGCTGACGGACGGACACGCACCACTCGCAGCACAGACCTGAGTCGACAAGATCTGCTCAAGCGTTCATGGAAACTACAGCTTTTTTAAACCATTTGATAATTTTTAATACTATTCTTAGAATTGTTAAATGACAGATAAACTTGTTAATGTTTACAAAGTCGACCTATATCACTGTGGACAGGGAGGAGGGCTGAGTGTGTGTCTGTGTGTACGTGTGCCTTCTGTAGGGCTCCCTCTCTGATGCATGGTCAGTTTGTCTACTTGGTGCTGTTTTTATCATGATGTAATTATCACAGACCTGTAAGAAATGTAAACTGCTAATTGTTTTTTTCCCTCTGTGCTCTGAGGAGTTGTACTTTTTGCATTGTTGATTGAATTTGTCTCTGTACAGAACTCAAACCTGCTTTTAATTAAATCTTTTCCTTTCACACTGAAGCCACGTGAGAATCCGACGAACAGCACCACACGTACACAGCAGCGTCGATTTAATTCAAACCTTAACAAATCTAGTTTTAATAAACACCAGACATGTCAGTTTTGCAAAGATTTGAAACAATTATAACTGAATTCAAACTTTCAGAAACACATTTAAGTCCAACATCAAAAAAACAAAAATGATAATAGAAAAAAAAGTTTGTGAAACACATCAGGTGATCTTTATGTGGCACCGTGAGAAGGTCGCGATCAGCTGGAGCTTCGATGGTTTCCTCCAATAAACACCGAGTCTCGGAGCCTACTTAACCAGAGGCCTGGTTTTATCGTCGTCTCCACACTGATGGGCTTTGTACTTTTTCACCTCAGCCATGTACTTTGTCCAAGCATCGCTCTTACCTGGTTCCTTCTGCAGGAGACGAGACGACAGGTTATTAACGGCGGCAGAGAAGCTGCTCAGGTTCTGCAGCTGCTTCCAGTTAAATGGCAACTTCAACTATTTCTGAACCTGCTCTGTGGTTCTAGTGGGAACGAGTTACCTCTCTGAATCCAGAATCCCACACTATTTAAAGACATTAGTAAAATACATTTTAAACCAGCTTCAAAGGTGAAAAGTATCTGTTGTCACAACGGGTCCTAAAGCCAAAACTACGTCACCTCCAATTAAGACTAAAAACTACAGAGGAACCAAAATGAGCCTAAAAATCTCTAATTTAATGAAGCAAGAAACAAAGAATCTACTTTTCATCACTTTTCATCACAGAAAACACTGATTCTACTGATCCATCTTCTGTTCTGCTGCTTTCTAGGAACCAACATTAACGGAACACATGTAGAACCTCAGTTCTTTAGCTAGAACCAGAGAATCAAAGTGGATCTCAACGTGTCAGATGCAGAGCTTGTGTTAATGAGGCCTCAGAACCAGGTTCTGGTCCACTTACCTCTGAGTCCTGTTTCTGCTTCTTGGCTACCATGCCGGTCTTTAGGAACACGCCGCCTCTGCGCTTCCCCACCTGGGTGAGGGGATAGAAGACTGAAACCGTTACAGGAGCCCTTTCAGGCGGACTGCCAATGAAGGAGACTACACCAGGGCAGGCGGTCTACACTAGACCACCACCAGCGAAACCATCATCTGTGAGGAGCATCCCTACACTTTACTGGGCTATGTTACATACTGCCACAACAGTACAACACAAACTACTATCTGTGCAGAGCATCTATCTCATCTTACAACCAAACCCCTTACAAAGCTCGTCACGGGAGGAGGCTTCTTTTCCACTGAGGTCTGTCCCTGCTCGGTGGCTCTGGCAGCTCCACCTGTTTGCTGCGTCTGCTTTTTCCTCCTCTCCTCCTCCTCCATCTTCTTCTTGAACATCTCCATGAAGCTGCCGTCGTTGGCGAACAGGTTTCCGCCGGGCGCCGGCGCGGGGCTGGAGGGGGAGGCCGGGCTGCCGCAGCTGGAGTCGCCGCTGCTGCTGCCTTCGCCGCCTGTGTGAGGTTTACCGTGTGCGCGCTGTGGCTCCATGATTCCTGGGCGAAGTGTTCAAACAGGCGTAGTCCAGGAGGTGAAAACAAAAGTCTAAAAGCTCCTTAGCTACGCAGCGGAATTTAGAAAAACGCACCTTTCAACAAATAAGTCGAACTACAAGCTAAAAGGCGTCAAAGTCAGAAAAACAATAGCAGCTCGGCTAATGCTAACTCTGCGGGCTAACGCCCGGATCGCTGGGCCTTTTCCCGTCGAACAAACTCGACGTGAAGCAACAATTCATGCGTGAGGTGGAGTCAGATGTAGGAAATATTCGTACGACGCACTACGGTGTTGAAAGATCTGCATCAAACGCTGAAATTTGCGGATTTTGCCGACGCTTACTGCTAACTTGGCTGTCTGTTAGCTACTCACGGTCGGCCATGTTTAACTTCCTGATGACGTCCCGCCGCGCGCTCTAGCGCCACCAGCGGAATATATATATATTTTATAATTTCTGATTAAAGTGATCGAGTACTCAGTTACTTGAATCATAAATAAAAATGATATCATATGTGTACATATTGTTAGCACCGAATCTAGTAAATTATTGTTTGATGTTTTGTTCTGGATGATGCAGCTGTCAGATCATATATAGTTAATCTCACTAACACAAACCACATTTCTCACTTTTGGCAGTTTGTGTGAACTGTAAAAAGATTAATTTCTCTGCTGTGTTGCTCCAACTTTGACTCTTTATTTCTACCAACCAAAGGCTCTGTTTGATTTTATTCAGAAATTCTGACTTTAAACCGAACCAGTAAATGACTGAAGCAGAAACCTAAACCTGCTGACTCAGACGTGTACCTGTTTATTTTATACGTTTATGCAGTTCGATTTCTCTACGTCAGTTCTGTGGTTGAAGTGATGTGTGGTGTGAGAAGTAAACAATGTTGGACAGTTGCACAACAAGGACGTGAGAAGTTTGACTCATCACTTTGGCCTTTAAACGACAACAGAATTAAACACGACACAGAGCACGGTGGTAAAACCAGAGGCCGGCTTGGTTTTCAGATCTGCACAGTTGATTAAATGCTTCTTCATTTATCGTTAAATGAATAAAAACACAAGATTTTATCTCATACCATAATAATATCCCATTTATTTGTAGTGCAAAAGTAGAACAGACAGAACTACAAATCCTTAGTTTGCCTCAGACACTCGTGTGAAGCTGAGAGTGCCTCGATCCACTAGACCAATAAATGAAAACCCAACCGTTCACCCCTTCAAACCTTGCAAATGTGCAGCAAAGATCTAGTTTAACACCACAAATATCAACTCAGAGTAATGGAAACGTGTGCACACAACATCAGGATTCTGGTCAGTGTAGATCTCAGCGTAAACACGAGTCAAACAGGGAAAGTTACGACGTCTGTGAAAAGGAAAAACAACCAGCAGTGGGTGAAGGCAGACGTAGTGATGGTTTATGTGCTAATAGAGGCTCAGCCGCTCTGACTTCCTGTCAGTAGACATTAAAAGACTTCCAGCGCACCAATGAATACATTTCCTTCCAGTGTAACTGTAAATGAGTAGCAGCAGTTTGCAGCCGTCAGCTGAGTCATCGTGTTTAGTGTTTGTCAGCATCAACATTCACAGAAAGTTTCAACATTTCTAATTCATAATCAACAAACTAACATCATCGGTTGCAGAAGTCACATTACGACCACTTGTCTGAAAAGACTCCTGCTGCCATGAGACGTGGAGAAGCACCACCCACAGACCCACAGACGGGTAGTTTCTGTGAGGCATAAATCGCTCTAGACTCAAAGTGCTTTGGTGACAAAAATTCTAACAATACTTTCTGTGATTAGAGAAGAATGAAACTACGACTAAAGCCATTTATACGCCCTCCTCATGGTCTTTCAAAATAAAATGAAAAAAAAACACAGACAATGTGGACAAGGACAAAAGCAACAATGAGAACAGCTGGATTTAAATGATTGAGTAGCTTCGTCCAGTAGTAAATGATGTACATCCAACCATCCCTCCTTCATCTCCCACTCAAACAGTTCAACGCTGAGCATAAAACAGGTTTAAAAAAAACATCTAAAAACTGATTTCAGTCTCTAAAGAGCAAATTAAAGTCACCTTAAAAGGTGAGACTACTCCAGTTAGTTAGTTAGTGTCTCTGTCCTGTGAGGCTCCACAGACCAATGAGGGCGTCTGCTGTGATCAGGAGCCTGCAGGGGGCAGCAGCAGCATCCAGTGAACAAGGCGAAGACGAAGCGAGTTCAGTTCATCTCCGTCGGCGGGTTTCTATCTGGGGTGGAGACGTGTCAGGCCTCTCCTGGCGTTGGTGGACTGTCTCTGCTGGGCCAGGAAGGACATTGCCTGGTTGGAGGGGGGCTGCCGCTCGCCGGACACTCTCTGTTGCAAAGCCATCCCCTGAGAAAAAGGGTCGTAAAAAAGCGGGCGTGAAACATGACAAAACACAACGTGCAAACATTTATCTTTAAGCTTTGGTAGAAATAAATAAAAGCGGCTGCTGATACCAAACAGCGAGTTCACCGCCGGGTCGTCTCCGTGCGTCACTCACCATGTTGTGCCACGCGGTGATGATGAGCTTCTCCTCGCGCTCGTACCTGGCTCTGCTCTTCTCACAGTCCCGCTGTGTGGAGGAAAACACCGTCAGCGACATGTGGGCAGTGTGTGTGTGTGTGTGTGTGTGTGTGTGAGTGTGAAGGGTCACACCTCCAGGTGCTGGATTCTCTTGTCTTTCTCCGTCAGCTGGTTCTTCAGGGCCTGAACATCAGGAGCTGCCGGCTGCTGACCGGGATCCAGTGTTTTGATCACCTGCGCACACAAAGGTGGTTTTTGCACTGACTGGTCGACTGGACACCTGAGAAACATCCTCATGCTCTGCTGAGGTGGACTGACCGTTCTTGCCTTCTCCACGTAGCGCTTGTATCGCTCCTCCATCTGCTTCATGTCCTCGTCCTTCTTCCGCAGGACCTCCTGCAGTTCATCGATCTTCTTGGCCACTGGGAGTGAGAGCAGAGCAAGTTTAGGGGGGGGGGGTGCCGGGTGCTCAGAGGGGGTCACAGAGGAATATCTTACTGCTGTTGTCCACTTTGGGCTCCAAGTCGTCAATGACCTCCTTCTTCTTCTGCAGATCTGAGTGAGCTTCATGAAGCTTCTCTCTGGAACAAACACAAGTGTGTGAAGCGGTTTCTGTTTGGCGCCCACACGGAGAAATGCTCCACAGGAAGCAGTCGCGTACTTACAAATGCTCCTCGAGCTTCTTCTTCAGTAAGGACGACTTGAGAGGAAAAAGCAGAGACAATTAAAAACCCTTCCAACGCTTTGTAAACGACACACACGCTAAAAAACGTAAAGTGTGCGCAGCGAAATCAAAGCCTTAAATCACAGGCCAGCTGGACACAGGGTGGGCCGTACTTACGATGGCCTGATTTTGGCAGAGTTGATCGATGGGGGCAGGCGGAGGGAGACAGACAGACAGAGATGGGAAGGCATTAACAGTGGATCAGCACAGCAAACACGGGTTAGATCCACACATGTATCAGACACTGCAGATACTCTCAGCGTGCTGCAAAACATTCGAGTTCAAACACTATTATTTTATGTGAGCACTCGTCGCCTCCAGGTGAAACTGACAAACATTCAAACCCTTCACGCGCACACTGAGGTATAAGTGAAGTGGGCAGAGGAGAAGGAAGCAGCGCGCTCTGCACTCACGTCCTCGGTCCTGCTGTCCTGCTCCTGCAGAGCCCTCTGGAGCTCCTCCATCTGAGAGCGCAGCGCCGAGATCTGCTGCAGGTTCAACCTTGGAAACACACAAAGGAGAGGAGGAGGAGGAGACAAGAGAGGAGTGAGCGTGGAGAGAGTCGCTAACAAAAGGAGGCAGATGGCAGAAGACGTCAAACATGAAACACAAGGTTGAGAAGTTGCTACTGTGTGGGGAAGATTTTTGCTAAATATCACAGACGTGGCTCAAAGTGTTTGTGTCCTTCAACTTCTCTAAGAGAGAAAACGTCGACTGTGATGAGAGAAGCTCATACGAGACCGACGAGGCTCCTGCTGCAGCTCGTAACACGACCCGTCCACAGACAATAGGTCGAAAATCTGCAAGTGGAACAAGTGAAGATTCTCTTGATTCAAGCTCGTAGTGTGTAAAACAGGCTCCATGCGACTGTGCAGCTGATTGTCTCTTATTTTTAGTGTTTAGCTAGAAATAAGACATCAGTCGGTCCTGGTCCCACAGACCTGGTTCGTGTTCACTGTGGTGAACGTATGATGGCTGAAGACACCCGGGACACTAACTGAAGTCTGTGTCCACTCCACTGGTTTATCACCACTTTAACTGCACTCATTTAACAGTCTTTGTTTCCCGTCCGTCTCTCTGCCGCTCCATTCACCGCTCTGCTCTCCTCCTGTTGCTGTTGCTGGGGAGGCTTCCCACACCCTGCGGCCTGGTGTTGCAATGAACACACACACACACACACGCAGTCCACCCACATGTCCACATGCCCACAGGCGTGTAAACACACACACACAGTCGAGGGACAATCTGGCTTTCTGCTGTCTGTCCTCCAGCCCAGCCCACACAGCTCAGTTGAGCACACAGTCCAGAGGGTGAGTTGACATTTAGGCAGATATCACTCCCACTATCAGCCAAACAACCAGCTCCACGTCCAGGAACACACGATATGGTGGCCTAGAAGGGGAATGATTATTTAACACACACACTCCTACCTGTTCTGAGTTTCCAGGCTGTTCCTGCTCCTCTGAGCCTCCTCCAGCTCAGACTGCACCTCCACGAGTTTCTGCCTGTAGGTCTCCTCCTGGACGCACAGCATCTTGTTTTCACGCTGCAGACGCACCACGGTCTCCCTGTGAGGGGGGGGGGGGGGGCGGCGAGGAGAACGAGGAAACATGGAGGTGAAGGACAGATGAGACGGGTCGATCTAAAACGAAACCTCGTCTGATGCAGGTTCACCTGATGTGGCATCACTCACACACAGCGGGAATAACAGACATACCTGAGCTCAGTGGGCATGATCTCCGCTGCCAGGTTTCCCACGGCGACGCCACTGTCACACAGGCCTCCTGCCGACAGAAGAGAAGTTTGTTCATTCCTTCCTTAACGGTGTCTGATTCACGCATTCCATTCTCTTTAGTGAATGTTCCCAGTTTGTCTGTTACACCTGGACGCACAGCGTCTTGTTTTCACTCTGCAGATGCACCACGGTCTCCCTGTGAGGGGGGGCGAGGAGGCGACTCTTTTCTCGGGGTCTGGGGTTCATTTTTTAATAAGGTTCATTATGTGAAAGTTTCCAGTGATGTCTGACGACCACTTCCCCCACTGCTCCCCACAGACATTAGGGAGCTGCGTGCTCACGATCCTGATTCACCCCCCCACCCACTTCATCCGCCGGTGGTTTTAATGTTGTGGCTGAGCACAGATCTGGATCGTTTCACCTCATTTCATACCCGTTTCCATCACTTCTCGGTATTTCGGCGCAGTGACAACTCACCTGCTCCACTGAGGCACCTCTGCTGGACCTGTGCACACCTGAGCTCGTCGTTTGTCTCCCGCAGCGTGTCCCTCTCCGAGATCAGGCGCTGGAGAAAGAAGCAGAACATAAAGCTCACGCGTGAACGTGGATGCTACATATCTGTCCAGAATTCATTTCTTAATTATTCCCACAGGCGACTGAGGACATTAATCACTCCTGTCAGATTGCAGAAGGTGCTAGAACTGACACAGAACGTGGGAGTCCACTGAAGAATAGTACGATATTTGCCTGGCAACTATTCCTCCTGCAGGGATGTGTGTCCTGTCATAATCACAACAAATGCTGCTCCGCTCAAATAAAAGATATATCAGAGAGACGGCGTCTGGCTGTGTGACCGTGATATGAAACAGATGCTGCACACGGATCAAACCACAGCTCAACTTTTATTTCCCACCGACTCACTTCTTTCTCCTTCAGCAGTGCGTCATACTTGTCGTGAAGGTTCTTGTACTCAAACTGCCACTTCTCAGCTTTCATGGCCTCCGCCGAGTGCTTGGTGTGAAGCTCGTGGGCCTGCGAGTCAGAGAGCACAGCAGCAGCCTGCGTTGGAAGGAGCCCTCTAGAAAACTACACAGACGGAGTGTTTACCGCAGCGCGGACTTGCCTGTCTCTTGTAGGTGTCCAGCTGACTGCGGACAGCGTTGGCCCTGCGCAGCTCCTCCTCCAGCTCGCAGGTGCGCTGCATGTACACGGTGTTGCGCTCCTCCAGGAGGCGCACCTGTCTGCGCAGGTCTCCCAGATCCTCAAGCTTCCGTTTGTACGTCGCCACGAGCGCTTCGAGCTGGTTCACCCGGTCAGACGAGTGCCTGCGGGGGACGAGGGGGGGCGGCACAGGATTTTCAGAGAAACATCTGAGTGGATACGAGCTCGACTACAACTCGCACACGAGCCGGGGTCAGAGCAGAACATTCTATTATCAACACAGATGTCAGAGAGAAGCCGAACTGACGTGTGTGTGTGTGGGCTGCGTGGGAGCCGATCTCCGAGTGTAAACCCAGAATACATCAAACACAGCTCTGTTATTCTGTCAATAAACCCTTCAAACGATCAGGCTGCTTCTCCGCAAAACATGTGTCTGAACTTCACCCTGAACCCCGATTTACCAACGTCAAGAGTTTTCTCTCCACTCAAAGCGCATCGATTTATACAGAGGAGGCAAATCCTTGAACCTGGATAAACAGGACACACAGTTCTTCAAGCGCTCTTCTCACATCAGCGCGCTCGCGTTTGGCTGAACGCAGCAGCACACTACCGAGTATTTTACAGTCTGAAAAGTAGCAGAAGAGGTAAAAGTCCACAGAAACATTAACATGTGCTGGTCTCACCTGAGAATGTCCATCTCATCCTTCAGGGCCTGGGCCTCCTGAGCCAGGCTGGTCAGCTCTTCGGTACGCTGCTGCAGGTCGGCCACCTCGCGCTCCAGGATCTCTCCCCGCACACGCATGTCATCTCTGCTGTTCTCCAGCCTGAGGTACACATGGTGGGTGTGTGTAACTGGATGGGCTCATTGTCAGATGCCAAACTGAACTACGTGACTCAGAAGGAGCATCTGATGCATATATGAATTTGTAGGATAATTGTGAAAGGGGCAGCTTGAACCTGTAGTTCTCCTCCTGGAGCTGCTCCATCTGACTCTGCAGCAGCAGCAGCTTCTTGCTAGTGATGCTGGAGGCGTCCAGGGAGTCACAGCGGCTCAGCTTCTCCTTCAGAGCACGCGTCTCCGCCTGAAGGGACGACTTCTCCTCCAGAGCCACAGACAGCTGTTGGAGGACAAGAGAGGGTAACAGAAAAGTTATAAAACGGGGAGATGTGGTAACAGAGCACAGAAGACAGACCAGTTTACTGCTGTTCAAAGGAGAAATGTGCAGCAGACACCACAGCTCTGTTAGTGAGCAACAGATTCAGACAAAATGAAAGAAATGCTGGTGAATGGTATGTTAAAAACCATACAAGAGCTCCAACACATGCTCACATGCTAAAGCTAGTTAGTCAGGAGGTGTGCAGTGGTCTCAGGCAGAGGGGGGGGTCTCAGTAGTGAAGCCTAAGAGTTAAAACCTGATCCTCACTGAGAACCGCTGATGACACTGGTTACACTGCTGAAGCCGCTTTGAAATGCAGTTTATTTCTGCAGCAGTGTTCGTGCTGCATCAGGCTGAACGGAGGTTACAGTTAAACAAGTCGAAACGGGCAGTTTGTTCTTACCTGCCGGACATCTTTCCAGTTGGAACACAGCAAACCCTACACTGAACTTTAAGGACAGATTGCATGCTTTAGCACAGGACCAGTAACAGTAAGCAGCTTCCAAAACAACACAAATGACTAATCCCTAGTGCGTGGGCTAAAGAAGTAAACAAACAGGTGGGCAGAGAGCAGCACAAATTATTGTTGGCTACTGCTCCATCCCAAGGCAACGTGTCGGTTTTTTCTCCATGTTATGCAACTATTGACAAGCAGGCTGCTTTAAAAAACCTAAATGAGTCCCTTCTCAGTCGATGCTGCAGAAACGAGGGCAGTCTCAGGTGAGTTGATCAATAAGAGCCAGAGCACAAACGCTGCAGGCACACATTCAACAACATGGTGCAACCCCAGCGCAGCAAAACCAGGCTTCAAAGTATCAGAGCGCCGGTTTGATAAAGGTCTAGAACCAGCACCCAACGACTCCGTTAAGACAAACAAAGGATTAAAAAGCAAACCCCAGTTATGAGACTGATTCTTCCATTAAACCATGTTTTAGTTCCACTCAATGCAAGTTTCCAGCTAAATTCTGGGTCCTGTATCTTAACAGGAAACACAAATGCTTTCCAAACTCCACTCAGAGAACCAACCTGGTGTTCTAGGTCTCTGCAGTGTTGGCTCAGGTCCTCCTTCTCACCTGGCTCCTCACTCAGGAAATAATACTTCCTGGACTGAAAACACAGACAGAGGAGAGAGCTGAGCTGTCACAGTACGAGGAAGGAGACACAAAAGGAGGAGGCAACAGATGTGAGGTGGGTTTCACCTGGTAGTCAAAGTCCCCGTAGGTCTCTGGGCTTCCTGGTTCAGATGAAGGCTCTTTTGATAAGAGCTAAAAACAAAGCAAAGCACAGAACACATTACACCAACACTACGGCTGACGTCAGACCTTCACTTGACAGATTTTAAAACCCTTTTACTAATTTAAAGCTGTAGCAAACCTTTGTTACAGCTGATGTCATGAAATTAAATAATTTCTTACAGTCAGGACTCTTGATTCTCTGTCTGTTTATCCGTAACCAGGTCTAATCAGATTTTTACAGGAGCAAGTGTAAAACAGGTCAAATTTAACTGACAAGGAAAACAAAACAAAAGGAAAAGGGAGGGTAACAACTCTGTAATAACACAGTAATAATAAGACAATAGGAGGGTAATAACTCTGTAATAACACAGTAATAATAAGACAATAGGAGGGTAATAACTCTGTAATAACACAGTAATAATAAGACAATAGGACGGTAATAACTCTGTAATAACAGTAATAATAAGACAATAGGAGGGTAACAACTCTGTAATAACACAGTAATAAAAAGACAATAGGAGGGTAATAACTCTGTAATAACACAGTAATAACACGGTAATAATAAGACAATAGGAGGGTAATAACGCTGTAATAACACAGTAAGAACTGAACTGTTTCTTGTTTTTGTTCGTTAAGACATTCAACACAGGTTCAGCAGCCAGGATTGGAATCGTGTTAACAAAAAGTCAACAAAAGTCATCAAAAACTGGGAAGATACAAGAACCTGTTCCCAAAAAGTAGGTTGATTTCTGGTTAATTTTGTTTGATATAACCTGGCACATGCTTTCCTCCCTGTTTAATGTTTTCCCAGTCGTATGGGTGCCAACGAAGCACTAAACATATCCTTAAAATATCACAGAGTTGGGTTTCTGGGACTCTGTTCAGTTTTATGCTTATGCGGATTTCTTTGATTGTGAATTTACCGTGACTAAGAACTGGGATTAATGCAAAGTAGAGAGAGCCGAGAGGATAAGAGAGACTCACTCACCTCCTGAATGGCTGTCATCACAACGTGCTGGACTGATTCCTCAAGTGTCATTATCTGCTGGATTTGCTCTGTGTTTGGGAGAAGACAACAGACACTGTTGGTGGTGCAGCCAAATGCAGATTAACACTAATACTCCTGCACTGCATCTATTTTCAGACAACCAGTGCTCACCGTAAAAATAAACAGTTTGATCAGTTTCTCTACAGAACTGCGGAGAAAAAGCATCTGGTCAAAGCCAGAATTGTGTGGTTTGACTCGAGTTAATCTGTGTGTTATTTTCACTGATGGCTGCATCTACCTGGTTCTCTCTTTTACCACAGGCAGCTTTACCTTGTTTCTTTTCACAGCTCACAGCACAGCCCAGAACGAGCTGCACCAGCTTGCCCAGTTCAGTGACATCCCCCATCTCTCCTATGAGACTCACGTCTGGAAGGTGCTCATCTGACACCTGATGACCAAGCACCTGTTGGTGCAGAGTAAACCGAGACAGGAGTGAGTCTGAGGGCACGCTGCAGTAAACGTATAACAGCTGAAACCTCACAGTCACCTGTAGCCCATCAGGGTTAAAAAGGTGGAACTAGGGAATCACTCCTATACCAGCAGTAGGCAGGCGGTTTATAGCTACTTCTAGTATAACAGTAAGACCGGTCCACCACGAACTGAACATACGCCGCAGATACACTGAAAAAATAGACTGACAGACCGCCGCTGACGGCCAGCTGTCGGGCACGAGCCAAAACATAACCACAATCATCTTACGTCATGATAATACTCCAGCATGCTCTTCAGAATCTTCTTCAAGTTGCTGACCTGAAAGAACAAAACAAAGAGTTCTTCACTCTCATTTTCATCTGTGAAAAGGAAACACATCATGATGATTCCGGTTTTTCATAGGTCATTCTGTCATATCCTGCTGTTTCATAAATTACCTTGAGGCGCCAGTTGGCCCCGCTCTCCTCCTTGATCCTGCCCAGCCATGTCTCATTAAACCAAGAGGGGTCCCTGTTAATGAGAGCACAAGTGAACTCCAGTGACAACAAGGACGACACATCTCTGGACATCAAGATTCACCGGAGGCCACAGGGCAGTGAGGCTCTGTGCTCCTGTTCTGCCAAGCACAATGACATTTAAGTAGAACGGCTCATTAAAATCAGATGTCACATCCAGGAATGATGCTCGAGAAGCAGTAAAAGCAACCGTTAAATAAGAGAATATTTTACATGATCCCAAAATAGCTGTGTTAGTTTATCACAGGGGGTAGGGGGGGGGGCTCTAAGGAAAACACAAATACTCCACCTCGAGCTACAAAGGTCACTAAGCCTGGACAGATTGTCGGCTCAAAAATCAAAGCTGTTTTGGACGAATTGACTCAGAGGAAGAAATATTTGTATAGATAATGGTGCTGTGTAATTCAATAGGCAATAAACTGCAAATCAAATAGATAAGTACAGTGAGTAGGCTCAAAATGAATGTCCGTCAATTTTGTCTTGGGTCACGTGGCACTTTACAAAAAACACTAAGTATAATTATTTTTTTCATTGTGTGAGCTTACATTCTATGCAGCACATGTGCAATAGCCACTCCACTTGTTAGCTCGTGTTTGCTGTTGCATGACGGCACCTGAAACGTCTGTAACTGGAAGAAAAATGAGAAATTACTTCTAATGAACATGTACATTTGATGAATTCAATGAGATGTACTTATTAGTTGAAACATAACATGTGTGCATAAATAATGATGTGTGTAAAATCTTCATTGTTGTTTATTGATGTCATAAATGAGAAGAGCAGTAAATCACAGCCTGAAAAATAACACACCGACTGTAACATTTTAATTTGGCCCTGGGCACAGAATAGTAAAGCATCCCTCACAGGACCACAGACACAGGCTTTGATGTTTTTATCTCATACCGCACTACAGGTGAATGTCTGAGGACAAGTTAGAGTTTAGAGACATTTTCATCACTGTGTATGTGTCTTGAATCTCTCTGTGGTCATGTAGTGTGTTTCTGGAACACTTTTATTATTTGTTTGTCCCCGAGATCTTTTCCAGGTGAAGAACACCTGGTACCTGTGGCCCTGTGTCGGCTGGTAGTCAACTATGCCAGAGTTTTACTGAGGATTTTGTCTAATCACATAAACACGAGAGGAAACCCCACTCGAGTGAAACAGGTGCCTTTTTCCTGAGCTTCAGAAATGGCCATTAAACGTTTTTGGCTCAGTTTATCTTATTTCAGGAGAAACAAACCACCAGGAGCAAACTCTCTAAAGCTAAATAATTAGTTGGAGTTAGCTTGGCTGGCTAGTGATACTTGGCTTCAAAACACACTTCCACGCCAGCCAGGTGCTCATAAGATAACTTATTTACGTAAATAAAGTTAGTATGAAGTAAGTATTTGTAGGTAATAAGAGTCCTTCACTTTCAAACGTAACGATGACTTTTCTGTTCACTTTGACAACACCTGTTAGCCCTAGGTTAGCGTTAGCCCCGCTAGCAAACCTCGCTAACGCCGAACTTACCCAGGTTAACAGTGAGTCACACAGCTCCGCTTTGTCCAGACTCATCCTGCGGCGAAACCTCCGGGAGCTTTAACACGAGCGAACGACCGAACTGCCGACACTTCTTTTGCCCTTCCGAGTTTTGTTACTTACTCAGGACATTTTCCACGTCAGTCATTATTCAGCCGTGACCCCCCACTGCTCCTACACGGCTTCGCCTTTCGGCTCCTGTTAACCTGAACGAGCTTCCGTAGCAAGCGCGTTTCCATAGAAATTGGATTTGTTACCCGTCAGTCTGTGGTCAACAACAACAACAACGAAAAACACATTTTAAACACATTTCACCACATAGTAATAAACAAAGCACCATTATCATGCATCACGCTGCTTTAACACGTTAAATGAACGTGTTTATTACATTTTACCCGCCACTGGCAGGCTGCAGTGTCAAACACGACTTAAATCATCTGCTTAGTAAAACCATAAGACGCTAACTGGACAATCGCATTCACTTAAATGTAGACAGACGCTAACTAATCAGTTAGCAAGTCCGCTAATATTCAGCAGCATTTAACGTAAAGCAACAACACACCTATCGGTGAAGGTTCTGGTTATCCTATGGTTAGCTTTGGTTAAAACCTTTTTCAGGTAACAACATAACGTTGTGGGCAGAATAATAAACCGCACGAGTCTCTGTTCATGCTTCACATGCGCCAGTTGAGAGGACTTTGCGCCCCAAAGGAACAGGAAATGCGTCACTACTCGTGCACTGAAGTTATTTCTCCTTCTTCATGTGAGACTGGTGGGGCAAGCGCCCTCCATTCACCCCGAGCTCCTTCTCTTCCTTAGTTTAGTTTAGTGATTTATTTCAAACATGTGCATTCACCATCATTACACAATAAAGATCCAGTCTTATGTTTGAAAGTGAGTAGGCCGAAGCACACAGTGATTTTGGCCTAAAATAATAACATTTCTCATAACTCATGGTTAATTGATCATGATCATCATCATATATTACATGTTGTTCTGTTAAAATAAAATGCATGGAGGTGAGAACATACAAGGTAAAGGTCAAACAATCATAAAAAAAGAGAGGAATAGTAATTTAACACTGACTCATGTCCCACACCTCATCAGACGCCTCCATTGTTTCCTTACAGCACCACTGGATGGCTCTAGTTGACAAATAGTTTAGAGAACAGCTTCGCACACATCTGGCTGCTCACAGTTCCTCACTGTGTGACAGGTGTTTTAATAGGATACGACTCCTGAGACGACGTCTTCACATCACTGAAACAATAGAAATCAATAAACCCGTGGTTTAAATTCAGGCGCTCGGTCCAATGCCAACACTTGTTGCTCCAGTTCATCACATCTGTTCAAATAAAAGATTATTTTAAAGGATAATCTAGAGGATTCTGGGTCATTTTATTTATTTACTCTTATATTTTATTTTTTTAATTAGATACTTAAATAAACTTCTTTTATACTTAGAGACCAAGAGAGCAGAGATAGTAAAAGTACAGAGAGATGTTTCTCTTAGGTGAAGCTTCTCCAGAAATCAAACAATAATCAATCAGTAATTCACAAGAAGATCCAAGGAGAGAAAAACTTTCACTGTAAAACATACTGAACATTTAGTGAGTAGAAATATAAACAGCTGTAAAACATAAACAAACGGTGAGAAATCATAGAAACATTTGTAAAAACAACCAAACGAAGATAAATCTCTGTTACAGTGCTCGACGTCTTCTGCAGTACAGCACGAGAACGGTCTAACAGAACTGTGCTTGAGTAAATGTACTCGGTTACTTCCCAGCACTGCTGGTGTCAGCGTTGCAGCGAGGTCAGCCAGACTGTGTTAGGGAGTTTTAAAAAACGCCCTCGGGGAGAGTTCACACAGGAACATGATTTACAGCAGTGAAAACAAACTTTAGCAGGTTTCTGTCAGAAACCTCCCTCTCATAATATTCACATGCTCACACTCACGTACTCCCCTTTACTTGGAAATCTACACGTCTTTCGGTCCACGCGTCTCCTTCCTGTCGCTGTCACAGATGACAGTGCAGCCAAACACTGCCCTCTGTGTTTGCTCTGGCAAACCCAGCCGTGACTGTGCTGGTTCAACACCTGCATTCGATGAAACATTTACTGTGCTATCAACCGCTCCGCTCACAAACGCGCTCTCACATCTGGTTTGACCATATTTGTCCTGTTTTTCTGGATGGTTGCTCCTGTTGTCTGCACACAGCGCCGGAAAAAGTGCTCATTTACTTCACTTACTGTGCTGACACCACGCTGCAGGAAAACTCTGTCCCAAGGAAAAGTCCTGCCGTGAATATCATCAGGAAAGTGGAAAAAATAAAATGACTGATTAAAAGGAAGCTAATTTTACTCACAAATGAATAAACTTTGAATCAGTTATTGGTTTGTAAAAAATAAGAAAATAATAACTTATGTTGTGTTTGTAACCGTCGTCACATCCTGGAAGTTTTAGGTCGTCTTACACTGGGCAGCATCAGAGAGTCAGGGGTGGAGGTGGCAGTGTGACGCTGTGGGGCAGCTGTAAGAGAACGCCAGGCCGCGGGGCTGTGAGCTGGTCGTGCACAGAGGCAGTTTCAGCAGTTCTGAACTCCAACACCTCACTGAGTGGTCCATCAGGCCATAAAAGCACCCAGGTCCAAACGATCCCCTCTTCAGAGAAAGACTCTGCTCCTGTGTACAGACTGTTCTTCATTAATCCAGTGACTAACCTGGACTTCACTGGAGGAGTCAGCGTCATCCTGGTTGAATTATAGTTCGAAGATCTTTCTACCTGAAGAATGAGAGTCACACGACAGCAGAAGAAACGAGCTGAAGTCATCACCAGCTCTCTGCTCTTCTCACCACCGTTATCACCTGTTGACTTTTCTTTCTCTCCTGTTGGAAACCAAACCACAAGAAACCACGAACTCGTCATGTTTTAATTAGAATAAATTCTCGCCTTCGGTTCTAATACTAAAACAAGATCTGATAGTTTCAGAGCAGTGAGCTCAGTTTTCAGAAACTACACCTGATGCAGAAACAGTTCTAATAATAGATCATTCATTTAAATACAGACTTAAATTCTATAAAGTCTTCAACTGTTTTATTTGCAGAACTCGTCGTGTAGACGTGTTTACGCTGGACCTCAGGTTGAGTAAGTCTGAACTGGATGAAGACACCTGGGAGGAAGTGAGGTTCGCGACTGTTGGGAGTGGGGGGGTCAGTGGAGAAGTTAGTCACCCGCTGAGGGATGGATCCGGGCTGACTAATGCTCGAGTGGCAGGAGGTGTGGTGCAGGGACTCTGGCAAAGCTGAGCTCGAGCGCAGGCCGACTATTTTTGGCCAGCTGCTCTTCCTCCACTCTAATTCCTCTTTTCACCCGTTCTCTCTTTCCTTATTCCCCAGATGTGTTTCCTTCCTGAAAGTCGAAGAGCTTTACTTCTTCTCTTTTCCAGCCCCTCACTGACGCACTCGCATCCCTCTGTGGGGAACTGGAAGGGTGGCGGTGGGAGGGCTGGCAGCTAAGATTGAGCAATCATTCCGTTTTTTGCAGCTTGTGGTTTGTCTTGTTTGGAAAAAAAAAACGAGGATAGTTCCTTTTTTGTTGTTCTGCACAACACACACACACACACACACATGTTTCACATTTTTAAGAAAGACTCGACAATTTGTTTTGCTGTGCATCACAAATAAGTGCAGATGTTGACAGGATGTTTTCACATTCATCACCTGCAGGTGAAAAGATTTTTTTAAATTGTGGATCTGTTACATGTTTTTTCTAAAACCTCAGTGTTTGTGTTATATTACAGGAATTTTCTATGAAATCAGACAGAGGAGCCAAAATAAGACAGAAAAGTGCTTTAGTGCTGAAGAGAAACTGACAGATTCAAACTTCATGTCAAAGAAACATTTAACGCCGCAGATTTTCTGTGTCCTCACGTTGTCCCTCGTGATGTGGACAACATCACGTCCAAGTGCAGCCAGTAACGTGAAAGGCAAAGTGATGCTGCACCTTTAAGTGAAGGAATGCCTGCGATGTGCGGCTGTGCCCGGGCATTTGGAGCAGGAATGTGTAGGAATGTGTTGGCAGAGGATTATTTCCCCTGCAGCTTTCCCAGGTGTTACTGGGAGGAAAACAACCGAACTACGGAGCAGAGATGGACGAGCTGTGAATAAATAGAGGGCGTGGGCCTGTTGGTGAAAAAGTCCCAGACAGGAGTCTGATCAGAAAGCACCTTTCTAGACATGAGGTCACCTATGTAGGAACACGCTGTCAGGACATGTAATGCAGAGATTTATGAGCCGTCTGGCTGACGCTCGACCTCGAGCCACAGATGGAAGTCTGAGGGAAGGGCAGGCAGTCGGGAATCACCTCAGACACTTCATACGTTTAAGCATATTTCCTGTGACTGGACGACAGAGTTGTTGTTTATGAAAAGGTGCCGTGACACAGCGGGAGCGTCTCTTTTTTCACCTGTGAGAAACAGCTGAAACCTCAGAGGACACTTAACGACAGCAGCGTTTTACACGCATTGCGTAACAGGCACTGAATGACCTCCATACTTATGGATCCGAGCCTCTACGTGACTTACAGCAGCAGTTTGTATGAAACATCAAAGCTCAGGCTGAACAGCAGCAGTTCAATTAGATTTCTACTGAAATATTCCTGCGCTGCAGAGGAGGAGGAGCCAGCCGACATCACCTGGAAAAACCAGGTGTACTCTCATTGCACCCTCAAGTTTCGCTTTCCTCCTTATTTTGTTGTCAGTCTGTGTCTCTGGCTCACTCTCTGTTTTTGATGCCTCACCCTCTCACACACACACACACACACACAGCAGGCAGCACATGGCCAGCGTGAGTGAGTCACAGAGGGCTGGTAACAAGTTCCTCCTCTCAGGGAGGGTCCCTCCATGTGCCACAGTCCTCCTGGGTTTATCAGGTGCACTACTCGGCCGGGCAACGTGAGACTTGGCTCCTTTGTCTCCCGAGCTCACAATGAAAATCAGCCCACGCAGCAGCAGCAGCGCAACAGAGAGACGATAAAAACCTCTTCAGAGGTTCAGCAGCTTGAACTCAGACCGACAGTGATTAGTTTTGTGGCATTTCACTGTTTTGACACAGATTTGACACAACACTGCTCCTAAAAATAGAAATATTGAGCGTATTGTATGAGACACTGGGCCTCTGGAGGATGTAGCTGTGGACTCGCAGCTGACAGGGGCTCACAGAGACTGCATGCAGAGAGGGTCGACCTGCCCAGAAGCAGCGCGGCGCCTGCTGCACGCAATGTAATTAGAGTATAATGAAACAGACTTAAGGAACTGTGCTCTATACAAAAGATAAAGTCAGACTGTGAGCAGCGTTACGGCTGCGCTGTAGGTTTACCTGGACACAGTAAGACTGGGATGAGGAGATGCTGTTTCTCAGGAACTACAGTTCAGACGTATGAGACATCGACCAAGGTTACTCAAACTTCACCGTGTCTAAGTAAAACAATCTCAGCAGAGATAAGATTCTTTCCTGTGGGTCGTTTCCTAAAGATGAGTCACACGGGAAAAGGGGTTTTCCAGCATGGACTGACCAATAACCAACAGTTATCGCCACCTCTGCAATAACCTCGTTCTCTCTCACTGGGATGAGGGAGCCAGCAGGCCCAACAGGCACCCTCAGCAGGGCCGAGACCCTAACCCCAACCCGTGTGCATGCAGACGCACTGCTGCGACACTAACTCAGCTGGAGGGTGCATCTGAAAAGACAAACAGGGTGGAGGATGGATACACCTGGCTTACAGTGCAGAGGTAGTAGTGTTGTAGCTGCTCGTGGGTGTATGAGGTGTGTTTGCTAGTTAGCGAACAAGTGCTGGGAGGAGCAGGCTTAAGTACTGGTCCTCCAAACTGTTATTAGTCCTGCATGGTAATTATTGCATTCATGACCACGAAATAACATGTGTCCAGAGTCCTCTTAGCCACGCTCCAGGAGGCGACGAGCGCAGATATCATACGGTAATTACAGCTGATGACAGCGGTAATATCTGCTGATAAAATAAACAACATCAGCAGCAGCAGTCGGTCACTCCACTGCATTAAATAATAAGCACTGAATAACACCCGAACTCCAGGACGATCATTTCAGTTAAATCATGCAGGTCCCCCCCTCACACACACACACACACACACACACACACACCAGCTGTGGGCTCTGAATGTGGGGCAGGTTGTTTGTGTGTTCTGCCTGTCCTTTACTGGCCAGCAGCACGTTAACCGTACGATGGGTGTGAGACTAGAGTCTAATGAGTTGTCAGGCTGTGCCAAGAGAAACGTCAGCCACACCTTCGTCCTTGCACAACTTCTCTATTCTTTGGATTCACACACTCTGAGCAAACACACCCAAACGATCTTTAGTCCCTCGTTCAGCGCTCAGCTGATGCCCTTCACTAATAGCCTAAATTACACAGCCGGGCTTTGAGGGCAGAGAGCGGCTTGTCAACAAGTGAAGCTGTGGCTCTTCACCCACAGTGACACTCAGCTGACTCAGCAGCTCACAGCCTCTGTTTACTGGACCTGTCCACCGAAATCAACACGCCGGCATCTGGCCCGGCTGCAGCTCCACTGTTAACCTCCACACCGCTGAGAGGGGGGGCTGGGGCGGGGGAGGGAGATGGCCCTTTGTCCATCCTCATTCACATCACAGAGACTAGATCACAGACACACACACACACACACGCACACACAGACATATACACACACACACACACACATCTCAGGGCACTTCCAGTGTGAGGTTTAAGACCTTACACATTATATCAATGTATACAGAGAAAACCCAACAGTCCCACTGAGCGAACATTGAAGCAACAGTGGAGAGGAAAAACTCCCTTTAAGAGGAAGAAACCTCCAGCAGAACCAGACTCAGGGTGGGCG
>JAUMHF010000025.1:17230408-17241572 GCA_032359275.1 Microctenopoma steveboyesi | reverse complement strand
TAATATGATCTCTCTTGTTAAGTCCAGTCAGAACTCTGGCTGCAGCATTCTGGATTAACTGGAGGCTTTTGAGTGAGACACACACACACACAGATTTCAGCTTACTGTGGAGCGTGGAGCTGGTTTAAAGCTCTGACAGGTGGTTAAACCCTATAAAAACCTTCATCAAAACATTCATCAGCTAATTATGTCCAGTCAAACACGCGACATTCGTTTTCCTCCCTCAGGTCTGTTTCTGTTTTGGGTTCACTGTGTGTTAGTGTTTGGTTTCATTTTGTTTTAGAATATTATACTTTCAGTTTTAGTCATTTTACTTCAGAACCAGCGTGGAGGGAAAAATATTCCCTGATCATTCGGAAAACTGAAACAGAAAGTCTAAAGACACATGATTAAAGATGGAGGTCCATGAGTTTAGGCCGCAGCTGCAGCTGTGCGCCTGAGCTCGCTGGCGTGGCGACCCACTTGTTGCTCACCCATCTGTCTTCAGCAGTGTCAGCACAAAGCCGGCGTGGAGCGTCCGCCTCGGCCTGATGCGTTCAGACAGCCGGCTACATGTGGCCCGGCGCTGCTCACACACCACGCTCAGAGAGGCGCAGCGGGAAAGCTGCTGACCCCACACGTTGTCTCATTCCTTAAGCATCCATCATCATCCAGAGTAAACCCGCGTCGAACGTGCCCCTTCTCTGATCTCCATGTAGGCGTTGATTGAGAAGCTGAGTCGAGCCCTGAACACAGAGCCGGCGCCTTCTGAAGTGGCTCTCAGCGGGTCAACACAGAGTTCAAGGTGTGCAGCTACACAGGGAGGTGAGCGCACAAAGGCGAAGCGGTGCTTCAGGAGATAATAACAGGAGAGTAACTGCCATGACCTTTCACCTCCTGATGCAGGGTCAACACAAGGCCTGCAGCACCCCCCCGCGAACCGCGGAGCGCCCCCCCGGTCACACCACAGTTACTGGGGCCTGAAAGGACATAACTTGATGAACAGTGTCGCTAACGTCAATAATATCACACTTCAGGAGTGACGAAGACAAGTTGATCAAATATTTGAATGAGCAAATGAGCAGGTGGATGTTTGCTGACAGGTGAAGTATAAAAGTATAAAAAGTCAGAAACTCTGACCTCAATGCGTCAGTGTCCACGGCTCTACATCAGGTGGCAGTGAACATCGAACTAGAACAGGGGTCAAGGGTCATCGGCCACGCGTCAGTGGACGGCCGCGGGACAAACCCTGGATCCGTCATTTTGGTCTCAGCCTTCTGCTCCTGGAAGCTGTTGCTCCGTTAATGAGGTTTCTGTGTGTTAGGTGGAGCTGGCTGCCTGAGCGCTGCGAGCTACTGACTCCGTCACAGCAGCTTCACTGGAACGCAACGCGGCACTTTACGCCAACTGAGTTTCCTGGCTTCACCTCTAACGTAATGTAATCGCTGGAAGGGTGCGTCGCATGTGGGAGAGACCTCAGATAAGCTGAGGCTGATCAGTCTGATTATTGGTGAATAAGTCTCTAATCTGTCCAGAAGACTCTGCAGCCGCAGAGAATGTAGGATTTCTGATCAGCATCTGTCTGTGGCCCGACCGCGGTTAGTCCTCCAGGGGCGGAGAGGAGCCACTTTGTTTCTCGCTCCAGAAAAGATGAATTATGTCACAAAAACAAGCTTTTAAGAAACTGGAACATCATCTGAAGGTTCCTGGAAAATGCTGCGTGACGAAGCTGATTAACTGACTCCGTTTGTTGGTTCAGCTGCTTTTCTGTGTCTTGTGTTTCTGAACCTGTGCGAGTCCCGATGTTGTGGCGCTGTGTTTGACCACAGACAGACATGAAACCCGCTCTTTAGATGAAAAATAAAACCATCCAGTCTGATACCGATCCAGTTTGAGGGGGTGGACAGAGGAGAGAGAGGAGCAGCAACAACAGCGGAACAAGACTCGGTGTGTCCACAGCAGCACCTTAACATCAGACCTGAGTCTGACAGGAAGAAGTTCACAGGCCAAACAACACAGCTTGTGAAATCCTGCAGGGGGGGGGGGGGGGTATTAAACCCTCTTTAGGAAACATAAAACTAAGCAGCTCATTTCAATTGATCCTTTAATCCCTTTTAGATTAACAGTGAATTAACTTTTCTGTTGGTAAATCCCAACTTCTCCCGTATAAATCACTGGTTACGAAGCAGAACAAAGGCTCATCTGTTTCACAAGCGACTGCCCCCCCCCTCACATAATTAGACCCGTTCACCATGTTGGCCCCCACAGAGCAGATGAAACAATCCCACAGACAAACATTAACCCTGTCCTTGACCCCGCCGCTTGTCAAGAAGATGAACGCCTAAAACTGGGGAGAAAAAAAACAGCTTTCCATTTCCAGTAAGCCAGGAAGGGGGAGGGGGAGGGGGATTTTGGGAAGTTCTGTGAGTCATCACTTTCTTTTCTACCGGCTCCCCCCTGCCCAGCACAGCTTCAGCACCTCCACGGCAGATTGCCCCATCTTGCTTTGAGCTGGTGTCCCAGGGTCGCTGCGGCTGCCTGGCAGCACACGGCGCAGGCAACAAGTCCGGACTCACATCGGGGAGGAAAGAGGCGAGCAGCGACGAGTCCGTCACTCCCGTTGGCTCCCGTGAGGAACGTGCTCGTGCAGCCGGCCCGAAACAGCAGGTGAGTCAGCGGGTCTCTAACTTCTTACTCGCAGCAACATGCTGACGAACGCTTGTAAAAAGATGACGGTGCTCAAACGAAGGAGCCTCTACAGCAGTTTAGAAGCAGCACAGAATGTTCAGTGTCCACTCTCATTCCGAAACCACACGTTTTATCGTTTTACTTTCTTCTCCTATTTTTATGTCAGCTCCTTTGTGAGCGGGCGCTCTCCTCCACCAACTGATCGTCAGCTTCACTCTGTGGTCGGGGACTTTCCCCAGAGGGCCCCCTGCACACCGCACACAACACTCCCAACCTTTTATTAGGGGCCATTCAGCTCCAGGGGCCCAGTTTCTGCCTCCACACACAAACAGGCTGAATATTTAATGACAGCATGATGTCAACACAGCAGCGTACAACAAAAAAGCGTCCGCGGCTCTGACCTCACTTGATTGATAGGCCTCAGAGTCACTGGGCTCTTTGTGCCAGTGCAGCCGCTGTGGTGTGTGACACACGAGGCCTCGCTGCTGCTGCTGCTGCTGCTGCTGACTCAGGGTGAGTAATCAAAACAGTCGCAGAGGTCGGCCCCTCCACAAAGACCACTGTTACTGTTAAAGTGTCACCGGCTTGGTGCTCCTGCTGCAATGCTGTGAACCTGCCTCCATGAAGCTGGCGATGCTGAGTTTCTGTTGCCAGACACGAGCGGATTTGTCAACACGACTGTTTTGGAGCATAGTTTGTGCAGCGAGCTCAAAGAACTAAGATCATCTGCTAAGATGATGAAAGAGGATCAACATGCACATCACCCTGTGGTTGAATCAACACACTTGTTACTGACTTTTGGTCCCTAATGAACGCGCGTGCGCTCCACGTTGGCTCCGTGTCGCCGTGCCGGTTGTTACGTGGAGGTTTTCTGGTTCGTCTTCGCTCATTCATAACAGCGTTTATTCATAACAGCTTGAGCGGTGCCCCCGCTCCAACGCCCCCATCTCCTTCCAGTGTGTGCACTTCAACCGGTGTTAAAATAAACTAATCTAAAAATCCCCTTCACATATGGCTCTAGTCTACAGCACATCACTGAAAGTGAAAAATGAAATTTCAGTGGAAGATGCTTAAAATAACTTTTCAAACAGCTCCACAGGTCCGTTAACACACACACACACACACACACACACACAGATTAACACGGTAAAAGCCCGTATCCTGTCCCACAGCCATCACACACAAGCTTCTTTCAGTTTCCAGTAAAGGTAAATAACTCAAACTCTCTAACTGTGCTCCCTCGTGCATAAACACACATATTTACTGTAACTAATACACTCATCAAAGGCCTTCCGTTTGAAATCTGAAAAACCCCAACAGCCTCTACTGTGATTTATGAAAAACAAAATCCATTACTTCTCCAAACCCTTAGCTTGTGGTTTTCCTTCAAACGGGTGCTTCGCTGGCTGACTCAGTGGCTGCACTACAGCGGGTTTCCACTTCCACTCTGGCCCGTTCATGTGCAGAAAAACAGAGAGACAGGGGAAAGGGAACGGAGAGAGGAAGAGATCTGGAAGCCATTAGAAGCTGGCAGCTGCATCTTTGATTGGCTGATTCAGAGCGGGAGGGGGGTGGGGGTGGGGGGAGGCTGTGGCACATGATTACCATAATGAGTTTAATATCTGTGCATATGTGGGTCATTAATGCAGGGCCTTGTGATTTAGCAGCAGGGATCGTGGAGAATGTAAATACCAAATCCTCCTGCTCTGCCAGCGTTTCCTCCAGAGAGCAATAAAGTCTCCTCTAGGTGTTGATCCATCCTCTGCATTGATTCTGTTTTTAACTCACTCCCTTCCTGTCGCATGTCAAGTTTACACAGGACGGACGACGACGTTCGGTGCTCAGGGTTCAGATCTGCAGCGACAGCTTCGATTGGCTCCTCACTGCTAAAGTGACCAACAAGTCCAGGGAGCAGACCTAAGCGAGAGGTTGGAGACCTTTCTAGGTGCAGGGCACTGTGGACATCATGGTTCAGATGATCAGGAACCACACAGCTCCATCCTGTGTTGGAGGCATTCAAACTAATCCTCATTTGCTTTTCTTAAATGGTTCTTCCTTCTTGCTGCTTCACTTTACTGTATTCTGTCTTATACCTTGTATTTTATCTTAGATGTTTGCCCTACCGATTTTCAACTTTTCTAAGATCGTTGCTGCTCGTCTCAGCATTTCACTGTGCATGTGACAAATAAAACCTGAATCTGACTCTTTTCCTGCACAGATGGTTTGACTCTGCAGACACTGAGATGTTTGTTCCGGCGAGCAGTGTGTTACCTTCTGTAAAGCGCGGTGGCGGCAGCGTCATGCTCTGAGGCTGTCTCGACGCCTTGTTCTCCTGAATCCTTCTGTAAAGGTGCACGGACGGGCCCCCAGTACGTGATGGGGCCTCGCGGCAGGTTTTCACCTGTGACTCACCTACATGAATCATACGGATGAAGCTCGTGCGACTCACTCCACGACTCAGACACTCTGTAATTTCACATATGCAAATAAAGTGTCCCAAATGCAAACAGAAAATGTTGCAATAAGGATGTGAGTGTTTATGGTTTTGTTTTGAGGCTCCGGGGCAGTGAAGTCCAGCGCTTTGGCAACCGTGTGAGGGAGAAAATGACTTCCCCCTCATTCTCCACAGGGGATTTCTCTGCTTGTCTCTGTCCTAAAAAAACCCCACAACCCAAACACACAATCACACACTCTGAGGCCACGACAATGTTCATCATATCATATCTCGGGCTACTGAGACTCGTGTTGGCTTGGTTAGCCACTGCACTGTGTGTGGGGAGCCATACGCACTGTACACGAGTAGTACTCACCCATTATACTTTAGTAAAAGAAGCACAAATACTCTGATACAAGTAAAAATCCTGCCTTCAAAAGTTCAGTAAACATGCAAAGTGAAATTATACATCAAGTCCAGTAAGAGAAGCAGTGGTTCTGACTCACTGTCGGAGTCAGCAAATAATAATTACTGATGAGCTTCTGCAGGACACAATGTGAACATTTCATGTGAAGCAGCAGAGAATCAAAAGTCAAAGATTTTAAATTTGCAGTCTGGGGGAAATGAAGACCTTACAGTACAGTAGGTCTGTGGTTACAGAGCCGTGCCGCTCGGGGCCCGGGCCTGTCCCTCGTTCTCACTTTCTGCGCCGCTGATTTTCAGTTACACCGCCGACTGCTTCTCCCTCCCAGTCTCGCTGCTCTTCTTCTTTCCCGTCAACATGTCCGGTGGTCTGACATCCTCGCTGCGGTGGTCTGACACCTGTGTGGTCCGTCAGGTCAGCGAGGGGGAAGCACAGACGTGGACTGGGTCAGAGAACACACAGAAAGACATCAGACGGTGCAGTGTGAGTAATTCTTCTGGCTTTTCAGGACATGTAATAGATTGGAAGTTGATCCTTTGTCACACAAATCATAGTGGGGGCTGTAGTATGAACACGGATACCTTGTTGACAGGGTTTTTGTTTCTGGAGCTTGTTGAAAATAAAACTATAGTAAATTTTGTTTGTTGTTATATTCTCTAAGACAATTTTACACTTGTTTGACCTGATTCATTTTAAAGCGAGTCTGCTACTGTCAGAATTTACCAATGACCGCTTTCAAAAAAGTCCCTTCTCACAACAACATTACCACACAATAAAAAAACAATGACTAACCAGTCGATACGATAAGTTTCGGGAGGATTCTGGTTGATTTGCATCCACTGAACTGAAACCAGCAGCTCACCTGAAAGTAGGAAAATCGAGTTTGGTTAATAAATCACTTTATTTGGCTGCACAGCCGTTAAACACGCAGGGACGTCTTCAACATCTCTAACAACCACGTAGCCAGCGGCTGTGCAATAATTTCTTCATTAGACCTTCACCCGGTGCCAAATTCCACTTTGCTTTCCATCTTTCTCTTAAGTCCTGTAGTGGCCCTTAAGTCTGATCCTCATTTTTACGCTTAAGTCGGGAATCTGTGAATCTTACTTTTCCTGTTTCATTTATTTTAAATGTTTAAACAACATTTCTTCATCCCAAACAGTAGAAATTCGACTGGGTCCTCATTCACATCATCCAGTTATTTCTGTAACCCTGACGTTATGTTACCGTTATTTCACATCAGTGCACAGAAATGTCTATTTTTATTTATATTCATAAAACAGTCTCAGATAAATCTGTGTGTTGCCCCCAGAGATGAGTCATAGACAAAATAATCCGATGGGGGAACGTTGGATTTTGTACATAAGGTCAAGAAGCAATGTGAAAAACTTTCCCTTTTTGTCCCCAAACTATTTATAGATTCAGCAGTTAATTACACACAATGTCATAAAAAATTATTTGTCCAACTACATCACTAACACAGAGAAGTGGTGGTTGCACGCAGGTCCTCTCCAGGTACTTCCACAGGTACACCCCCACACACACACCTGGGACGGGCTCCAGCACTTCCAAGAGAAGCTGGATGAATCACTATACTAACATGGACGTAGCTGAACTATTAGCTGCCACGTTTATCCCCCAAAACAACTCAACAACACTGACTGGCCGTTAAAAAGGCCGAACAGGAACCAGAACAGATGAAAAGGGCCCGTGCAAGTTTAATAGACTGAAGTATAAAACTGTTACCTACCGATCTCTGGAAATACAGGAAGGGCAGGAAATGATGTGGTAAATGCGTCACGCAGAACGCGTGTACACTAAAACATCTATAACAACACTCAAACAATATATGGGCGTAATTTACAGTATATGATAACTGCTGACACATAAAACTCCACCAACAAGCACTGAAGGTATGAGAAGTCATATACAGATATACCACAAGACATGTAGGAGGCAGCTGACTAAATAACTTCAGCCACAGAGGATATGAAAGAATGCAATGCATTATACAAAACCACAGTCAGGGCCAAATGTAGTGGCAGCAACACAAATCTCTTTAACTTTAAACACTGGTAAGAATGAACCCGTCAGTCAGCATTTGACCCAGATTCTTAAAGAAGAAGGGTCGATACGGGAAACACTGATGTGACCTTTTATCTACTTTGGTTGATATATTACATAAGTTCCATTCAGGTTTACTGGGAAATATAAGTATACTACTTTTTCTAAAAGGGTTGGCTCAAGTTTTAACCTGAAACAATGAGCTGAATGAATTTAATTCTCCGTATTCACTCAGCTAACAACTGACTATGACACGTTGAAATTCTGAGCAAACGTCAAAGAATAGCTAGCTAACAGCTAGCTAACAAAAGCTGGCTAAAGGTGACACACCTGGTATGCGGGATACCAAAAATAGTCATACAAAGCTCATACAAGCACAGCTACACAGCAACCAGAGCTTAGTTTGCGCAAGTAAGCACAAGTTCGTTGTTTAAGATCGTCTCGAGATGTTTAACGCAACCAGGAAAGAACATGTTGATGGAAGAGCAGGCGTGTGTACGAGTGTCCACCGGGACGGGACCAAATCCTGCCTAATGGGTCATAAAGGGACGACCACAACACAACAAACTACAAACCGTTGGGGAGCGTTTGGGAACCAGACTGGAAGAAATGAGCTAATCAATGAAGACAGGCAACAGGTGCATCCAGGTGAAGAGTCAGTCCGTTAGCAAACACAGTTAGCATGTTGGAAGACGATAGAGAGGCGACAAACTGTGGTCTGTGTCTGTGTGACAATTACAGGACACAGGACACATTGCTAATTTAACCCAGGTTAAACAAGCTTTTCACCTCTGGCTCAGTAAGTTCACTGTGCAGTGTGTGTGACATCTGCTCAGGGTGACGTTGGACGCCTAAAACAGAAACAAAGCACTTCCTTTTGGGATTATTATTAGCAGACTTACTCATGGAATTTAACTAGAAATACGTATAAATATATATGTTTGGGTCAGATGCACCCGTGACCTCTGAGCATGGTGAAACCACGTGAAACCACTTGATGAGGGAAAAGAGAGCTTTACTGCTGTTATTTCAAAAAGAGAGTCACATCATTTGGAATTACATCAGAGGGTGAGTGTGTGTGTGTGTGTGCTCGTACTGTACACATACAGTGAGCAGATAAATTCACTGTGATCGGCAGGAACAGGGTCAGTCAGTATGTTTCCACTGTGTGGTTGAGAAATGTGGAAAAAACACGTTTAACACAATGTTCCAATGGAAGAAAATCACCAGCAGCAGCCTCATGACTCACATTAGGAAGCCGCCATCTTTTTTTTATTATTATTATTTCTTTGTGGAAAGTCTTATGTTCTTCTAAACTCCACGCTGCACCTCCTGTAGCTCTCCTGCTGTGGCGATTTGCACAAACCTGAATGCGGGTGAGGTCACAGCTTCCTCGGTTTGTGGTTTGCGAGATGATTGAGCAACGCGGTTCATTGACGTACGTGACCTAAGCTTGATGACTCCACTTCTGAAAACTCCTGGCGTACGTGTTAACAAAGGAAAGAAAAATAATTCCAGTTCCTGCTAAATAAACAGTTCGACAAACATCTGCATATTCATTAAAAGCTGTATTTTCTTATCTTTAATGTGAGTTTGTGACACGGCTGTGTTTGTTTTTTGATTTTATTGATAATGTGTACATTCATTATGCACTCTACAGTTTACCATGATGATGAAAACTCATGTTTAAAACAGAAAATGAATGATGTTCTTTGATCAGAAGCTGAAGTCGGTCTCGCTCCTGCTGATGCTGTGGTTTGTTATTTTCCTGCATTGTACCGTGAGGTGTTTGGTGTGTAACGCCTGCACAGCACACACAGAGCTGCCTGCGCCTCGGAGCTCGCTGCATCTGCCTGAGCGTGTATAGGACTGGGCATCCTGCCACACGAGCTGCGGCTTTCAGGGCCGTTCTCGTAAATCCGTTGTGAAAGCTTTAGGGCACTGACCAGGACGAGGAGAGCGAAAATAAGAGTACGGTCGGCTGCTGTTTGAGGGGGAAATATGCAAAAAATACAAAGACAGGAAAAGGCTATTTGCCAAAACAAGGGAAAACTCCAGCAGCTGTGTGCTGGTTTAGTTGGAAACACTGCACTGTGTTCGGTTCCTGAGGGCAAGAAAACAACTGCACCTGACTGAGTTTATACAGTAATTTATGGCTGACATACAGATGGGGAGATCTGACGATCAGATAAGACGTGTTTGGCATTCCTGTCTGAGATATCTGATTGCACACATGTATTGTTTGCTCTCTGTGAAAGTGTGTGTGGGCACCGTGAAGAGCTTTAAGGTTCTCCAGAGACTCTTGTTTGTTTTCACGGCAGAAGATCAAAGTCATGTGGCCTCAAAATTAGCCCGGGGGGGTTGGTATTGTGTGCTGAGTAACGGCCCAGAGGAGCCAGCCAGCTCTTTAATGTTGATCCAGAAACCAGGCTTTCCACATCATAACACCATTTCACAGGTGAGAGCCGTGTCAGCCTCCGTGAAACGAATTCCCACCGCGAGTGTTCGCAGCAGCAGGGTGAGTCCGAATGCAACGGTCCCGGCTTCATCCTGTTAGTTTATGTGGATAAATGATCCAAATTCTGCAGGAAATGAGAGGCTCACAGAGGCTCGAGCTATTCTCAGTGACAGAATCGGATTATGTGACGATCCATATGCAGTCACTTTATGCCAAGGGAGAAGACAGACGTGGAGGGGAGACGGTGGAGGGGAGGGAGAGAGGGAGAAGGGAGGAGGAGGTGTGGGAGGGGGATGTGGAGAGAGAAGCAGCAGAGTTGCCAAAGCTCGTCTGTCATTCTGTGCGTCAGTCGGCCTATTCCCAGGCTCCGACGCAGGTACAGTATCTGAGCAAATGAGTGCGCACACACACACACACACACACACGTAAAATACAACACACACTTTCTCACTCTATCAACGCAGGCTGGGAGCTGGAAATATCCCTTTTTATCCTCTGTCACAGTCTAATTAGATTCCACCACCACAGAAATCCTTCCCCTTCCACATTTCTCTGTCTTCTCCTACCTCGCTCGCTCTCTGCAGACCTTCTCGTTGTTTCCCTGGCAACAGTTGCTTCCTGTTTGTCTGTCCGTGTTGCCATGGAGGAAGAATAAGAGGGATGGCGGCGGTGCTGACGATAAAGTGGCTGCGGAGTGCACATTAGGCTCGCTGTGACCTCCGCAGCGTTACCAGTAAACATTTCTCAGAACAGCAGCGATGCTGGATGTCCTGCTGTCCTCCGGGTCCAACCGGTCCAAACATCTTCTGTGTGGACCCTGATTACAGGTGGATGATGTTTCTGTTAACATGTTAACAGCATCCAGCACGTTATGATCGTGTTCATTTATTTACACATTCCCCCCCCAACCACCTCCCTGTGACCTTTAATGAACAGTAACTTCATTAAAGGTTTTCACAGTCTGCAGCCAGATTTTCAGCTGGGCCACAGGCCAAGGACGGTGCTGTCTTAAACTGGGCTTAGTTTTCAATTTCAATTTTTTCAATTTTATTTATATAGCGCCATTTTACAACAAAAGTTATCTCAAGGCACTTTACAGTGTAAGGTTTTAGACCTT
>JAUMHF010000025.1:17199281-17230308 GCA_032359275.1 Microctenopoma steveboyesi | reverse complement strand
GGGGTTGATTAATAAACTGGAGTTGTAGATTGCTGCAACTCCCCCGCCACGTCCTGTAATTCTAGGAATATGATAATTAATATGTTTTTTTGCCCACTAGAAGTCTTTCACAAGCTGGCCAATCAGAACAGAGTTTGGGTGGCGTGGTCTTAAAGACACAGGAGGCATCACAACATGTTACACATTTTTTATTTGATCTAACAGTAACTGCACGTTGACCCCCCCACCCCCCACATTGTCAAAGCTCAGTCACTTCTGGTTCCTCTTTCTAGGCTCCATCCCTTTACTCCCTAATCAACTGGGTCAAAGCCAAGCCAAGTGTGTCTAATTAAATTACTTAACAATTAACTCCCACAGAACTCCTCCGCTAACTGCAGCGCTCACTTGGTGTTTTTTCCTCTCAGTCATTTCATGAGAACAAATCAAAGAGGCAGGTGTGTTGTTCCCACAGCCCCACAGATTTTCCTCTGTTTCTCAGTTCCGTCATCATCGCCCCTCTTTTACCTCAGCGTGTTTAAAGCTGTGTGTGGAACATCCCGGTCAGAAAAGGCCAGTATGTGGTAGAGGAGTAGAGAAACCTGAAGCTTTGTGTGGAGACGTGAGAGGCGAGGTCCACTGTGAAAAGAGAAAACCATCGAGGTGTGTGTCAGTGTTCTCAGAAACAAATTCAGAAGTGGGATAAAGTTTCCTTCTCCATGATGATGAGCAGCTTTTAGCAGCTGCAACATTAAATTGATGAACACATCAGTAATAATCCAATAATACGTTAGACATTCATGTGAACTTTTATTTTTGACACTTGTCAGATGCTTTTATCCACAACGACTAACAAGCAGAAGACACAAACAATCAGCATTCAGATTCTATTTACTCTGAGTTACTACAAACTCTGACAGGACCCAGCTCGTCAAGATAAAGAGCATGTTAGGAATTGTTCATAAGTGCTAGATCATTTATGAATTTGTGTAAAAGTCATTTAAAAAACTTTTTAAATGTTTTAAAAGGTGGTGATAGACGCAGCTAGTCGAGTGGAGCAGGACAAGTCGTTCCACTGTTCAGGGACCACAAAGGAGAATAGACTGGTTTGGGATCTGAGACCCTGTGAAAAGATGGAATTTTTGGCCTCCTCTCATTTGCTGATCTGAGAGGGCGTGTAGGACGGAAGCTTACTGTTAGCATGTTGTTATGAGAGGGTGAACTTTTATTTACAGCCCTGTTGGCATCAGGGATTTAAACTGGCTGGTTGAAAAGCCTGTAGTGAGATAAAAGACCTAATTTTTCAACTGTTATAGAGCGTGAACCTGCAGGTTCGCAGCTACATGATCGTTCAAACTCAGTTTGTCATCTATCCAAACCCCAAGGCTTTTCACAGACTCCGTAGGTGTTAGCAGTAGCGAGCCCGCTTGAATTGAGATGTTTTTCTTAACAGAGTTGCTGCCTGGAAAGATCAGACTTTCAGATTTGGATAAGTTGGAGGTGTCTCTCAGACATCCATGCTGACATGTAGTTGAAATAGAGGTATCCTCTGGTGGGAAAGACAGACAGAGCCGAGTGTATGAGAAAAGAAAGGGCCAAAGACAGAGCCTTGTAGAACCCCTGTGGTTACCTTAGAGAGTGTAGATGTCTCACCTCCCCATGATACCTGGAAGGATCTGTCTTGGAGATAGTAGGTGAACCAATTAAGTACGATTAACCGTGTCAAAGGCAGCACGCAGATCTGTTAGGATGAGGACGGATAGTGACTTGTCTGGAGGAGATTGGACACGCCGAATTCGAAAGGTGGCATCTATCTCGGAGTTAAAGGGTGAGAATATTTTGCTGTCAGCCACCTTCTCTGTAAAGATGGTGGCGAAGCGTTCTGGTGTTTTTCTCATCGTGTTGCGACGCCTGCATCACATCACATATTTAACCAAAGCATGTGTTGTAATGTTGCTCTGTGAAAAAGGTCAAGTCAGCATTAGTGAATCCGTTGTCTTTGCACTCTTGCACTCAACATTGTGTTGTCTGGTGGATGACTTTTATACAGTATGAGTGAATAGAGGTGTAAGTCTACAGATGAATGCTTTGAAGTATTTGTGTCTTTGTAGAGCACAAAGCCATAATGACACACGGCATATTTGTGTAAGCATACCAGACATAGCAAAGTGCCGCTATCCTCACAAACAGTGTCTGATACAGGCTTGCTCCTGAGGCATTTGTTTAAAGAGGAGCTCTTTGTCGAAGGCGACCGCAACGTTTTGGCAAGAGATGGGGGATATACCCGTATCGCACAGGAAACAATAGCTGCTATTTGAGAAACTTCTCAAGTTCACAGGTACAACACATGGTAAATACCATGTGTAGGGCGAATATCATGTTCCATACCGGCCTGTTTCCCTTCCAACTTGCACACAGAGTCGGAAGATAAAAGAGGAAACATCGCCAAAAGAGAGTGGGAAACACAGAGCGACTTCAAAGCTCCAGAAGAATTTCTTTAAACATGGTTCTCCAAAGACCACATCAAACACAAGAGGAGGCGAGAGGAGGGAGGGAGCTGGGTTGGGTTCATATATTCATGTACATGAATATGTGTGTGTGTGTGTGTGCTCGCGCTGCCCCAGCCCAAGTGTAGACAAGAAAAAGATGCTGTCAGCTCGGATGAACAGTTTGTGTTTCTTCTGATTCTGGGAGGCCTCTTCAGCACCCAGAGAGCACTCAGCACAGCGGCTGCCAAGGAGACGATCAGAGGGTGGCCCTGCAGCCCACACACACGCTCACGCATCCTCACCCTGCCGCATCAGGGCTCCCATCATGTAGGAGCACACACACACACGCACACACACATCAAACCACACACTTCATGCTCCTTTACCGTGAATAAACCAGAATGGATATTGATTGTTTTAAACAGAGCATTTAGGACGCAAATGCTATTCCTGGGGCTTAGAGCACACCCCCACTCACTCTATCCCATGATGCACACACACACACAGAAATGAACAGACATTCTTGTCGTTCCTGTAAAACCCTCCAGTATCATCTGCAGGCAACCACCATCACGTCTGACTCAGTGGCCCTTTGTTAGAAAAAACTTGACCTCCTTGCTGTTTTCAGCGAGGCCGTCTGTGGAGTTTCAGGCTCCAATCTTAACAATGGCACTGGAGGAAAAACAAAGGCTACTTGGAAGCCGAGGTATTCCAGTCTGGAGGTCTGTGACTGACCTTGCAGCTCCTGTTCTTCCTTTCTTTTTATCCAGTTCTTCCTATTTCACTGTTGTTCTGGCCCTCTCCGACTCACGAGCTATTGTGGGTCTGTATCCTTCCTGTCTGCCTTCTCTCACTGCGGCCTGCCTGCCTACCTGCTGCTGCTGCTGCTGCCCGTCCACCCGTCCGTCTTTCTGTCTGTGTTGCATTGTGTTTGTTTTTTCCTGTTCTCTGGTAATGGTTTGGGTGATGTCTCTGAGTATTTTATCCTAAGCGATTCCACAGCTGTGGGTTCATCCTCACTGCCTGTTATAGCAGGAGATCAGGGTGGAGAGCTTTGGTTTATCAGGTCAAAGTGCAAAATACATGAAGTAGGTTAAAAAGCATGAAGCTGGAGTATGAGAGAAGACTTAGCGAGGTGCAGGAGATGAGCTCAAATATGATGGATTATTGCATGAGGATTCTCAAGCAGCGCTGCGCTACCATAACCTTAACTGTTGACATATTTACAATGGTTGCACTAGATTCCTTCAGATGACGTTATCATGCGTTCACATTTAAGGGTGTTGAAGTGGAGGTGTTGTGTGTGGAGAATGTAACATCATTCTCTTCATGGCAGGAAGCGTGAAGGTGTGTGGACGTAGCTGTGGTCTTATTCTGAGAAGTACAAATGTACAAATGACACACAACTCCTGACCCAGATGTTAGACCACACAACTTAAAAAAAATCACGCATGATTTCAGCTGAGATCATGGCCGTTAGCCTTTGAGTGACGGTGTAGTAGCAAGTCTGGGGGATGTGGAGCGTAAAACGAGGGAGTCACAGATGATTCTGGTGCAGTAACAGTATGTCTGAGTATGTTTGAAAAGTTTTGCTTTGTCTCTAGGATTCAGGAAATGTTTGCACACAAGAACTACTTGGATAAATACACCGAGTATAATCACAGTGTACAAATAAAAATCCTGCATTCGTGGTGTTATTTAGATAAAAAAAAAAGCATTGTAGGCGAAATATGCTTATACTGCTTTTTATTATAGGTCTATAATTACTGGTGTTCTTGATCTTCACTTTAATGTTGCACCTGGTCAAACGTTAGTTTTTATGATCCTACATTTTTAACCTGATGCTCTTTGCTCATTATCTTCTGGTTACTATTACATCGTGAACGTGTATCTGACACATTAAAGCTGCATCTGTTTCATCCTTTATTTCATTTAAAGAAGCTGTATTCTGTCTAGTTTAGGATGAGTTTAGGATTTATGTGTCATTCCTGGGCTCCACTGATACAGCATGGCATCAACAGCTACTCAGGCCTGAAGACTAAAAAGGGTTACAACTGTACATATGTGTAGTATGTAAGTACATAGATATGTTCCTCCAGCAAATTGCAAATTTGCACAACAACAAATCGAGTCTTTTGAACTGGTTCTTATTTTCTGAGAAAACTGTTATGTTCCTGCAGTGGATGTTAACATTTGGTAAAACATTGAAATCATTGCATGTGTAATTTGTCAAATATACAATACACCCACAGAAATACAACACCTCAGTTGTGACAAACTGGTAGGAGTTGGAAAGCCTGGCCTAATAATCTGTACAGCTGTGTGTCCTTTGACGGCCGAGAACGTTGGAAGTCTATCACAGGAGAGATCAATTCACACATTGGAGTTTATACGTTTGTCATTTACGACTTCTACTGAAAGACATGACAGAAACAAACACAAATACGCACTAACACACACAACCACAGGATGCGATCAGAAATTGAACATCCTTTCCGCCCCCCCAACTTCCTGTGTGAAAACCTTTCTACCGCAGCAGCAACACAGGAAGTAACGTCTGAGAGGAAGGACACAGGGGTTGGTTGGGACCTGGTGGGGAGTCTGTGAATGAAAAAGTCAATTTAAAAAAAGTCAATACTAGGAGCTTCAATACGACTTCCTTCTTGCTGCCACATGTAACTCTGAGTTGAAAAGTGTCTGACAGGCATTAGATAACATCCATTCATTACCACATGAGCCGCAGCTGAGCGAGCCAAACAACCTGCGTGAAAGAGTCAGTGCAGATGTGATTGGGTTTCATGCTGTACCGGATTTGCCCCAGGACATTGTCCTGCTCTCTGATCTTTCCTAAATGATGCACGGATGTGGGTGGATAGCTACAGCTAGCCAGCAGGAGGGGAGGGAGGAAGAGGTGAAGGGAATAGAGAAGAAGATAGAAGAGGCACCTGCTGGGACCACATGGTTTTGAATGGCCCAGTTTAAGTGGTTGCACTCACGCATGCATCAGTCTGAAGCGGTACCCCTGCTGTGAGCAAATGTGGTTGTAAGCACGTGGTGCCTCGGATCAAGGCTTTTGGCAACATGGTTTGTGTTATGTGAGGGACAAAGCAGAGATAGGGTGTTGTTGTCTTTATTTTGAGGGAGCTGAAACACAGGTGCATCTTGTAAATACTAATAGTTCAGGGTGAAGTGAGATAGAGAAGAGAGAAGCAAAAAAGCACCCGGAGAGGTATGAGAAAGTAGGGTAACATAAAGGGTAGGGTTATGGTAAGGTAAGGTATGAGTAGGTAAGGTAACAGAAGATCTGGTAAAGTAAGATAGGGGTAGGTAAGGTAAGATAGGGGTAGGTAAGGTAAGGTAAGATCAGGTAAGGTAAGGTAAGATCAGGTAAGATAGGGTAGGTAAGGTAAGGTAAGGTTGTTGTTTCTCTTTGGTCTCAGGTTTTAGCTCTTTCTCCTTAGAGCGTGTTTTGCAGGGCTAATAGCAAGCTAGCTGTTGCCATGTGTAATGTGTCATCAAAAGTTCTCACAGAGACGAATACAGCGATCCAGACACAACGTGCCAAACAAAAATACACACAGAGAGGAGCTGCTAGTTAGCTGTCAAGTAATTACTGTTAAATATATGTTTAAGGTTCCTTGGTTAGGTTAGAGTTTAAAGTACAGGTAGTGGTTACAGTTAAATAACCAGCAAACATTAATTAACATATGTTTATGTACTCCTGCAATAACTGTATGTAAACTGTGTCGAAGTACCTGACATAAAAATAATTTTTGGGGAGACACGAGTGGACTGACAGTCCCGCACCACATGTCCCGATTCCACGTGTAAATATCTAACATCATTATAATAAAGAAAAGTCAGACTAGCAGATATCAACGTCTCTAAAAGGCGTCAAGGCTAGCTTGAAATGCTAATAGCTAAGCTAACATGCGGCATTCTTATTAAACCGTCCCTATGGTTAGTGGGAGCCTAACATAACTCACTCTGACTAGAACCCTGATCTTACTGTTAAGGTGGTGCCCCTGGTTCAGTTTGCCCCCTGACTCTCAGACTCTGTGCACACTACTGATACAGTCTCTGTCCTGTGTCTGCACCACATCTGTTGACTTCTTTCTCCTTAGATGCTGGCCTAAATGCCAACAGAGAAAATAAATCATTTCCTGTGAGCTAGGGGATTTTTATTCCAAAGAAATACAACAGCAGGGACGGTTTCATAAACTGATTCATGGCTTTTGTAGTTCTTAATATTCACTGATGGTTTAGATATGCAGCTGGAAATCCGTTTGTTTTCTTCAGAAATTCTGTTTTTGTGTTACGTCTTCAAAAATTCCTCTTAGAATAACTGTACAGTAGTTTACATGCGTGCAAATCAAACCCACATGCAGTCATTTACAACAACATCTATGTGTCTGGAACCAGAATCGCCCTGTTCAACAACACGCTTAAACAACATAACACTTCTATGACAGATATTTTCATCCGTTCAAGATCAGCGTGGGTGTACGTCGTCTAGCTGGAAGCTCCAGTCAGACAGAATCTAATGAAAGTTGGACTCACATACACAGTTGGTGAGAAACTGTCTTCATGTCTGTGTGAAAGACTGAGACGTCAGTTACACAATTCAGACACCGCCGGTCATGTTTGTGCTTCAGGTTTCTTTTACATGTGACACTGAAACTCGGCTGAACCCTTCAGTCTCATATGGGGCGTCGCAGCATTTCAAATAGATGAATGAAGACACTCGCAAACAGACGCTCGCACCGCACCGCAGTCTCGGGATGTCAATGAGATGAGAGTACAACTTTCATTATTAGTCACAGCAGAAGAGAAAGTTGGCGACTCCCTACGGTGGCCGTGTTTTTATGAGTGAACCCTGCAGGTGGTGCAGATTTAGCATCCAAGCTCAATGAGAAGCAAAGACAGTTTTAATGACACGAAAACCACTTCAATGCGACTAAAAGAATTAGAAATAGCACAAAATAAGCACAGCGACAGACTCTTCTTCCCCGTGTGAAGCAGTAATTTCGTCCGTTTAGCGTGGGGGGGGGTCTGGTAGCTAAAACCTGTGAAATGACTGTGTGTGTGTGAGTGTTGGCGAGTGAGGGAGCGAAGTGAAAACTGCAGCGGCACACACACCAGCAGCGTTCCTGCATGTGCGTGTGTGCCTTGCAGCGTGTGTGAGCATATGCAGCGTGAGCACAGTGCTGAGTGGAGGGGGGGGGGCAGGACCACCTACACTTCCACCTGCTCTGCCTTTTAGAGGGGCCTCTTCAATCACAAGGCTGGGGTCATTATGGATGTGAGCCTGTAGCCGGCAGGCATTGTTTGGCTATTTCTGTCCTCGCGTTTTACAGCGAAACATCGAGCAAAAGCCCCCATTAAAACCTTCGCTTCAAAACAGACACGACAGGAAACATCAGGCCGCGTGCATCAGACTCGCCCGTCTCTCATGTGGAGAATGAAATCCTGAATAGTGCTTTCAGAAGCAACAGCTGAACTCTGGTGGTGTGCTCTTGAAGACCGATGATGAACCTGATGAACGTTTGAACACACACACACTGACACGGTGCTGACGAATGACAAAGCAGCGAACTGTTTTACAGGCACTGTGAAGATGACTAAGCCCAAACTTTCAGAGTGAGATATGACGGGGGGGAAGATGTTGTTTGTTCTTAACTTCAGGGACAAATAAGTGATCTGTAACTTATTTTTCTGGTTTGATCAAACAGACACATACTGGAAGTGTCAGGTCCAAGGAGCTGTTACGTTTTAGGGAATTACTTTAATGCTCTTATTCACTGTGCAGAGGTGTCTGTCATCAGTCCGCACGGCTCTGTGCACTGTTGTGCCTGTTCTCAGTCTAGTTCTGCAGGTGTGCGTTTTCCTAGCCACCATATTCTACACAAACATCTGTTGCCTTGATCGTTGCCCTGCTGTGTCAGATCAAGCAGCAGCCCCGTCCACATGCCAAACCTCTTCATCCCCAGGAAGCACTGTAGACCACAGTGAATCTGTGCACTGTACCAACCTCAGTCATGTAACACGGAGGTGGTGCCAGGCTGAGGAGGCCACTGAAGCAATGATCAGACCTGAATGGAGTGCGTTTATCAGACTAGGATGCACATTACTGTCGTAGTGCTGGAAGGAAAGACACACGTTGCATGCAGCCTCACTTTGCTTTTTTGAATATCTAGCGTTGTTAGATACGGTCAGTGAAGGAAGCAGCGTTGGTTGGTTGCGGCACATTTGGCCGGTGACAGTGTTCAAACTTCGCTCTGTTTGAAACTAGTAAACAACTCTGCCATGCAAACAATTAAACAGTAATTTGTGACCAAGAGAGTCTATATTTAGAGCAGGCTTACTAAATGCACTACTTAAGGTTAACTACATTAAACGTGAGGTAATTAGAGCGCCACATAACAGACCACAAACTGCTAATTGTGCTGCCTGTGGTTGTCTCTCCGTGCCTCCACCCAACAGAAGTGGCTCTTATTATTTACCCAGGCATCTACTGTTCACGGGCTTGTGAACCGAGCGCAGCGACACGCAAATAATAATCAGCTGAGGCGAGATACAAAAACACGTCTGATAGCAGGATGAGCTGAGACACGGGGGGAGAGGTGTGTGTGTGTGGAGAAGGTGGTGCACCCGCTGTAGTGCATTCACATGTGTGAGAGAGAGTTTTGTGGGGGAGCTGGATGGTTTTTACCGTCACTGATTCACTCGAGGGCGTCCGTGTCCGGGCTTGTTGAAGACGTGTCCCGCGCGTCAGGAGCGGCGCTCAGCTGCAGGATCACGCAGAGGCTCCCCGAGGCTTAACAGGAGTTGCAGACACAGTCAGAAAAAGTGCGGTGTTCTGTGTTGACAGTAAAACCTGCATGTGTGCGTTTGCCCCCGGAAACTGCTGCCGTTGCTCTTTTCTCTGAAATATCTGTAACCTGAGAAAATCCCTGTGGATTTTTATCACAGTAATAAACTGACACACGTTCTGAGGCCGATCGTTTGTATTCCTGCTGCCTGGGTGCGTGTGTGTGACTCAGTTTGCTGAAGCTGCATTTCTTCATCTTTACCAACCAGTGACGTCGCTTCCACTGAGGTCACGACCTTCCCGTCAGTCATATTGCGCCCGGAGGGGTTCCCTGATCGGTTTCAACCTGCGCTCTGACGCGCTGCAAAGCTTCTGCCGTATTTGTTTGGACTCCAACCAGGAGGGAAACCAGGAATGGGAGCAGAGCGAGTGTGTGGATGTTCACACTCGTACTGTGACGAGGATTTTACCTCTTATCAAAGCGATGGCGTTTGGTGAAAGAGAACAACATGTTGGCACGGGGGGAATAACTGCTCCCTGTCGGATCAGGAGCTGGATCACACTTCATATCACACGCCTATAACACCTTCCTGTCCCCAGGTGTCTGCTGAGGGGCCAGCACCAATCCTTCCCCACCACATTCACCCTGTTCCACCGTCCATTTGTTTGATGCTGGGGGCTCAGGACGTGTTCGGGACGGACGAGACGGACTCTCTCCAGCAGGTTCTGGGTCTGCTACCAGCTGGAGAAACCCAACAGCAAACTGACCAAAGTGAACGGGCAAGAAAAAGACCTGCAGAGCTGTTGACTTGCTCCAGCAGCTCTGCAGGTTTCTCAGGTCTGCTGTTTATGCTGACGGTAAATCCAGAGGTTTACTGGTATAACGCCCACACTGGTTTCTCTCAGAGCGCGTCCCGCAGCGTGCACTGGAGCGGAGCGCGAGTGAGTCTGAGCCAGCGGCGTTCTGCTGGGAAAAAGCTTCCTCCGGGTTGGAACCAGTTTGAGTTGCTTCCCAAGCTGAAGCAGTTCAAGTATCTCATGGTCTCAGAGTCAGAATCTATTCTAAAAGCTGCTGATCTTAAGCTCTTAAGCTCCAGCAGGATGACTCCAGAATACAAAGTCATGTTTCAACTATGTGGCAACAGAAAAGCAGCACACACACACACACGCGCACACACACACACAGCTGTGGCTGCCTGACGGAGCCAAACCATATCTGGGAAGATCCATTCAAAGGAAATCTCAAAGAGGTTTGGCAGACGCCAAACACACTGGGATCAAATGTGGAGAAGAGGAATTTGTGCAGTATTTTCTTTTGCCACTTCAAGACTATGAGGATCAATGTCAGCTATCTTGAATGCCTGTCCTCCTCCCCTGAGACGCGCACACACACACACACACACACACAGACTGAGGAAAGATCTGGAGCCAATTGTTCTCTCGTGCCAAACAAACCTCACCCTCACATTCCCCTCTGTTGTGTAGTGTCCTCGTGCGCTGCAGGCATCTGGCTTTGAACATGTCGGTCTGAACCGTGCAGGATCATTAACGCGTTGGCATGTTCCTGCACTCACAGAGGAAGAGGAACGGAAGGAGCTCAGAGAAGAGAAAGAGGGTTGAATGGAGCCACGAGACGCAGCGGAACATGTTGACCTCAGTGACCCACGCGGTTTCTCTCTCAGCGCGCACAGGCTCAGTCCAGGCGCGCGGCTGAGGGAGGACACGGACAGGGACAGCACTGTGCGTGAGGACATGTGGCTACCCAACAGACACCCCCCCACCCTGATGTTATCAGTGAAGTGAGCAAGAATTTGTGACAAGCCCAGAACGGACCGAGGCAGGAAGTGAGCGGCGAGCTGACCTTTTAATGACCCTCAAATAACCAACGGTTTTGGCGTTTATTCGGAAGAACTGTGAAAATGAAAACGTTTGGGAGCAAAGATGGACAAAAGACTGTGGCACAAAATATAAAATGTGTCTCCAAATGATTTTCCACTACAGCTCATTTGGACGTCACCGTGTTGTGCGCTCCCTGGACGCCACGGGCACGGGCGTAGGCGCAGTCAGTTTCCCTCCAACCATCTCCTCACACGAGATTCTTTACTCTGCTTTGGCAGCGTTTAGAGTCTTGCTTGTGTCTGTCACAGGAAAATTGGACAGGACGATCACCCAAACATTTACTGTGCTCCTCGTGTTGCACTGGTTTGATCCTCCTGTTCACGTTAATGTGTCCACCGCCGAGTGAACAAGCCGCTAGCTCGCTCACACTGGCACAGCTAAAAAACTGATGCTAAACTTGTATAATTTACAATGTTCAACGTTGTAGTTTAGCATGCTAACGTGCTAATGAAACAGGGGATGCGTGAAAATGACGGGAATATTCTAAGATGTGTTTTTACTCAGTGACTCTTTTTTCTAATTTAGCTATTAATACATCGATGGTAGAGTTTCGTCAGAATGAAATGTTGAACGGTAATTAGTCCGTTGGCCGGTTGTAGCTTTTATAAGCAACTTCATAGGAGAGTACAGAAACACAACACAAGTTTTTGTAGTGACAAAAAATACAACTTGAATGACAAATGTGTGCAGATTTCAGCCTGGACCTGCTGCGTTGGACCCCGTCAGACAGCAGCATCTATTAACAACCAGAATCAGAGAATAATGAAATGATTCCGTGACTCTACAAGAAAAGAAAAGAAAATAGAAAAACACATTACTATAAAACACCGGAGGACAATTTCTGTTCCTCTAAAAAAAGATATTTTTTGTTCCTTCTCCCGTAATGACGCTGGTGAACTTTGGTCTTTAAATTAGTGGCACATGAAGGTTGAATGAGGCTCAAGTGTCCGTAGATGAAAGTGAAGTGGACGAAAACAGCATCATGTGATGTTGACGAGGATGATGATGATGTAAATGATGATGGATCACTCTATTAATAGACGTGGCAATAAACTGGACTCAGTCACAACGGAGAGCAGCAGCACTATAGATGAGAAGCCCCATTATGTCCAAACGAAGGAGTCAGCTCCTCTGTCAAGAGGGCACTCCACAAACAAACCTCATCTGACTGAGCCTGTCTTTCTCCCTCGCCTCGTCCGCTCGCTCTCCCCGCTCCACCACAAACTCTTTTCTGCTGAGTGGGTGTTTGGAGAAGTGGTGAAGGTCAGTGGAAAGGCTCTGAAGTGAGGCGTGAGCTCAGGGCTTTGACCTCTGATTGGCCCCCGGCTGCCCCAACTGGTCTGAGTCACACAGATGGAGCCGTCCCGCCGACTGAAAACGCGGAGAACGTCGAGCTGCCCGACTCCGACAAAAGAAGAGTTGTGCAGAGGTGGCGAGGAACAATCGGACAGTTTGAGAGGAGGAGGTGAGGAGAGCTCAGTCCCCAACATAAGCATCTTATTGTGAAAGGCTGCTTTGTTAACAGAGAGAGTCTATAGGAGGAAGAATTAAGTGGAATTTCCTGTGATATAGTGTGAGAGAACATCTTAAATTTGGAGTTGGACCTGTGTTATTTATTAGCGTACAGGTCAGACAGAAGTCACTTCGCTGACGTCTACAGTGCGTGGGACACATTCCACAAAGAAAAAACCTGTATCTCTGTTATCTCTGCTCTCTACATGCAGATGTTCACATTGTGGTTAAAAACATCCACCAGTCATGAAAACTCCACCCTGACTGATATACGTGCTTATTCACACACACACACACACACACACACACACACACACGCACACACACGCACGCTTTGCTTAATCTTACGGTAAACAGCTTCCTTCCACCCTCAGGCCCTGCCTTTCCCAAACTCACCCAGGAACAACAGCAGGTAACACTCTGTGGGTTTTGGCGCTGGTCCATGTGATCCCGGCTGTTAAAACCGATTGTGCTGCCAAGCGGCTCGTCCTGCCCTTAAACTCTTTGAGAGTTTGCCCAAAAAATATGCATAAAACACAAACATCACACAATGAGGTCCACGAGCAGTTCCTGAAGAAAAGCAGAACTCAGAGGAGGGGACAGACGAGTCTAAATCCAAACAGACTAAACAGAGATGTGACTAACATGTCGGCCACTTCTTTTCTCAGCAGGGGCTGAAACCTGACACCTGAACTACCCATCTGATGACAGCGTCAGCGTTTAGCTGCCTAGACGAGACACAAACAATCACATATTAATGTCTAACACATCTGTCCCAGCGTTTTTGACTAACATTTGGCCACCTCACGAGTGTTCCCGTAAACACTCAGCGCTCTGGACCCTTTGCTTCTGCGCTTTGCCAGCATGTCACTGGGACTGTGGTCAGCCTCCACCACAGCGCTGCATAAAAGCTAAACCGAGCCGAGCCGGGCTGCAGCGCTAACAGGCAGCTGCACAGAGAAGAGAATTTATAAGGGAGGTGGTAAAGTGGAGACACAACACTGCCCGGAATTGTTGTTTCCCTCTGTTTATCCATACAACCATGGATACTGACAGAAAGGCAGCGAGTTAAAATAGTTGTTGTGAATGCCAGAGAACGACCTGGGATGAGCTCACTGTGATCGGGCATGGACCCAGGAAGTGACGATCCCAACTGTGTGTTGGATCCTGACACATACAATATTCCCTTTGGGCCTAAACGTGAGCACAGCGTCTGTCTGAGCACGTGTACACGTCCACGTCCACGTCCACGTCCAGCTTCCTTCTCCGGTTCAGGACGGACACGTTTAGATGTGAAGATTCAAGGAGCACAAACCGCAGATTAACCAGAACAGCTGGGACAGGTTCTGTTCACAAAGCCGAGGAGTAAATGAGCCTGAAGTTACTTCACAAAGAAAACAAGGTTATGCAACGGCTCCACGCCTCGTTTAAATATTCAGCAGTGTTAAATAAGAGATTTTTATAAGTTCAGAAACATGTTTTGAATGAAATATTGTGATAATAAGAGCTGACGCTGAGGTGGTGATGAGTCTGACCTCTGTGATGTTTTCTCCTCCCGCTGCAGTGAATCTTCCTTCCTGGCCTGTTGGGTCCGTGCAGAGACGCTGGTGCAGGCATGCGTCTGTGTTTGTGTGGGTGTTGGAAGAATTACAAACAGGAGACAAAGGTTCCCTTTCTCCACGGCTGAAACAGGTGCACTGCCGAGGAGTCGGGTTTCCTCCTTCTACCTGTGGAGTAGAAGCACAGATCAAAGTGGTGAACATGAGTCTTCGTGCTTCAGGTAGCTCAACTGGCTTCGCTTTATGTTGGACGCCGTTTCCTCGTTCGTGATCAAAGCACCAGTGGTACCTCACAAACCTGTCAGGATCCTGCAGGAGGAAATGTGCTTCTGCAGTCCATCACGCACACGTTTCTGCTCCGGTGGTGTGTGTCACCGCCCAGCAGCACACAGTCATGTATGGAAGTGTAGGTATTGTTTAATACCACATGTTATTAAATGTTTAATTCATTAATAAGTTTATGTGTATTACTACTGTATTATTACCGAGTGACTGGGCAGACGGTGGCGCGGTGTTAACACTGAAATGAATTCCCTCATAATAATAATAATAATAATAATAATAATAATGATAACATATTTACAAAGGATGATGCCCTGCTCTCTGGTTTGTTCTCTTCTAACAGAGTTTTATGGGGGTTATACTGAGGGTACACACGTTGAACTCAGGCCCAGGTGGGCGTTGCTTCCCGGTTCTCCCGGAGAGGAACTCGCGCGTCACGTAGCCCATATAAGGCGCTGGGCTTCCTCCACAGGTTGGCTCGCACACAAACATTTCTCCTGTTAAAGCGACAATAAACCACATGTAACGAACCCCGCAGATATAAACTCTGCTCTCGTTAACCCAATGATCAGCTGGTCGTGTAAAGTAACTGCATCCAGGGATCGGTGTGGTTGACCGGCAGGGACCTGCTCTTCTCTTCGCCTCTTCCTTTAGCCAGCAGATAACAATTCGGGCTGGGAGCCTAAAAATACTCCGCTGCGCGGCAGGTCCTTCGATCTGACGCCGGCTCCGCCGTGGTCCTCCTCGGTGCGCTCTCCTGCCTACAGGCTTGTTTACAGTCGCCTCTTCCCGGCATTAGCGTCACATGACGTCGAGCCTCGGTGGGCGGGTCCACGGGGCCGCTCGGCCAATCACCGCGCTGCACCGAGCTGGCACCGCGCGAGTGTCTCGCTTGCTATAAAAGGCTCGTTACCGACCCGCTGAACACACCTCAACAAGCACCGAGACCGGCGCCGGACCGCAGGACTCCCACGGTTCTTTCTCTATCAGAAGACAGTTTTGTGGACTCTGGACTGTTTTGCTTTTATACTTTTGGCTGCTGCGCGCTGACTCTCTGCTGACTCTGACATTTGTTGTTTCTGTCAGCAGCTGGTAAGCTCCCACTTCTTTTCCTACGACTTTATGTCTACAAAGATGGAACAGCCTTTTTATCATGACGACTCCTTTCTGTCGGCTTACGGCCACTCAGATGCAGCAATGCACGACTACAAACTGCTAAAGCAGAATATGAATTTGAACTTGACAGAACCGTATCGCAACCTGAAATCCCAGCTGAGAGCCGAGACAGACCCGTACCACGGCGGCCCGCCAGACGTCGGGTCCCTGAAGCTCGCCTCCCCAGAGCTGGAGAGGCTCATCATCCAAAACAGTAACGGTGTGATCACCACTCCCACCCCGGGACAATACTTCTACAACCGGGGCATCACCGATGAGCAGGAGGGCTTCGCTGAGGGGTTTGTGAAAGCCCTGGACGAGCTGCACAAGATGAACCAGATGCCCCCTCCTAACGTGTCCATCGGAGCCGGTGGAGTTACGACGTGCGCGCCGGCGGCACCTAGTGTCTTTGGCTCTGGTTTGCAGCCGGAGCCTCCCATCTACACGACACTGAACGCCTACTGCCCGAACACAAGCGCCTCCTCTGCTTCCAGCTACCCCACCGCCACCATCAGCTACCTGCCGCCGCACCAGCAGAGCCACCCGCAGACCAACACGCACGCCACGCACCCGTTCCAGCACTCTCTGCCCGGCTCCGGGCTCCACCCGCAGCGGCTGGTCGCCCTGAAAGAGGAGCCTCAGACCGTGCCAGACCTCCTCAGCAGCGACGGCTCACCTCCGATGTCCCCCATCGACCTGGAGACGCAGGAGCGGATCAAGGCGGAGCGCAAGAGGCTGAGGAACCGGCTGGCAGCCACCAAGTGCCGGAGGCGCAAGCTGGAGCGCATCGCCCGGCTGGAGGAGAAGGTGAAAGTTCTGAAGAACGACAACGCGGGGCTGTCCAACACCGCGTCGGTGCTGCGGGACCAGGTCGCGCAGCTCAAACAGAAGGTCCTGACACACGTGAGCAGCGGCTGTCAGCTGATGCTCACGAGCAAGATGGAAGCGTTTTAAAAAGCCAGAGACTGGACACGGACTGAAAAGTGAAAACACTGGAGTTGTGCACGCGCAGCACTGGAATAGCGGCTGAGGCGGTGTCAGCCTCGCGGCGGCACAGGGCCGGGGGCTGCGCAGGGAGAGACTGAGTAATGGTACTTCCGGATGCTGGACACCGCTCAAAGGACCATTGACCCCCTGGAAACCAGAGCAGCATTCAGACTGAGACACTCCGCGGCACAGCGGGCTCTGCCCTCACGTCGGGTTACTAAGGGTAGAAACGGGGATTCTTCATGTACTTTTTGCAACTTGTCATACAATGCTGCATTTTATTCATTGTGTAAATTATTTTGTTTGCCCGGTTGATCCGGACAAACTGATGATGTCCAATGTTTACAATGTCTTTTTTATTTGTGATGTGTATTTAAGTAAAGTCTGTTCAAAGGAAAGTGACGCTGGGATCTTGTTGTGTTTTCTTGGTGAAAAAACATAAAATGCACATGAACACGAGGAAAAGTTTCCAGCCAGACACAGTTGTTCGAACTGACACATCCTGGTTTCACTGTTTGTACGCACGCGGCGTGGCTCCGGTACGTAGGCCTTTCCTATCTACGCACGGCCGTGTCCATATATGGGCATGCTGCTGAATCCTACGTCACAGGGAGGATTTCTGGGAACCCCCGCCCAGGTAGAGAGAACTAGTTTCTTCTCGGTCCCTCCTGCTGCTGTGTCGCGGCGATGTTGGCGGAATTTCCTTCTTATTATGTAACTTTAGACGAACAGAGCAAAGTGCAGCCTCGTTATCAGGTGGATGACGCGGGACAGCAGGAAGTGCCTCGTTAGTGTTCATTATTCATATAAAAACCACAGTTACATTCCGAAGTCCGAGTCTTCAGACATGCCTGGGGTGTCGGTGAAGGGAAATATCGCTCCCACGGGGAAGTGACGGCGGCTTTAGGAATGTCGGGGGCGGCCTGACGGTGCCACGCCGCAGTGGGCGGGAGTGGGCGTCCGGCGGATGGACCGACGGATGCCAGAGACGCTTCTCTGGAACTCATCACTGGGCAAATATGTGGCGCAGCAAAAGATGGAGATGGAGGGAAAGTCCCGCGTAAAGCTGGTGTGAGTGAGTCATTAGGCTTCAGCTCCATTTACCCAGGGGTCAGCGAGCAGTGTGAGGGGCCCCAGAGTCACAACCAGGGCACAAAAAGTACAAAACCTGCAGTGTACAGTGAAATCACTCCCTCACAGTAACGGGTGTGTCTCCTGTCTCTATTAGGTCAGGGACACATCAAGCTTATGCTGTTAAGTTGTTGTCAAGGAGCAGAAAAAGTGCTCAGGCTACGGTAACACGCAAAGTACCACAGGTAAAAGTATTCGTTGTCATTGCTGCAGGTGACAGTGGAGCTGATTTCAGTTACTCTCTGTTTTACACCATTAGAATTAATAACAGAACGAGTACTTCTGTGTCTGCATCTAATCACAGCTGTGAGAGAACAGTTACTTTATGACGGTTACGTTCATGCTGCTTCTGCTGATGTCACATTTATCAGCAGTTTTACAGGGTAGTGAGGCACCGTGTCACAGGTGCTAGAGGAAATTCACAGGGAAACATTTGGACGTGTTTTGGTGACCGTTGGCCCAGAGAGAAGTTGGTGCCAGGCTGGTCTCGGCTTGCAGGGGGATTTCTGTCCTGTAAAAAGCAGCTGGTGACGTGCAGAGCAACGAGGCAGCCGGTCTGCTCTGAAACAACAAAAAAAGAAACGTCTCTGTGCGAGTACTCACGAAAACCACTTCAAAAGCGCCCAGGAGTGAAGGCTGCGGTTTGTTCGCACTCTCACCTCAGCTTGTTTTGGAGACTGAAGACTTTTAACCTGTTTTCTTCTGGTACCTCTTTAAAAAGCCTAATTTCCATCAATAACAACTCCTCTATTTTTTGCCGTGGACGTGGAAACAGCGCCCACACAACTTCTCCTATTCTCTGACTTTTAATGTAGAAACCGGCGTTTCAGGGGATGTACGCTCGAGCTCAGTTTCACAGAAGCTGTGAGCAGTGCAATTTTTCAAAGCTACTGTGCTGTAACCTACAGGGAGCTGGCGCTGGGTGTCTGGCTCAAGGACACACCTGGTAGGGGATGGACTAGGAGTCGGACGGGGTTTCACACTTCTTCATCCCAGTCTGACGCTTAACCCACTGAGCTACCAGGCTACTTTTATCTTAAACTACTGAGAACTTAACTCCTAAATTCCAATATTATCACTTAGAGCAGGACCAGTGTTTTCAGACAATGTAAAAAAGACCAAAGAAAACAAGTTCCTATTCGTTTTATGAATCTCTGATAGTTTGGTGGAATAACCCTGATTTCCATTTACAGCTTTCAGAGCAGTTTAATTCACTTAACTTTATTTACACAGCACCAGTTCACTACAGAAGTAAATACAGAATAATGTGGAAAACACAGCATGACACTTGAGCATCATCAGGCGACAGTGGAGAGAAAAACTCCCTTTAAGAGGAAGAAACCTCCAGCAGAACCAGGCTCAGGGTGGGCGGCCATCTGCCTCGACCGGTTGGGGTGAGTGGACAGAGGAGAGAGGACAGCCTGCACTATCAATCACAGAGAATATACCTTGTTCCCTATGAACCGATTCATGTCAGCTGAGTTACAATGGTTCATTTATCCCCCTCGTTTAATGAACTTCAGTTCCCCATCAGACAGCTCTAATGTTTTAATATTAACAAACTGGGATTTGATGCTAAAAAACTGCTTCTAGTTCAAAAAGAGTCCTTTCCGTGTCCACAGCTTTGAGCACAGAGTGCATTGAAATTGAAACCAACAGCGTCTCCTCCGCTCACACGAGCAGAACAAAGCTGTTTTCATTACCGCTGCGCTCCAGCTCCTACTCAGAGGAACACTTTAAACCCTCGCTGCAGTGTGTGCGTCTCCGTTTACGCACGCAGCAGGCCTACATATTATGATGCGCGCACACACACTCCAAAAAAACAAGCCATGCTGGCTCTCCACACGCCTCGGCCCACAACCCACACCGAGTGTCTGTGGGAACATCTGTGATGTGAACGGTGACGTACGAACAGCCCTGGGTGGGTTTGATTTTTCCTCTCCTCGAGCCCCCTTCCCCTCCCACAGACAGACACACACAGGCCTGGCTCTATCACTCATCCTCTCCCCCTCTCTCTCTGCTGCTCTGTTGTCTTCTCGAGAACCATGAATATTCCTCCCACCTTGGCCATCTGAGGTTCTTACAGGAGTTGGTCACAAGTTGCATCAGTAGTTTCAGGCGGCTAATAGCGCGATTATCTATTCATTTATTTCCTGAGACTCAGTTTGAAGTTTGCTGCAGCATAAAAACACGATAACATGTCAACATGTAGCTGTGATTATTAAAGTCTGAGCCATCCTGCTAAAACAGCCTCATCACCGTCTCCACGCGGGATTTACAGCTCGTTGCACCCAACAAACTTCGGTCACCGGTGCAGCAGTGTTATGTCGGAGTTGGAGTACAGTTCTGTGCAGTCGCATACAAAAATAAAGTAACACGTCGTGTTGTGAATTTTCCATGTTGCTTTATAAAGAGCGTTTAAGGTCAGAGGTCACGTGTAGTTTAGTCTACTTCATTTGCTGGATTTTATATTTAATGTAGATTAGAATCTTTAGTTTGGAGCCGTGCTGATGAAATCCACGACAGACTCTCTTCAGCTGCTTCTTAAGGACTCAGTCAAGAGACACGTGAACTCAGGCTGTGATTCAATGCCACCGAGTGATGAGACCTCACAGAGCGCAGGAATCTCCCCCGATGGAGTCTTCATGCTGTGAAGGAAGATCTCATCGATCTGACAGTGAAGTGGCATCGGAGCAGAGACGAACGGGTTTTAAATGTGACAGCTGTGCAGTGACAGGCTTACGGAGAACAAGGCAGAACCTGATTGGTTCAGAGAGGCGAAGGAGCGGACGTGGTGACGGAGGGACAAACTTTTACCTCGGACAAACCACTCTCCTCCTCTGTACTCGTTTTCAGAGCTTCCTCTGGACTGAAAAACATGGTTCTCCTTTAGGAAATATACTAAAACCTAAAACATAAAGTGTTTTTTGATGCGTTTGAATCACTTATAATAAATTATATATAAAATCTATAATTGATTTTAATCCATCCAGTTACATTGGTATTGTGTATTTCAGAGGTGTGCATCCTGGGGAGTTAAATGTTAAAGGTTGGGTTTTTTTTACACCTTTATTAAACCTGACAAATATATAATGTATGTATGACCTGCCTATAAATGTAGTACTTACTACTAACATTCAGACAGCACCCGTGGTATCTAACGCAATAACGCTCAGTGTTTGTGTGTCGTCTGAAGGACTTGTGTAGGTGCATGTCTCCATCTAGTGGAACAAACAAACCAGTCTACAATGAAGCAGAAGCAGGAGAATTATGTTAAAGTGCCTGAATATAATACAGCAAATTACCTCTTGTACATACATATACTGTAGTATATAATAAAACTGGCTTGTTATTTCTCTTTCGTTAATGTGTCATTTTAGTTTATTTCCTTTTTATTAATGATTAATTTGATGATTTTCTTTTCAGTGACTTTTTATCGTGTGAGTCTCAGTTTGTGTGTTTGGGCCAAAACACAAAAGTATTAAGATATTAAAATGATTCCAATGAAAAACTGAAATCCTCAGATCCAGTTAATTTTCTTTGTAGGTGAATCTAACATTTTTTTTCAGTTAGACTGTACTTCCTGTTTTTTTTTTTGAACAAACTTCTGTAAACGTTTAGCCCGTGTTCCCCGTTTACACCTGCAGGGGGCGCACCTTAAAAAACCTTATATGTGAGGTCCACAGATTAGTCACTTTGAAAGGAATTAGTTAAACATTTACCACATTGTGCTGATAACTTATGTACTGCTGGGTAATTTACACAGTACTCTCTGGGTGGGTCTATTTGCTAGATTCAGGTGATGATCCTTGTTGTGTGTCCAAAGCTGATTTACTGCAAGAACAAACGTTAGAGGTCCTTTTTATAAATGTAAAATCAGACTTTGACACAATACAAAACATTCTCCGGTCATTTTTATATAAGAGCATTTGAATTTCTGCCTTAAAGCAAAGGAGAGGAAAGGGTGAGGCTGAGTGACAGCTGTCTGGACAGGACGGTGCACACGCCTGTCATGATGGATCAGTAAATTGGGGGATGACAGCGGCGTGGAGACATTGCATGGACGCTGCCTGCTCCTATAATCGGAGGCTGAGGTCATGTTTGGAGACACCAACGCTGCAGTTTCCCAGCACGCAATTCTCAGCCTGGGGTGATGTGCAGGGCTGCTGGCTTTGAGTTAATTAGTTCTGAATGAGAATACTGTCAAAATACTTCAACTACATCTGGAGACATCAGCACGTTACGTTTCAGTGGTGGGAGAAACCCAAAGGAAGTAAGAGATCTGTGGTGTTTAGAGAAAGCATCCAGTAGTTTCAAATGTGTGTAAATATAAAATAAATATAAACAATGTAAAGTTAAACGGTATGCTAGCGTAGCAGCTTTGGAATGGTCTCCAACTTCCAAAATTATGTTCTGCAGTTTTATTCCCCATAAAACATGTAGCAGGGGCACAGTTAACACACCTATACCATATATTTAAATAAATGCATTCTAACAGAAACCAAATCCTGACCAAACAAGTGCATAATATCCCACAATAATAAGACAAAATGCACATTTCCATAACAACACTTTTAGTAACGCAAATACATTTCCTAACAGCTACACAAATACAAATGAACAATAGCAATAAAAATACTTAACACATTGTACATTACATTAAATATAATGTGGTAACATACCTATAAAACATGTAGCAGGGCACAGTTAACACACAGGCCAGTAACACGCTCTCTCCCAGACACCTGTAGCGGCCAGAAAAGACGCCAATGAAGCACAAACAACGCTAAAGTTTATTTTCTGCCGACTAATAGTGATAACGGAACCTTAAACACACAAAAACCAACACAATCTAACGCTTACACGCTTTACATTCACGTTCATATGAAACATGTAAGTTTGCAGGAGCACCGTGAAAGCACCTTACCTCCAACAGCGTCATCCAGAAATGGACCGCGAGGTGTTTCATTCATTAAGGCCCCCCTTGCTACAACAGGCAAATAGGAACTATTATACAAATCGAATTTATTACTATTATTTTAACAAAACCCAAAACAAAAGCACTTCCAAACCAACAGTTTAGGGAAGGTTCACAGAAATAATGTATAACACACCAGCATAACAACACTTTAATTACTGTTTTTCTTTCTAAACATGTAAAATATTGTCTTCTGCTAAAAACATTGTAAAAAGATTTGAAATATTTTAGTTGTTAAATGAAGCATTAATAGTTTGGCTGTAGTGTAAAGTCAACCTACAGAATTATCACAGACTCTCAATGACATTTATAAATCTTTATTGAGAACATTAAGAAAAGCACAGAAACACAAAACGTACCACATATTTCCTCTTTTTACAAAACATGTACATCTAACAGAACCTTACTCTAGAAACACTCAACATAATTATAAAAGTAATATCCACAGTACGATGGCGGTGTGTGATCAAACTACCAGCGGGAGCTTATCGGGTTTACTCTGATGGGCAGACACTAGATACTAAACCTTCCCTCAGGTATGAAGCAGACTCTGTCACACCAGACCCCTCGTGTCCAGGACACACTACGCGTTAGAAAGCCTAAGATACATTCATTATTATCTGCATGACGCTTCCTGCTACACTTCATGACATTACATCACAACAGCAACATCAGCATTTAACAACTGACATTTTAAAGTAAAGATAGAGAAGCATGACGCAGGTACGTTAAGTTAACGTTAATGTCACAAACAGCTGTGTGGTCAGTGACGTTCATGCAGAGCTGTTAAACCTGCGCTTTACATTTCCTGTGTGCAGCATTTCACACACATCATGCTATTTCTTGGTTTGATACATAAAACACCCGATGTGGATTTTTAAAAAAATCATCTTGTTAGGCAGCGACGAAGAGAGATATACAACCATTACGTTTAAGGATGAGTTATTATTCAGAAACTGTCTCCTTAGTAAAGTCGAAGCTCTTTCTTCACGTCAAACTCTTAGAATAAACTTAAACAATAATAGTTCCATTGTTCCAAATGCTTTTTTTTCAATCAGATTTAGTTTATGGGAAGTGTTAGAAGCTTGTTGGTGTCGTTTTAAAACCCTAGAGATCATAATGTGATGAGAATTAGAGCTTGATAAGATTAGTTAGCGGAGAAAGATTACGCCTCAATCGAGGGATAGATTTTGTGTGTTAGGACCTAGATTGTTACCTCTACATGTAATAAGATATTATTATTTTTATTATCACTCCACTCTACAAGCCGCTCCCACTACCCTCCATGTCGTCCACCATGACTGAGCGCTTACGCAGCACCGAGTTCCCCTTTCTGCTGCTCTTGGCCTGCACAGGCAGCTTGGTCTGGCACGGGGCCCGGTACTGAGGCAGGCCGGTTTTGGTGGTGTCCAGCTCTTCTGGGTTGTCCTGCTGGGCCCTGAGGGCAGCGATCACGTCCTTGTCCGATGGACTGAGGGTCAGGCAGCCGCAGGGACGACTGACTCCCCCCTCTGCTCCAATCTCTCCGGCCTCCCCCGCATCCTCCGGCTCATCCTCCACTGTCATGAAGGCATCGCCCCACAGGCTCTCGCAGAGATCCCTGCCATGCTGGTACATCTACACACACACACACACACACATTATTTAGGAACCATCTCTTCTGACCGAACGGGCTACAGGAAGTTCTCTGATTCTTTACTTTAGTTATTTTAGTAGAAGTAATGATAAAAAATACTAATACAATTATCTACAAATATTTGTGATTTTTAATGGATGAAACTAAGTTTTGTACAATAAAAAATCCACAATGAAAAACTGAGCTCCCTTCTGTCAGTTTGTAGGAACTAATGTCTACCAAACAGGATAGATGTAGTATTAGCAACAAAATGTAAAGTAGCACGTGTAAAGTGCTTGTGATGCACATAATATCACCACCTGCACTCTGAAACAAGGAAAAAGCTTTATAACGAATGTCCTCGTGTCATTTTCAGAACTAAAACATGTCTGTGTAGAACTATCTGTTAAAACACACGCAGTGAAGTAAGAAGCACAGTTACTGCCTGTGAACCTCCGCTGGTATAATTGATTCCAGCTTTTCCGGGCAGCGCCGGCCTTGAAAACAAACACCCTCTGCCAGGTGTTAGAGAAGAGCCGCAGGCACCTCGCAGCTGCTCTCGCACGCCGCTTTTGTCTGCCTCCCTCGCTTCGCCTCCACCAGCCTTGAGAGCAAATTATGAGACGCGACCTTGAAAAGCTCCCACTGGTTCACACAGATTCTTGTCTCCACGGTAGAACGGCGACTCTGTCAGGCCACAGACAGGTCCGAACAAATCGGAAAGGTCACCTGCAGCAGCCTATGTGCCACTGACAGGATATTCATTACAGCGCTGCACCCCGATGAAGTTACACTTTGAGAACTCCAATTACTGCTGACATTAGCTTTACGGTTTCTGGAGCATGAAAAATGATGCTTGTCTCCAATAAGACGCGGATTAAAGGGGATCCTGCACAAACACAACACATCACAATTCCACTTTTAAGATCTTTTGCTGCACACGCTGCAGGCGTGGAGCTTAGAAGTTAGTTTGGGAGGCTAATTAGTGATGTTTTGGTGGCTGTTTAGATGCCCGTTCTCCATGTGCAGCCTCTGCACCGTCTCCTACGACGGCTTCCACCACGTCTCCTCAGCGCATTCTCTCTGTTATTCTCTGTAGCACACCCCCACACTAACGTCTGCTCCCTTTCATCCTCCCGTCTGTTTGGGGATTAAGACTGAGTCACACAGGGAGCTCAGAGAAGAAGAGCCTGTAATATGTTTACTGTGTTCGAAGGGCAAAGAGGATGATGGCTATGTCTCTCCACTACACACGCGCTCTGTCTGACGCTCAGGTCTTATCACGGTGACCCCATAATGCATACGGGGGAACTCACACACACGCACACACACATATCTGTCCGTCCTCAGGCAGACACGGTTTCCTGCCAAAGCTAATTCAGTACAAGCACAAGTGGCCACAGACAACACGGTGTGATCCAATAAGTGAGACAGAGAAATTTCCTGGAGCTAAATCCTGTTCTTACCATTTTTATCTCATTCAATTCAGTTCTGGCCTTCGCTGCCTGAAAGCAGCAGCGCGACGGGACCTAAATCACAAACCGAGCTTCCTCTGCAGCAGTGATTCTGCTGACATAGATCTGTTTCATACTGAGTGGATCCCACCTGTCATGAAGCAGAAAAACCCAAGAAGATGTTTCTCTTGATTTGAGGGACTTGTCTTCTTGGCATCATTTATGTTTTGAACATTTCTGTAGATGTGATAATCAGATTTCATGAAACATAATTTACACACCTTCACTCACAGACAGTTTACATGATCCTGGGTGCAATAACATTCGATCCATGATCAACAGATCCACTTACTAACTCTGCTTCGTTTGTGGGAAAGAAACAGAGATTTTAAAGTAGAGAAGCTGCACAAATCAAATACGACGAGAAAAACACTGACATCAGAGAAATGGCAGCGACCACATGTTATATAACTAGTAGGTTTATCCGCCCATGACTCGTATCTGTGCCTTTGCTGACTGAAATCTAATGAAGTGTTACGGCTGTGACCGTGAGGCTGATGATTGCTTGTTTCTCTGAATGTAATGAGACATTTTTTTGAATTTGGATGAGCTGCTGGATCCTGCTTCACATTCAGACTTCACCCCAGCTTGTACCTCTCGTGTGTGTGTGTTACCTTTGCTCAGTTAGCAACACTATGAACGTCTTCATTTCATGGTGTTCTGAGTGGCACTAACTTAACAATCACACACAGTAGCAACAGCCGACGCAGTTACATTAATAGACCAGTGGGAGGCAGTAACGTGTTCTGGAGCAGGCACCAACACAACAGCGTTGACTCTTTAACCCTTTGTTCCCACGCTGACCTTCTGTCTGCACAGTGCAGCTCACACAACAACCTCCAGTCTCCAAAACCCGAGATCCAAACCTCTAACAGCTGCTCTGCTGCTCAGACAAACGTTCTCCATCACTTACTGTAACCCGTCACTTATTCTGCTGCACTGAACCTTTATCTATTGTGGGAACCAGGGCCTGTATGTGAGGATCCACCTACCTGCTGATACTGAACACAGGTTCCGGAGCAGTTCTGTCCCCGGGGGTCCCTGGCCCAGTTGCGAGCACATGTCAGGTCCATCCTGCAGGCATCAAACCTGAAAAGTCCAGTTAAAATATATTATCTAAAATGGAAAAGTGATTTAATTTGCATATTGCATTTAAAATACACTGTGACTTGAAAGAAAAGGCGTGACAGTACGTCGCCCTGTTTGAATATGAAACTACAGCCAGTAGCTTGTTAGCTTAGCATAAGCGTCGGCATTACGGTAAAGTAATGAGACAAACACAAGTTGTTTTTTTCCTTTTTGTGGTTCAGTCATCGTTTCTTGTCACCACTGTTGTCGACTTGGTCACATTAGCTGTTTGAGCTAAAGTATGCTAAGCTAACCAGTTAGCTACAGATTCGTATAGAAATATAAGAATGCCCAGATCTTACTGAATGTACATGTCATCACAGGAATGTTTCACTTTTCCTGTTTAGAATATTACATGTTTAATAAAATCTATATTATTAATAATAAAAGTGCTGCCACACAGAAAAATGAGTAAAAATTAACAAAAAGTTATAAACTAACATTATTTAACTATGGAGACCAGGCATTACACAGAAAACAATCCACTTAATTGGACTGAAGGTTCTGTATTGATTATGGTTCTGTATCCTGTCCCGCCCTGTGGCCGGGTCCTGATACAGGCTGGTAATCTCTCTCTCTCTCTCTTATAGGCGAGGAGGGACAGATGGTGACTTTGATTTAGGTTTGCTTGGCTGTGTGCTTGGCAGCCTCACCAATCACGGCAGAAGCTGTGGCAGAGCGGCACCGCCTGGATGTATGAGCGGCGATGGGGGTGAGGCCAGCGCGCCGCGTCAGGGGAGCAGCGATAGAAACATGTCACGCGCTTCAGGAAACCTTCACACCTGAGGAGAGAGAGGACACGGTCAGAGTGAGAGGGGAACGTGGTGACGTAGCTCCGTCCCTGCAGAGTCTGTGTTCAGACACCTTCTTCTCATCTTTCCGTCTCCTCTATGTTTTTCTAAATCTCTCCCACGGTGCCGTTTATCAAAATGGTGCTGTCATGTTGCATTGATCCTTCCACAAACCTGCAGAACGAGGGGCTCACCCAGGTCCCTGAAGCTGAAAGATGAAACCCTTAAGATCCAAACACGAGGTTACAGCACGGCGGCTGCTAAACGTTGGGGTTAGGGTTTACTGTGCTACAGTGTGCAGACACTCTTTGAAGGGTTGGGTCCAGATAAGAGTCTATATTTCACCTGATTCAGATTCGTTAAAGGTGAAATGTATTTACAACGAGACGCTTCATATTACTTTTTTATAAGAAGAAGAAGAATACATTTATTGTCATTGACACATTTTTACATGTTACAACAAAATTTGTTCTCTGCATTTGACCCGTCCCCTCTTGGGAGGGGGGGGCAGTGAGCAGCCACAGGAGGCGCTCGGGGAGCTAGCGCTGGGTGTCTCGCTCAGGGACACACCTGGCCCGGGTGACTCAGCTGGGAATCGATCCCGGGGCTCCTGCTTCCCAGCCCTCTGCCTTAACCACTCTGCTACCAGGCCAGATCTAACTGAGGGTTAAGGAAAAAACAAGCATCCAGCAGATAATGTGTCCTGATCCGATTCCAGCTTCCTCCATAACAAACGAATGTCAGGTCTGAGCTTCATTCCTGCTGCAGCTCACATTTAGATGTATGCTGTTCAGCAGGTGGGGTCAAAGTTCTGGGTCATGAAACCGGACAAATGCAGTAACACTAGTTGTTAAACGTCCTGCAGCACAACTAATTCTGGTTCTGCTGTGAAGTGACTGGACCCTTTTAACCTGTTCCTGTATAAACCACAGTTTTACTTTTATTTCTCCTTGAACCGTGCTTTGCCCTGTTTCTAACACGCGGTTCCGGAGGTTTACCTGCTGCGTGACACTTACTCGGAGCTCAGAGGCCCACACTTGTCCCACGGCTCGTTCTGGTTGGTGGCAGAGGGAATATGGGCGACGTCCCGGATGTGTTCTTCTGTGCAGCAGCTATCTGTCAGCAGCAGGGACACGGAGACCGTTCAGCCCGCTGTCAGTCCAAACCCACACTTGTCATTAAACACACAGTCACTCACTGTCAGCGTAGAGAGGACAGTCCCCCAGCTGTGGCTCCGGGCTGGGTGCCGTCTTGTGTTTTCCATCTTGGAGACAAACCCCCTGCGAGTGGGTTCCACCAATCAGCACCGCTGCCAAATACGCACAAACCAGCAGCAGCGGGCGACAGGTGACAGGTGTCTCTGCGGCCATGACCGGGTCTGAAAAAGACGTTTCCCCTGAACCATCAGAAGAAGTTAGAGACACAATCTCCTGTGATGTAACATCATGATATTCAACTGGTGGCCCGTGGCCCCACGATGGTCTCAGTGGGTCTGAATACGATGATAAAAACTCTGTAACCATGACGACGGTTATGACTGTTAGATCATCTGTTTTCACATTGGAAACGCGCCTCCTAACCCCGTGTTCTGATTGGTCAGCCTGTGGACGTCTTCCTGTGGGTGAACTATGCCCACTTGGATCCTTCAGCAGCAAACAAGCTGATGAGACACATTTCACACTGACTCCTACTAAAACTCGCCACCACTTATTTCACTGTGAATTTGGACTCTATTACGCCCGGACAGGCTGTTCAGCCGCAGGTGACCCAGACACACGGAGCCTCATTATGTGGCACCGTGCTGGTTAATCTGACAAGCGCCTTGTCGCTGCACATAGCGAGACTTAGACTGAGCTGGTGGACGTGGACTCATGGACACATGGACCGGTCTGACTCTGGTGTTATAGCAGTGATAATCAGTAGAAACACACACACACACACACACACACACACACACACACACACACACACACACGCGCGCGCGGAGTGAAGTAACTCAAACCCTCACATTCACCTATCAATACTCTCACCAGTCTCGTAAAATCTACTTTTTACCTTTTTGTGGGATGAAAGACGAGTTTCCTCGGTTTTTCTGCGGCGGACTTGGTGCGTGTTTCCCGGTGCGTTGCGGTGGATCCGGCGGCGGGACGCGGCGCTCGGTGCTTCGGTCTCCTCCTCTGCGGGTCGCTCGCTGTTCTGGTCTCAGGTCTCTGCTGGTCTCAGGTCTCTGCTGGTCTCTGGTCTCGGCTGGTCTCTGCTGGTCTCAGGTCTCTGGTCTCTGGTGGTCTCTGCTGGTCTCAGGTCTCTGGTCTCTGCCGTTCTCTGCTGACCGGGGGCCCCTGTTCGCCACTTTGTCACCGGTTTATATGAAGGACATTCAAGTCTCTTCCACCAGGCGACTCACCCCCTCCCTCAGAAGTCCTCTCTCTTTCTCTCTCTCTCTCTCTCTCTCTCTCTGTCCCCTCGCTCGCGCACGCGCACGGTGAACGCGCGCTCCTGCGCGTTAATCTGCCAATTAGATGTTGAGTAAATCCTTCTTCTTCATCCCTCAGAGAAAAGCTGGAAATAATCACAGCTCTGTCATTGATTTCAGACAACGTCCGAGCTCCGGTTGACCTTGATCATTCACAGGTGGTGCTGAGTCACACCTGCCCCCCCCCTCCACCCAGCATAGGGTCAGAGTGAGAGGAGAGAACAGCTCGGGTTTAATACTGTACATGTGCTGAGGACAGGGACAAACTGCTGTGGCTCATCAGCAGGGCGGTGCAGACAGGTTCTCAGGGTATCAGGACAAAGGCAAACTCTTCTTCATCATCACAGAGAGACGGAGGTGAGCTGCTCCAAACACAGGACACAAGTTTGTTCTCACTGGAACAAGTAGCCTTTGAATTTTAATGACTATTCGTCCAATTCACAGGAGCACTGTTCATTAATTTGGGAAAAGGGCTTGAAGCCCTCAGAGACCCCCCCACCCTGTCCCCCTTGTGCACATGCCCGTTCATCTGTGTACGAACTAGGAGCTGTAATCCTGCCACTGATGCTAACGGGGGGATCCCAACCTGCAGGTTATGCATCCTGTTCAACGTTCACGTTTGATGAGCGACAGACGTGAAGCACAGAGTGTGACCACTGTTATTTCTCTCTGCTTTTAATCTCTGGTGTGCCAACCTAATCCCTCTCTCTCTGGGGGGGGGGGGGGG
>JAUMHF010000025.1:17177897-17199181 GCA_032359275.1 Microctenopoma steveboyesi | reverse complement strand
CCCCCCCCCCCCCCCCCCCCCCCCCCCTCTGTAAGTGCCCTCCCAGGGCTTTTGGCCACAGAAGAGCAGATGGAGAGTGTCTTGTGGCCCAGATATGTCCATCTAAAACCAAGACTGTGAAATTGGTGACGTGCCTTTGACATGATTGGTTTTGTCAAGAAAACCGCGCAGGGACAGGAAGTGACCAGACGGCCGGGTGCAGCTGAAATAGTCTGTATGTGCTGAAGGAGGAAATGGGGGCGCTGGCTCAGACCCTGAATGTTTCATAACTGTGGAGGGTCACCACAGCGCTTTATTTCTGAGGGTGAGAGCAGAGGAGCGAGAGGCAGACAAACAGCCCTCCATCTGGTAATTAGAGGAGCTCTAACAATATCCTTTGTGGAAGAGCTATTCAGGGAACAGAGACGGACAAAGCAGCCCGTCTCTGCGCTCCGTGCTCCCTGCTTGTCCTTCTCATTTAACAGGTTTGGGTCGCTGCCTGTGTTGGAGCCTTAGGTGGCCCTCAGCTGGCAAACAGACGTTCATTTAGAGTTTCTTTGATTTGTTCCACTGACCTGTTTCCGCAGGAGGACAGATTTGACGTTTGGGGAACATAAGACAGACTGTGCACAGTGATTTACATCTGTAGCTCAGGGGGCAGAGTGCCCCCCCCCCCCCAGTTATACCTGGTGCCTGGTGCACAGACCACAACTTTAAATATTCTAACCTTAAAAACACACACACACCCATGAGGCGAGAGCTATTGTCTGTAAACGCCTCACACTATCACCACACTACACCTCCCTGCGGGTGAGACGGGGGACTCAGACCTGTTATCCTGTAGGAGTCCAGCATTACACCAATACAAGGAAGCGGAGACTTTTAGTGTGATGTGAAAACAAGTTGACAGGGAGAAAAGCTATTTTACCCACCTAGTGGCCAAACCTGTAACTACACGTTCTGCACTGATCACGTGACGCACACTGACCCAAAAACCATTGTTCTGATTATAAATGGAGAATAAATCCATCAAATTCAAAGAATTCGACGAATTGGAGTTTAATATATTTTTTTAACATAGGCAGTGCGATTATTCTGTCCTGCAGAGGCGTGACCAGAGGATCGTCCATGATTCTCTGTCCCAACAGCCCTCAGGAAAAATTATGCATCAAATCATGTTTTGATGCAGCTTTTATCTTCTATTCGTGACAGAAAGATTTAGCTACATGTGAATAAACAGCCAAAATAAATGGTTGAAATATGAATCTGTGGCTGAAGTAGTTATCTGACAGTGGTAACGTATAATAACTGATACGTGGGAGATGAAACGTTTGATTAACCTGATTATTCAGCTCATATGATGAAGGCTAAAAGTAGGAAATGAGCTTCAGTCTTCGTGGTGCTAACATGAACCACATTTAAAACAACGGTGGTTGAAGAAGAGATGGTGAAGGTTGTGAATCACCAGCTTCTGTTTCCTCTGACGAGTAGAAACAACAAGCTAAGCTCAATGAATGTTGTCTGCTTCTTTCAGAAAATGATCCTAACATTTAAAGGTAGAAGCAGCCAGTCCTGCGAGGGACAGAAAGGTCAGAGCCAGTGACCTTTCCGTTGACACAAATGTCACTGGTCCAACACCAAATGGTTGATGTTGCTAATTACGGTTAATGACATGTTTCACTGAGAGTCTGAGGTTTCTGGAATGATGATTGATGATCAGCGTTTTTCTGCTCGTTGCATGAAGGCTGAGGAATTTACTCGTGCACAGTCTGTCGGGGCTAAATCTGTGATTACTTATCCCCCCAGACCTGCTGCTGCGACCTTTTTCACGCCAATTCATTATCGAGTTTGTTGACAACAGGTCAGTTGAAATCAGAAGATTAATCTGCACACTGTAATATTTCTTTATTTATTTCTGTACCATCAGCTCGCAGGCAGCGCGAAACACACATCTGCAAACTTAGAAGGCAATTTTATGACAAAGATACCAAAGAACAAATATTCATAGTTACTATCGTGTCTTTCGCGTCTGTTCTGTGTGGTGCGTTTAAAACGTCAGTGTCCGGGTTAATCAGCTGTTCAGTCTTCAGTGAAACAGTGTTCACAAAGTCACACAAAGGGGTCTCAGTTCGCCACCATGTGGTCGTGCTGCAGAGCTGCAAGTAGTTCATCTTGCAGCTTTCTGCAGCAGGAACACGAGATGAGCCTACATGAGATTCCATCTCTGCACCAAGAGTCCAAATCTTTGCTGAAGCCTTCACTGCTAGTTATCGTTTGGTCTTAGTCTTCGCTCCTGGATGTTCTTCCCACAGTTCATGGTCAGCGTGGCGACAGCATGACAGGATCATGATGGTGCTCCCCACAAACTGTGACGAGGCTCCTCGCTTCGCCACAAGCCTCCAACCTCGCCTCTTTAACTGTGCCTCTGCAGCCTCCACCGTCTGAGCAACGCGCTCCATGCTGCTGCCTGGACGAGCCTGTCCTCACACTCAGGTGTTAGTGTCTCTCTCCCCCTCTCAGCACCGGCTGTGTCCTACTGGTTGACGCTCAGAACACAGACTCACCTTTTCTTCCAAACTTGCTCCTTTATCTACTCGGCCCTGTTTGCTCACGTCAAATCCTCAGACTCCGCCCGATGCCAGAGCACGTCAGCAGCACCAACAGGAGTCTGACACAGAGAACATGTCTCCAGCCTGAAGTTCAAGCCGTCCAGACAGGGCTCAGCCTGTGGTGCAACAGAAGTCATTCAGGCTGACCTTCATCAAACTGCAGAAGCAAGGCCAGAGGTCTGAGGTCTGGGACACACGCGGCATTTCAGACATAACGTCCGACACGCTCTCTGCAGTAACTTTCAGTGCTGAGGCACAGATCAGCACAAGGATAGAAAACCATTTCTAAGGTGGAGTGTTTCCAGGAGCACAGTGACCCCCCCGAAACTCCTCGACATTCCAGTTTAACTCATGAGGAGCACACATGTCCACATGTCGGAGGTCACAGCAGGTCTCATCAGCTGCAGCCGAGTTGTTGTGTTCTCCTGCAGAACTCTTTGCTTCATTGTAATAGGATTAGATGCGTGTGTTTGTGTACGTACGTATTTCCATCAGCTCTCTGAGGGACTAAAAATACTGCTTGGATTTTTGCCCGTGCTGTTTTGAAGCTGCGTCTGAATTAACATGCAAATCAAACGCAGACACAAACACACATTTGTTACGTCAGATACTGCAGCAAAAAGTCTGCAAAACCGAAGCTTCAGAGGTCTCAAGTTGAAATTTTTTCCTTTATGGTTCCTTCAGTCCAGCAGCGGCAGACTTTAACCAACACCCCCTGATGATCGCAGGGATCCACCTGCACCAGGAGGTCGACATCTGTGGGGCATTGCTATGAACTTTGGTTCACCCATCTGTAAAGCTGTCTTTGTGTATTTGTGTTGCCTACAGATGTGCACAGACGCTGAGACTCTTTGTTTGTATGAGGCAGGATATTACATGTGCGTGTGGATTTGTTCAGCCGTGTGTTTTGGCCGGAGTGAATGGACCAATCCTCTTACAGTGTCTGTTTGTCAGCAGCGGCAGTGTGTGGTTTAGAGATGTCCTGCTGTGCCAGGGCCTCCGTGCTGCCAGGGGCAGAGATTACCCACAATGCTGCTGTCTGCCCTCAAACTGGTGACGTCACTGAACGTAACTCTGCTAAACACTAATGTTACATAACTAGTTCAATTTGATTAACAACAAATAAAAATAGGATGTCACACCAGAGAATCTTCAGCCTCTTACTATAACCAGAGGCGCCGCTAGCGGACAGGCAAGGCAGGCAATTGCCTGGGGCCCCCAGTCCAAGGAGGCCCTAGAGGACCAACACAATTTGAACCGCATCAGGACAGCGGTAGGGAGACTGTGAAAACATGTCATTGACAGCACTGTCAGCAGCTCTCACAACAGGAGGTGAACAAACATGCGCAGCGAAGCAGCGACAGCGAAGCAGCCTCTGCTCCGCGAAAATGACAAGAAACGATTCTTCTGGAAGCGAAAACAGAAAGAGGAGAAAAGGAGATAAGACAGTGGTGAGTAGAATAGTTAGTGGCTGTTTTTTTTTATCATAAGTATGTGGTTACTTTAACGTAGCCAAATATGCTACCTGCTATAAGGCTAACTTGTTAGCTTAGCATTAGCAAGCATGCTGCACATTAACTATAAACCTTTTTTTGGTTTGGTGCTGAAGGTCAGAGCTGCTATTTCTGCCCTTCCTGATAATGTGACCTCCCCATGGGAAATGCACAGACAGATAGATATAAAGCAGCATATGGCTATAACGTGGATATCAGTGTGTGTTTATCAGATAGAAGTAGATGCATGGTTTGATATTCTAGCTGGCGTGGTGCTATTCCTCCCCGTCCTCCTGTTTTTCCCTCCTCCTCCTTTGGTTGAGGCCGTGGTGCAGAGTTTGTAATCAGGACAGATTGATTCTTTCTATGGACAGGTGTCAATGTCAGCTCGTTACCTGTATAAAATACACCTGGGAGCCAGAAATCTTGCCGATTGATAATTAAATCAAATACTAATGCTAATTAATGTATCGCTTTTTTGAAATGTTCTGTCTCTCACTGTTTAAATCACTTATAGACTGATCACTTCTGCACAATCTTACAGAATCAGAGGGGTTCAAATGTTTTTTCTTTTGGCTTTTTGCGGGAAAATGCCATTTCTAGCAATAAGGACAGCAGAGTACAAACAGTAAGTGGGGAAAATACACTGAATCACAACATTAACACCATCTGGTGGTTTGAATGTGAAACGCAGGTCAGACAGGACATCCGGTCGAAATCCAGTCTCACAGCTTCAAAACGTCCCAGGTCAGAGTACAGGACGATGTAAAGAAAACTGGTCTAATAGATGTGTTCTTTGCACCCAGCACCTGTAAATCTGGTCTGAGGTGAAGTTCCTAGAGTCCTTCCATTCTCTGCCATGCTAAGAGTGCCAAACAGTTACCGGTAACGTGAACCGCGAGTCACCATATTACAGTGAAGTAAAAGTAAGATAAATACTGAATATAAACATACAAAATATACAAAACAGGGCGTTGTTAAAATTAAAGTTACTGTATGCAGTATAGTGAACATGTGCAGTACATGTAAATTCTAGTCCAATGCACATAAATGTAGACAAGGACCAGATCTGGGCTAAACAGATGTTGCAGCCATAGGTGTGCAGCAGGGAGCCCAGAACACACCCTGGAGGTGCTCCGGTGCTGAGGGTGACTGTGCTGGACACACGGGCTCCCACTCTCACCGTGAACAGTGAGGAAAGCTAACACCCACCTGCACAGCTGGGAGTTCAGACGCGGGTGCCTCAGCTTAAGGAGCTTTGTGGAAGAGTAGAGCAAACTGAACAGCTGCAGCTGTGAGGGATTACGGGCGTTACATAAGAGGAAATGACAGCAGAGAGATCATCGAGCTGAGCGCCAGCGACGACATGAGAAGCTGTGTGACGTGTCACCACACGTCCACCTGCTCCTGGTCTCTCACAGCAGGAAGTTGATCATCACCTTTTGGTTTGTCCACAAACTCCTGTGGCTGAAGTTCAGTGGTGCAGAAGACGGTGACGCAGCAGAGAGAGAGAGAGACGGTGCTGACGGTGCTGCTCTCTGGGTTTTTACAGACCACAGGACAAAGTGCTGCCATCAGCACGGAGACGATCTGGCTGTGTTTCTGCCAGCCAGACGGCCCTGACAGCTCCATTTAATCTATCAACAGTCTGCTTACTGGACTGTTTCCCACCAGATCTCTGCCCCTCAACACATTTTTCTTTGTTCGGGCATCGTGTGCAGTACTGTAGCTGGTTTTGTTGGGCTGACCCAGGTCATATCTCCTCCAGTGTAAAGAACCAAAGCTCATCGTACACAGTGGTTCATGTTAGTGTGTACTTTTGATGCTTTACATAATGCCTAGCTTGAAATTCCCTTCTTATAATAAAATGCATTTTCTATTATTCAAATCATTTTGCTCTGAAAGTAAGTAATAATATTTATGAAGTATTACGTAAATGTTCTGATTTACTTTCTTCACTGTAAATCTGATGGGAACAGTTTCTGTTTATCTTTGCTTGTTTCTGGACATCACCTCAGAGTGGACTGGGCTCCGGTACACGGGTCAGGTTACCATAAAAATACCAGTTCAGTGTCACCAAAACTCCACAGACTGATTTTTTCAAAGACAAAACCACGGTGTCACTGCATTTGTGCTACAGGCTGATTTAGCTCAGTCAGGCTTAAAATTTAGCAAAGTGCAAACTGTTTAAACTTAGTCAGGCTAGTCGGGCTAAACTTAGCCTGACTGAGCTAGCAAAGTGCTAACTGTTTAAACTTAGTCAGGCCTAACTTAGCCTGACTAAGCTAAACAGTTAGCAAAGTGCTGTGTGTTTAGCCTGACTGAGTTAGCAAAGTGCTAACTGTTTAAACTTAGTCAGGCTAGTCAGGCTAAACTTAGCCTGACAAAGCTAGCAAAGTGCTAACTGTTTAAACTTAGTCAGGCTAGTCGGGCTAAACTTAGCCTGACTTAGCTAGCAAAGTGCTAACTGTTTAAACTTAGTCAGGCTAGTCAGGCTAAACTTAGCCTGACAGAGCTAGCAAAGTGCTAACTGTTTAAACTTAGTCAAGCTAAACTTAGCCTGACTAAGCTACACAGTTAGCAAAGTGCCAGCTGTTTATCAAAGTGCTAACTGTTTAACTGAGCTAAACAGTTAGCAAAGTGCTAACTGTGCTCACATAGTGGTATTCAGCAGGTATCATCTTAGTTTAATTTGTCTGCGCTAACATTTAAAGGGAGGCAAAGCTGATTTAAAGCGTTTTGTTTTGTGGACGGATGATGCACGCTAACATTTGATGCTTTGAACTAAACAGACAGCGGAGGTGAAAGGAGCCCTGCAGCTTTAATTATTACAGGTGAACGTGAATGTTTGTGCCATATTCCGATGTTACTTCAGTGTGGGCCACAGTGGCAGCCGGACGGAGGCGCCGTATCTAGCTTCACCGCTGATGGATGAAAGGAGAATTCCCGCGAAGCTGTGGATTCTTTGAGTGCAGCCTGTTGTTTACAGGAAGTCACCGGGGCACAGCATCGCTGACCGTTTCCTCTCTGCCGCAGGTTTCCTGGCAGTGATGAGGTCGAGGCCGCGTGGGCAGCTTAGACCATATGTTACATAAAAACAGTCTAATCCCAGCGCGTCATTACGCAACGACGTCGCCCTGTCAGCTACAGAACTGATGTTTGACTCCGCAAAGACTTATTTCCTTTTTTATTTTATTAGGTCAAATCCAATCGTTATCACACACCCTCAGTGCGGTCAGCCTGGTTCTCTGATATCAGCCTACACAGCCTTAACATGACTCGGGTCCACAGCTCCGGGATCATTGTCCAGCCGCAGTAATCCATCTTTAGTGGAAACAGATTAGAAGGAGGTTTGTATTTGTGTGATAGTTGAATCCAACTGTAATAAACTTTATGTCTTGTTTTCTCTCAATTGTTTTACAGATGAATGAAGCACATTTAAAGGATTGAGAAGGGAAATCGTGACGTTGTGCAGTGGTCGGGGGGTGGGCTTCTCCTCTGTGAGGAGGAGGAGGAGGAAGAAGGGGAGGAGGAGGAGCGACAGGGAATCCCTGGAAGCGCTCACAAATATCGCGTTGCTGCCGCCGCCGCAGCCGCCGCCGCGTCCAGTTTCGGAGGAGGTGAAGGCGGATGAAGCTGCGACTGGATGAATGAAACAGACAAGAGTTTAAACTTTATGTGCTTTTACAGAGGGGGGGTGCGGACATGCTCTCCCCACTCACGGTGACGCTGACGGGACCGGACAAGCTCAGAAACAGCAGCGACCGAGCTCAGCGCGGCCGAGCAGCGCTGCTCGGCTCCGGCGCAGTGGAGCGTGAACGCATCGCCTGCGCGGAGCTTTAAGCGCGTTCTTCTTTGTATGTGACGGTGGAGACGAAGCTCGTTGCTCCGCGGACTCTCTCAGGGTCACATCCTCAGCTTCAGACACCGCTCAGGCCTCCGGGCGCGCGGCAGCACCTCCGGAAACACGGCAGGGATGCTCGGAGAGGGAGCGCGCACCGCGGAGGCAGCATCATGAGCGTGGACGCGGAGACTCAGGTCAGAGGTGGAGCTCAGAGAACCGCTGCTGTGACCCCCCCACCCCCGCTGACATGACTGTTTCTCCCCGGACCTCTTCGACGTGACTCCGTCAGTGCGCCCGGAGGAGAGCTGGAGGCTGCAGCCGCTGCTGGGTCAGAACGCGGATTAGTGAAGGGTCAGGAGGAACCCCCCCAGCAGGAGCCCCCCCCCCCGCTCCTCGTTACGCCATGGATGACTCGGGAATAAACCGGCGCCGCAGGCTGCAGGTGAGGGTGTCCGAGCATCAGTGAGGCTTTCAGTTCCAGGTCACAGCAACCGAGTCCCTGTGGCTTTAAATCAGTCAAAAAGTGTTTTAACCAACCTGAAGATATTTATTAAGACATGAAAAGATCCCCGGACACAGGCTGGGGGTTGTTTGAAAGTCACAGAACTCAGTTAATAGAGAAAGAGAAAATGACTGGGTCTCTGGGACCCGTCTGTGTCTACGGGCCCTTCGCCTCCTGATCCGCCCTGTTTTTATGTAGAAGTGACGTAATGTGTCTCCACGCTGCAGAAGCTTCATTAGTATTTTATTATTTAAGGATTCGCTGCAAATGAAAATCACATTTTCTGCCAGTCGATTCATCTTGGAACCAGCTGTCAGAACCCGGGTAGGTCTGGTTCTGAATTAACGAGCTCAGTGCTTTTTCTTTAGGCACAGTGAGGAGTAACGGGAGCTGGTCAAAAAAGGAGACACGAGGACGGTAAACAGACAAAATGACCTGATCTGTTCAGTATCAGTCAGTGTATTGACTCATTTCTGGTCCTGCCGTGTGTCCGGTGCCGTGTTCTGGACCCAGGTGACCCCTCAGAACGTCCGGGGTTTTCTTCACCCGTGTCCTGTGACGCTCCTGACGTGAGCTACACACTCTGAGATGACGTGTTTAAATATAATGAAGCAGCCTGCTTAACCACGGGGGCGTGCACCCCCACCCCCTCCCCGTCTTTGTGTGATTCAGCCCAGTGAGCGGAGCAGATGAGCAGCCTGCAGGCCGGGCACAGAGCAGCCTGCTGTGTGCGGTTCAATTCGCCGTTATCCTGACTGTTCTGCTCGTTCGGAGACAAACTGACCGAGAGTCAGGTGAGGATGAGGATGATGCTCATCATCCTCATCCTCAACTCAGTGCTCAGCTGCTGCGGAGTATAGGCAGGATGGTTGTGCGTGTGTGTGCTCAGCTGCCTCGTCGCTCCCCTGGGTCTCATCGTCCCCACCGCCGCTCGCACACATTCCCAGCACCATATGGTGACACACCCCGCTCCCCTGCAGTCAGGGGTAGTGGAGCATCTTTGTGTCTGCGCCTGCTGCATCCAGCGACTCTGCACTTTGAATCCAACAGTCCTGCAGCGAAGCCTCCTTCACAAAGGTGGAGGGAGTGACTGGGATCAGACAAACTGATAGAACATCCGGTAAAGCACGACACTCTATTAGAAATAAAATAAACCACCGCAAAGTCACCGCTGCTCCAGTCAGTGTGACACTGTGATCGATCCCGTTGTTCGTCTACAGGCCTCCTCCCCGTCGCTTCTCTCTGCAGCGTGTCCACTGAGTGATTAGAGCGGCACACGGAGATGCAGCTCAGCTAACGCCGCCTCATCGTTTGCTTTAGTGACTCACAGATGACGCGAGGAGACAGTTTCGCTCGCAGCGCTTGACGGGTTTAAAGCGATATAAACATCAAGGGAGGATGCAAAGAGACGGAGAGACACGCGATCACCGCCTCCTAACCCAACCCTAACCCTAACCCAACCCTAACCCTAACTCAGGCAGATTAAACTGAAACACTGACTGAAAAAAGTTCCAGTGTTTTCCTGTGAATCGAAGACAGACGCTTCAGACGGACGGTTGTGCTTCGTTTAATGTGGTTCTGGTTCTTGTCTTTGTCCCGACAGAGCCTGAACATGAAAGGGTCGTGCAGAGCAGGGGACACACAGACGGTGAGCAGATGTTCACATAGAAAACAGGTGTCGCTGTCTGCTCTGCACTTTAAACTACAGTGAGCCATGCTAACATGCTAACAGCAGTGAGCAGCTGTGTGTCCTAACCTGTAATCACACCTTCACCTGTGGGGAACAGAGTTCACTCCACGACCTTGCTGTGGTTTCCGTTCCCTAACCTACCCAGACTCCAGTCTGTTTTTCTATTTTCATTGTGAAATAAAGGTTGTTGTGTAGACTTCCTGGTTCCTGTGTGCTCAGGATTGTCTCCTGAGGGGGACGGTAACTCTGAAAACCCGTCTCCGGCCCTGGACCTGCCCACATACAGAGGTTTACCTGTACCCCAGAGCGGGGCCTCTGCTGTGACGTTCGTTATTAGCCTGATCGATGAAGGACAAAGCGAAGAGGAGGGATCAATGTGTTTAATATGCAGTCGTCTCGTACAGAAGGATTTGTCCCCCCAGGGACGTGGTCCTAACATGACCACGCCGCTGTCTGCAGGCTGTGGTTAGCAGGCGGTCGATGTGAAGCTAGCAGCAGCTCAACAACATCAACCCGCGCGTGTGACAGAAGAAAGCGTGAAGTTTGTACCCGTTACCACACGTTAACCACTCGAGGAGAGAGACTCACGGGAGAAATGGACCCGTCACACAGCACCACCTGCTACGCAGCCGGTAAAACGGTTTTCATTTCCTCCACCTGATCCCTGCTTTTTCTTCTTCTCTTTCTTCCAGAATGATCTTCCACTGCCTCGGAAAAACAGCAGGTGAGTGTTACCTTTGTTCCTCCCCACTGTCCGTCTCCTCTCTGGAGACACCCCCCACCAAGGAGACAGTCTGTGTGGCTGTGATGTGAGGTGAGAGGGCAGGTCAGGATCTGTGAGCGATGCTCGCGGCCTCATATTAAGGTGCTGCAGGTGATGAGAGGCGTGTCAGCAGCTGAACTGGTTTCTGCTTCCCACGGACTGGTTTCCAATCAGGCAGCAGGTCAGACGGGCCTCCACCGATCAGAGGGATCAGAGTGTTTGTCATCACAGCTCAGATTAACTCGGGCTCGTCTTTCACTTCCTGCTGCGCCCTCCCGGCGCGGGGAGGCAGATTACCAGGAAGACTTTTATATGTGGGAGCAGTTCATCTGAATATAAGAAATAAAAGCAGCATTTCTTCCAGGGCTAACGGATAAATGACCCCCCACACCCCACCCAGCCTCCCTCCTCCTCCTCCTCCTCCTCCATGGTGTCTGCAGCTTTAACCTCTGTGACTGCACAGACACAAGAAGACTCTAGACAACGACCCACAATCCCCTGCTGCTTTCTGCTGTCCCTCTCTGGAAACACACCTCCCCCCCCCCCTCCCTGTTTTGGCCACACTTGCTCAGACTCCAGCACACGTCCGAAGCTGCAGTGTGCGCTGCGCTGACATATTCCCAGAGACCTGCTGCTCTCTGACTGCTCTGCCTCTCGCTCACCGCCCCTGCTGTTGCTCAGAGCGACGCCTGGATACACACAGAGCAGCATGTTCCGACGCACTAAAAGATACAGACGCACACAGAGGAGTGTGGCTTCCTGTGGACGTGGGGTGCGGTAGGACTGGCTTTGTGTTCCTCCTCCTTTCTGCACCTGACGGGCGCAGCATCGTAGGCTCAGCCCTTTCTGTTGTCTGCGGTTTGATGATGCTTGTGCATGCGTGTTCTGCTCGGTCGGGAACAGTATCGGCTGGGCCCAGTCTCATCACCTGGTTTAAATGAATCTGATCTCCATCACAAAGGCTTCGCATGTTACTCTGAACAACACGATTTCAGAAACAGAGCAAATGTTGGGAGGAACCTGGACATTGAGACTCTGGTGTTCGTGGCTGTGTTGACTCGGAGGTGAATGAGCGTCAGGGACTCATCACAGTGACATTTCCTGCAGACCTGCCAGTCGACTGATTCACCGTCTGTGGTGCTCGATCGATGAGTCAATGATCCAGAGCTGAGTCAGACAGAACCACCGGTTACTGGTGAACTTCTCTGGAGTCTCATTCTCTGACGCTCAGGAAGTGTCTGGTTTTATTCGGCTCTAATCTTTGTGTGCAAGACGTCGAATCCCTTCCAGCTACAGTTGAAAGCTTTTTCACTTCACTGTGGAGTTTTCCTGCAATGATCGTAACACTTAGAGTTCTCCCCCAATGTTTCTGTGAATAGACGGAGTTTTTTATTTCGGGCATTAAAACAAATATTATTTGGCAGAGATCTGAACTATTATTATTCAAACTTTAGACTTTTATTTTCACTGCAGGTGACACTGTTAATATGGAATATAAATATCTGCATCCATCAGTTCTCCCCCGACCAGAGTCACAGTAGCCTAAGGGGGGGGGGCTGAGACGTTAGCTGAGAGACACAATCCCTTCAGCATGTCCTCCTGACCCAGGACACTTGGTAAAGGTCATTGAGTTCAGCCTCCACCCATGTGAGACCAAAGATGAACCTGAAATAAAACAAATCTCCTGCAGAAAGTGAAATAATTAATTGTCACTTTCCCCTATTTACTAATATGCTGGTAATTCATCAGTGACGCCTGAAACGGGGGAGACACTGAGAGCAGCTGCGGTGAAGCTTCATGCTGAGTCTCTCCCCCAGTGATGGGGATTCAACCAGCTTCTGCTCCTGCAGCGACGCTCGGCCGCGGCACACCTGAGCTCTGCAGGCAGATGGACGATGTGTCACCTTCTGTAACGTCTGCTGCGCTGATGCAGCGGTGGAGATTCATTTCCTCTGTTTTTATTTTAAAGATGTCAGACGAGTAAAAATATTCTCTTACCTCTGGTTTGTGTGTGTGTGTGTACCACTCACTTACTGAGACAGGCTGAGGATGTTAGAACGAGGGAAGCTGAGAGTGCAGGGCCCTGGGGTGATATCTGTGTCGGCTGCTCCATTAGAGACCAGCTCACCAAGGTTACGTGAGCAAGTAAAGTGCTGGCGCTGGCTGAGGCTGCCTCTCTTAGATCCATTCTCTGTTCTCCTGCACGCCACAGATCGCTACGGTTACCGGCATCATGAGGTTGGAAACACGTGCGCCTGTTCGTTTGTGTTCGTGTGTGTGTGTGTGTGTCTTCGCCTCCTCTCCTCCCACATGCAGTCGCATCCCCCCTCCTCCGCTCATAAACACTTCTCTGTAACTAAATAACATTTCACAAAAGCAACTTAATTACGTGTGAGCTGACGGAGGTCAGCGGGAGGCTCAGGCCCCGGAGTCAAAGGCAGGGGCTGCCTCCCCCTCAGGGTAATGGGACTGTTGATCCTCCTCTCTGAGCGTCTCTTACAGGAAAACACTCCCGAGGCTTCTCAGCAGCACTAAATTTACCCGACCTGTACAGATTCTGCTTCCATCAGCGGCTGGTCGTGTGACAGAAGGTTTGAGCCAGTAACAGGAAAAAGAAACACGTAGAGCTCATCTGGGACCTGGTGATGTTCTGTGTTCTGCCTCAGGCAGTGACCAGGACTCCCCACTCTCCTTACATTCCCTCCAGGGCTGTAGACACCAACGACGTTTGCTCTGGGTGTGTGTTGACTGAACCTACTGTGCGTTCATTAATGGAAACTTTGATCAGATCACGCAGTGTAAAATGAGAGAGAGAGAGAGAGAGAGAGAGAGAGAGTCCCCCAGCAGATTAAACCTATAGCAGCTTAACTAAGAGATGGTTCAGTCACCTGATCCACCTCTAACTATAAGCTTTATCAAAAAGGAAGGTTTTAAGGCTAATCTTAAAGGTAGAGAGGGTGTCTGCCTCCAGAACTGTAACTGGAAGCTGGTTCCACAGGAGAGGAGCTTGATAGCTGAAAGCTCTGCCTCCCATTCTACATTTCTACTCCTACTGTACATAGATAAAATACTCACCGACACACACAGCATGTGAGAAAATCCAGCGTTTTATTGATTTTTAAAAACCTTTTTTACTTTTAAATCTTCTGTAAGATTTATTGACGCTTTTTAGCATCATGAGTGTTTGGGCTCTGAATTGCATCCATCTAATGGCACTGAGTGGGGGTCTTCATTCAGGGGGTCAATAAGATGTGGCCCCGCCTTTAAAACGGTCACAACTCCTACAACAACTTCCTGTCCCAAAAAGGAGGCGTCGCTATCTGTGGTCTTCCTCGTGGATGCGTGTAGTGGTCTTGATTTCCAGGGAATGGATGAAAGGCAGCATAAGGGGAGAGGTTTTCTATGTGTGCGGCTTCTGTCCTCAAACATGTGACCTTTGTCCTTTCACTGCTGAAGCTGGTCCTGAGCTCAAACACGTTACTTCGAGCCTCGTGTGTCTGTTCTCGGAGGAGTCTAAGTCCCAGTGTGCTGCTGCTACTGAATGTGGTGCTGTCCATTGTCCTCGGATTCTAATGTAGATTTGGGCGGTGCGTGATTTACCTGGTTGTTCCCTCATCTTTATGCCTGGATTCATATATATGCCTCTTGGTGTTAGTGACACAAACGTTGTTTGTTCTTTGTGTTTGTTTCTGCCTCTCGGAGCTCGAAAGCCTCTGAACAAACTGCTCTGCTGTGTTTGTGTTCTAACAAAATGAGAGCATCTCCTCCGAAGGGAAAAGCCACGGGCAGACTCGCAGTGACTCAGTGTGGCGGTGGCTGCTATTACGCCTCACAAACACAATTAGCTCAGGACATGGAAATGCTGATGTGTTTCTAATTTCTTTCTCTCTCACTTGTTATTCTCGGACTTTCCCCTCGCTCGTCTCAGCCTGCCCTCCCTTCTTTTATGTGTTATCTTGAGAGGAGGCAGACGCGGATGGATGACCCTCATTATCTCTGCTGTGCTCCTGGAGCGACACATGCACGTGCACACGTATGCAGCGGTAAACACACGCTGCGCCGCAGTTGAAACATCCTCTGATGTTTACATTTCGCTCTCTCTCTCTCTCTTTTTCCTCTGTAGCTGTCGTACCAGCAACAGGAAGAGTCTGATTCTGACAACCACGTCCCCCACGCTGCCTCGCCCACACTCCCCTCTGCCCCTTCCTGGACACCTCGGTACGTATCACACCCAGGCCGTCGCTGCATCCGTCCAAAGAACCGTTCAGCACTCACCTAACCTAAGCTAAACCAGGAAGCAAATGTGGAACTAAAGAAAAGGAGTTCATGAAGACGTGTTTACACTGTGTTGATCCACTGTTTCCTTCTTTGAAATGGCCACAGTTTTATTTATGGTGATTTTTCTCCACATGGTACCAGCTGGACTCAACTCTACAATCATCTTTCTGCAGTTTCACTACTAGATATGCGATGGAAACCAAAGTACCTGTTATTTAAAGAGAGCAGAGCCGAGTCTGGTACCATGTGGTGGAAAATCAGTGCTCACAGGCTGGTGCCACCAACTTTATTACCCCAAAAACTGTGGAGACCAAAAGTGGAAAGGGTCGTGTACATTGTGCTGGTTTGATTCATTCAACTATGAAAAAACTAAATCAATTCCACATTACTGTCCACAGACCAAGGCATTCATCAGTCTAAAAATCAATGATAGGCTTTATAGTTGGGAAAGAATCAATTTCACGCCCATTTTCAAGTCTGACCCAGTGGTTACGAACTTCTTTGCGTCAGAGGAATCCATGGTGAGGAGATTTAAATGGTGTACGTTTCTTCAATGTTTCTCATGTCTTTCTTTCATATTATTATCATCTGTCTTTGTCTCAATGTCCCAACAGGAAGCAGCCCCCTGGACAGCCCACGAAACTTCTCTTCTGGCAACCCAGCACACTTCTCGTTCGCATCCTCCAGAAGGTAGAGCTTCCTGTCATCACTACATGTGCTGAGCGTGATCATAAGTTATAACAATAATAATAATAATAATCACCAAAGGAATTAAGCTGAACACAGAGTAATGTTTGAGTAATGTTCCCAGACACCTCGGTACGTATCACACCCAGGCATGTGTGAGGTCTCACACGTGGGAGCCTCTCGCTGCACTCGCACTATGACAGGCTGAGTCCTGGGCGACGTGGCCGAGTCATTACATTCACAGCATCTCTGTGTTTCTGTAGTGAGGAGGCTCCATTGCGTGAGTGTGTGCAGACAGGTGTCCACAAATGTGTGTGTCTGTTCATATGAGTTTGTCTCGAAGCTTATTAGATGCAGAGGAATGAATCCGTGAATACTCCATAACACATTCTCCTCTGGAAGAACTCTATCAGCAAGACTTCTGAAAAAAAGGTGATATGAGCCAAATGTTCAGAGTCTCAGCTGCTCAGGGAAAAGAGGAAAAACAAACAACAATCTCTAATCTGTCGAAGAAGAAATAAACTCTTCTGTGGATAGCATCGAAAAACCTGCACGTTTTCTTTTTGTGCATAAAAAATCAAGTGATTTATTGTTTAAAAAAATGAAAGGAAAACACAAAGTTGATAAGATGAATAAAATAAAACAAAATAAAATCATAAACATTTGACATTACAGGTCACGGAAAGGACAAAATATAGCTACTAGCAGATATAACACATTTGTGTGGACAGATGATCAAGTTTTATTTTATTTTCCTCCCTCTGAGAAAATGTGTTGGATTACGTAAGACGAAAAAAACGAAATAATAATATGCATCAGATTAAAACAGGAAACAAAGTTTTGTATTTCATTTTCTACGGGTCTCCTTGATCTTCTCTAGATTTCAACACAGAGACCAGACGCAGCGTAAAGAAGAAGTTTTGTGCTGCTATTGTTAACATATTGTCTATATGTCCTAAATGTATTCTAACAAAAAGTTATAATTATAAAAAAGCACAGAAAGTAATAAATATATACCAGCACTCCTGAAACTAATGGTGACCTAGGACTTTTGCACAGGGAATTAGACTGTTACTTACCTCGGTGCCCCTGAGTCAGACTCCTGGAGCCTGTGCTCCTGTGCATCCTCTGCCCTCATTTATCAGATCCGTCTGCCTGCCTGTCACTGTGCGATCCAGGCACACGGAGGAACAACGAACGAGTGTTCTGGGTCTCCGTAGGAATAAAAGAGATGTGGCCATTAGAATAGGTTGTCTGCGTTTTGTCTCACAGTCACATCCACAGTTTCAAAAGCAACAGAAACAATCACAGGCTGGTTTGACAGTGATTTAACTTCATATGTTTCAGCCTCTTGAGAAACGAAACCTCAGTTTGCTAATGCATCTTATGTCCGTTTCAGGGCGGATGGACGACGATGGTCTTTGGCATCTTTGCCGTCTTCTGGATACGGCACCAACACTCCCAGTTCAACGGTACTCTTCTCCCATTCCCCATCGGCGTCACATAAATATATGAATTTGAATGAATGAACACTTTAACTGACGACTCAGTTAAACCTGGATTAAATGTAAAAGTATAAGATAAAGTGTTTAAAGTAGTGGATAAATGACTGGCGTATGCTAATGCTAATGCTGATGCTAGTTAGTAGAGAATACCGTATCATCAGCTAAAAGTAATGAATGATAAAAAAGTTAAAAGTAGTGAAATGTCAGTTTTATCAACTGAAAATAAGTTGACAGTTATGATGATTAGCCAACATTTGTCTTTAAGAAGTAAGTAAGCAGTTTAAATGGTTAGCTATAAATGCTAACAAAGTGCTAATGCTGAAATAAGCTAGTTAAAACAGTTGACATGGAGTCTGATTCACAACATGCACAGACCCTGTTTTTGTGCCTTATTCAGCTCAGCTCCACCTTTTCTGTCTCTGATGGACGCACTGATTGACCTCCGTCCATCTCCACCCTTTGTTGGGTGTGTTGGGGGCGGGGAGGGGTCAAAGGGTCATGGGAACTGCGCTGTAGAGAGCATGAACACAATAAAAAGCATTCTAATATTATTATTATTATTATTCAGATATTATCATTAGTTCCATTGAAATAAACAACATTTGCATATGATAAAACGACCTCCTCTTCCTCTCTCCCCACAGTCCTCCAGCTCCTCCCAGGAGCGTCTGCACCAGCTGCCCTTCCAGCCCACCATGGACGAGCTCCACTTCCTATCCAAGCACTTCGGCAGCACCGAGAGCATCACGGATGACGACGGCGGCCGCTGCTCTCCCCACATGCGTCCGCGCTTTCGCAGTCTCAGGTCAGCAGCTGTGACATCAGTCAGCAGTCCTGTCCCCTTTGTCAAAGAAAGTTCCTCAGCCTTTCAGAAATGCTCTGTGCTGCTGGTTGTAACTGAATCTTTCTGATTATTTTCCTGTTTGTCCCACCAGCCCGGGACGCTCGTCCACCTGCTATGATAATGAGATAGTGATGATGAACCACGTGTACAAGGAGCGCTTTCCAAAGGTAGCGCACACTCACAATGTCTCGTCTGTCAGAGCACATAAAAGGCTGTATGCCCCGTTTAGTCCTGTGAAGTCAGACATCCATCAAACCTCTAGTCTGATATCACGAGCAGTGGAGGCTGATAAACCACGTCACACAGAATATTACATAAAAGCTGCCTCTGACTCTCTGTCTGCCCGTGAGCTGAGGGTTGGATCAGAAGGGCTAAAATCTTCCTCCATAATAACTATCGAGCCTTAGGACCTTTAAGTTCGTCTGAGGTGAGAGCTCCTGTTCATCAGATGGAAAAAATAACCCTGCTCCTGTTCTCTTCGGCTCCCACCACCAGGCCACGGCACAGATGGAGGAGAAGCTGGCTGAGTTCATCCAGGCGTATTCTCCGGAGAACATTCTCCCGCTGGCAGATGGAGTCCTCAGCTTCATCCACCACCAGATAGCTGAGCTGTCCAGAGACTGCCTGGCCAAATCCTGCGAGGGCCTCATCACCTCCGTCTACTTCTTTGAGCTGCAGGAGAATCTGGAGAAGCTGCTGCAGGATGTGAGTTGAAATTAGTCAAGGACAGCGAGCAGCTTTTTAACTGCACTTATGTTGGAGCGCTTCTTCCTCATTTAAACCTCACTGTTTATTGACAGCAGGTCAAATGATTTACATCATACGTTTATATATTGTTAAAATAAGGAATCACAGAATATAATCATGGCATTCCCATTTCGTATGTCGCCTGTTTCCTGTTGCTCTAAAGCTCCAGAAATCTGACGGAGTGATGCGTCTTCAGAATAGAGGATCTCAGCATGTCAAGTTATTCTCCATATCATATTCAATAATCTAAGCGTCCTGAAAACACAAATCATTTCTGTGTGTGTGATGTATGTCATCAGCACGAGTTCATAACAGCTGATACCAAATATTACAGATCAGAATCAGGCTGCAAACACTGAGCCAGCGGGGGGGATTATAACCCTGATTACGATTTAATTAGCAAAGAGCAGTTATAAAGCAGTAACACTCGAAATAAACACAAGCAGATGCTTTTCTTTTCTAATCTCATTCACACGCGCGCTTCCTCTAGTGAGCGGTAAAATGGAGGCTCAGATGATGTAGATCAGAGAGTTTCATCAGCAGCTTGATTAGATTCCTGCTCCCTGTAAATGCTCCTCTATCTCCTGCTTCCCTGTCTGTCTCTGTGTGCCAGGCCGTCGAGCGTTCAGAGAGCACTGAGGTCGCCTTCGTCACAGAGCTGGTGAAAAAGCTTCTCATCATCATCTCCCGGCCTGCCAGGCTCCTGGAGTGTCTGGTACCACAACGCACACACAGTCCTTCATCATTCCACGCCTTTGACTTAAATAAACATGAGCACACACGATCATTTGTTTTCCCATTGTACGTATTTAGGCGCTGGTGTGTTACACAGCAGGGTGTAAGTGCTGCTCCGCTCTGTCTGGACAGCAAAGACATTTGCATTTAGATTAAAATTTGCTCTGCTACAGTACAAGTGATACCAGACAGTGGCCCTCCTGCTGCTCCAGCCCGTGATCATGGTGTCACTTAAAGCTGCAGCTTGTAGATGTTGATCCTGTGTCAGACGAAAAAGATAAACCAGATTAAACTAAATGTTTCTCAGCTCATGACTTTGTGGATCAAACACTTCCAGGAGTTTAACCCGGAGGAGTTTTACCACCTGCTGGAGGCAGCAGAGGACCACGCCAAGGAGGGCCATCTGATGAAAACAGACATCCCCCGTTACATCATCAGCCAGCTGGGACTCACCAGAGACCCGATCGAAGGTGGGCGTGAGAGGAGGACGTATTAGAAAGTGCATGTAAAAGAACTGTGGGCTGATTCAGGCTGATGTGTTTGTCATCAGAGATGGTGAACATCGACAGCTACGACAGCGAGGGGCCACTCACACCTGAAACAGACGACTCAACAGAGGTGAGGTGCAAAATAATATAAAGAAGCTCCATTACTTTACTCTCTGGCTGGCATCTCGTTTAATATTCTGTTCATGCTGCCAAGGTTGTAGATGTGCTCACTCAGGACGTTTGCTTCATTTGCTAATGACATGCTAGAATTTAGGCAGTTTGGGCTGAACAGCGACACAGGATACTCACCACAAGCACTGGGCACAGTCACTGTTTTACACGTAGTTTATTGTACTTTTAAATCCAGTTAAGTAAAAAAACATCAATATTTCATACATTTCTATACCATATAAATAAATATGTTTGTGATTATAATTCATTAAGTGATCGGCAAATCCCTTTTTTATTCATGTCAAATTAAATGCACAACATTAGGTAAATAAAAAGTGTTTGTTGTCATTTCAGGACTTTAATTCATAGTCACAGCAGTCGGGCCGATAACCTGCTCATAGAACAATAGTCGATGCACCTGCTGCGTGCGGCGCTGATCTGGTTTTAAATTGACAACGGTGTTCCACATGGATCAGTATTAGGTCCACTGCTTTTTACCCTGAATGTGTGCCAAATATTTCCAACACATTTTATGCTGATGATACAAACTAGGCTTTCTCCAGTTTACAGGCAGCTGTCGATTCAATTCAATTCAATTCAGCGTTATTTATATAGCGCCAATTCACAACATAAGTCATATCAAGGCACTTTACAGTGTCTAAGGTTTCAGACCTTACACATTATATAAATATATACAGAAAAATTTAGAAAACCCAACACTTGAGCAAGCGCTGAGGGGACAGTGGACAGTGTGTCTGAGTTAAGGAGTAGATAGGTACAGGACGTCCTCTATGTCTTTTAAACAGGCGTGAAGTTTTCCTAAATGACTGGTTTCATCTGGTTATTAATATAATTGTGTATCATCTGCATAGCAATGGAAATTAATTGAGTGTTTCCTTATAATGTTGCCTAAGGGAGTCATGTATAAAGAGAATAGAATAGGTCCAAG
>JAUMHF010000025.1:17141280-17177836 GCA_032359275.1 Microctenopoma steveboyesi | reverse complement strand
TGTGGAACTCCGTATTTAACCTGCATGTGTATGGAAGATTCACCATTAACATGAACAAACTGGGATCTATCAGATAATAGGAGTTAAACCATCTTAGTGCTGTTCCTTTAATCCCAATGACATCTTCCAGTCTATGTAATAAAATGTTGTGATCGATAGTGTCGAAAGCCGCACTAAGGTCTAACAGGACAAGTACAGAGAGAAGTCCATGACCTACTAATGTTTTTAATTAAATGTGTAATGCCAAATTAAGAGCTTGTTTTAACCCCCTTAACGGACTACGTTTGTATTTCTGAGGCATGTAAGTAGATGATGCTGTTCAGCATTATATCATTAAATTAGTACTTTATGCATTTAATCACCACATTGTGATCTTTGATCCACAGGGTAAGATTAGGGCAATGAAACCACCAGGAGAAGCAGACTTCCAGACCATCAAGCTGATCAGTAATGGAGCATACGGGTGAGTCGAGCATTAAGGAGGAAGCTCTTAATATACTAACAACGCGATTACTTTTAAACCTACTGTCCGTCCCTGTGAACAGCCAGGAAGTGAAAAGAAACATAATGAACTCTGCCTGTTTGCTCGTCAGTGCCGTGTACCTGGTTCGTCATCTTGAGACACGCCAGCGTTTTGCAATGAAGAAGATTAACAAACAAAACCTGACCCTGAGGAACCAAATCCAGCAAGCGTTTGTGGAGAGAGACATCCTCACCTTCGCAGAGAATCCGTTCGTCGTCTCCATGTTCTGTTCCTTCGAAACCCGGCGACACCTTTGCATGGTCATGGAGTATGTAGAAGGTGGGTCAGGATACGAGCGGCACCGTTTGTTTGATTAGTGACTCATCTCGCTTGGATTGATTGAAGTTGCGTACGACGAATGACAATTATATAATCTTATTTGTCTCATGAATTATTGCTTGTTTAATTTAATTTGTTTGCCAACTACTCAAATTTGGTTTTAGTCATCAGCCTCAGTGAGGGATAGAAACAGTGTCTGTAGCAGATCAGTCCCGTCAGTAATGACCCAGCTTGGCCTACAGTGCCAGAGTGATCTGAACCTGCAGCTCTTCAGGCGCCGGTGAATATGCAGCGAGCGTCCAGTGAAAGTGCTGCGAACAATGATTCACAGCACAGTCCACACGGCTGCAGGCTGCGGTGTGTGTTGCTCTTCAGCCTAAATGAGTAAAGTGGTAGCAGGAAATATGACTAATGAAATAATGATGGTGCTGGCAGGCGGAGACTGTGCCACTCTGCTGAAGAACATTGGGCCGCTGCCTGTGGACATGGCACGCATGTACTTTGCAGAGACTGTCCTAGCACTCGAGTACTTGCACAACTACGGCATTGTACACCGTGACCTCAAGCCCGACAAGTAAGAGTCTTTATTTCCATCAGACTGTTGTAGAGCGTTCTCTTTGCTTTACTCTGCTGCTGGACTCTAATGTCTCCTTTCTCCCTTCGTTCTTCGTCTCAGCCTCCTGATAACATCCATGGGTCACATCAAGCTCACTGACTTTGGCCTTTCTAAGATGGGTCTCATGAGCCTGACGACCAACTTGTATGAAGGACACATAGAGAAGGACACTCGGGAGTTCTTGGATAAACAGGTATCACAAAGGACGATGAGGACCCGACGGGTCCTGATCTACAGCGGATTCTTTATTCTGACGTTTTAAATTCAAACAACAGCTTCAGAGTTGTTTCGTTGGTGCACTGGAGAATCAGCATTTTACTGTCTAACGTAACGTGGTCTTAAATTATAAATAGTTCATTCGTGTTTGTAGATGGAAGCGGCACCTACGCTTCACAAACGCACAGTGTGATCTTTGGCTTGGAGAACAACGCTTTGGCGTCTTCATTTCCACGCAGAGATAATCCCTGCAGCTGTGAGAGGAAATGAAAGCGTTGTCTGGCAGCTGGCAGAACAGTAGAGCAGTATTTTCCTCCTTTATTCTAATGACCCAGAGCTTTTTTTCTCAGAGCTCCTGCTCTGAATCTGAGCCTCATTATTTCTCGTGAGTGAGATGCTGCAGCCAGGAATCTGTGTGCATTAATTACACATTCACCTGCACATGAAACGGATCAGTGGTGCTTTCATCTCCACACGACTCTGCAGCCATTAAAAGAGGGCGCAGGAGCTGCAGAAGGATTTCATTTGAAATGGTTTCCCACCATCTGATATCAGCAGCCAGGGAGAAATCATTTGAGGTTTCTCTTTTTGCTAACATCAACTTAACGCCTGGATGAATGCTGCTGTTCGTCTGCAGGTGTGTGGAACTCCAGAGTACATCGCCCCAGAGGTTATTCTTCGTCAGGGCTACGGGAAGCCGGTGGACTGGTGGGCTATGGGCATCATCCTGTACGAGTTCCTGGTGGGCTGCGTCCCGTTCTTTGGAGACACTCCTGAGGAGCTGTTTGGACAGGTTATTACAGGTGAGCAGGACCAACTTCTTTTCAGATGGATTCCGTGAAGACGCTGTGCTCACGTTCACCTCACGTTCACCTCACGTCCTCCACCACTCTCTGCCGTCTCGTAGATGACATTGTTTGGCCGGAAGGAGACGAGGCTCTGCCTGTGGACGCCCAGCACCTGATCTCGTCCCTCCTGCAGACAAACCCGCTGGTTCGACTGGGAACGGGTCAGTCAGTTGTTCGGCACGCTAAATGCCAAAGATGCTGCCGTGTGCAGGCGGTTTCACTCGCTCCTTAGGTGCATCAGTGTTTGTAGCTGCTCAGGATTAACGCACACGCCTCCATTTAATCAGCTAACGTTCATCTTAACATTTATCTTTCATTTGCTTTGAATATTTATCCATTACGTTAGCTGTAGAATCTTCCACACGTCACAGCTGACTCAGTATGTCGTTCATTGCTCAGCAAAGCTGAGGTGCGTCATGGTCGTTGCCCCCGGGACGAACTGTCTACACTAACTGTACTAATAACTTCTCTTCTGTCTCTTTGTCTTCACCCTCTCCTTCCTCCACCCTCCAGGTGGTGCTTTTGAAGTGAAGCAGCACTCGTTCTTCTCGGAGGTGGACTGGAACAGTCTGCTGAGGCAGAAAGCAGAGTTCGTCCCTCACCTGGAGTCAGAGGAAGACACCAGTTATTTTGACAGTAAGTCTACTGGGGGACAGTGATTCCGTCCACCAACGCACGTCGGGAACCTCTGAGTTCAGCTGTCACCTCGTTGTAGGATGCTGCATCAACCACAACTCATGTAAAAGACATTTCATTTCCTCTCCAGCCCGTTCGGAGCGCTACCACCACGTCCACTCGTACGACGAAGACGACACCAATGACGATGAACCTGTGGAGATACACCGCTTCTCATCCTGCTCCCCTCGCTTCAGCAAGGTCAGACCCCACGTTGAACCCTTTACCACCGTGAGACAGGAGCAGTGGCTGAGTCATGTTGTGTGGGCTGCAGGTGTACAGCAGCATGGAGCACCTGTCCCAGCTGGAGCATAAACCCCACACCGTGACTCTACGGGAGCACAAGCTCCCCAGGGAGGACCGAGTGGCCAAGAGAGAAAGCCTGGGCAGCGTCACCCTCAGAGACAAGAGCTGGAGAACCGGATCACCGGAGATGTGAGCACAGTCTACAAAGTAGTGGAAACGTGCTTAGAGAGATGTCTGTGAAGCTTCTCAGGCTTCCAGGTCATGGTTCTCTCTAAAAGGTTTTACCCAAGCAACTGGACGTGCTAGGTATCATGACCCTTCCACTCCAGAGGGCTTTCTAAAACCTTTTTGAGATGCTCAGAGAGAAAGTTTCAGTGTGTTTAACCCAACCGGATCCAGGAAACCTTTAACACTTTCCTGTCTTTAGGAAGCGCCTGTCCTGCTCCGAGTCCTCCTTCACTGAGAGCGACTCCAGCCCGCCGTCCGGGACTCGAAGACGCTTCTCCGCTCTCATGGACAGCGCTCACCGCTTGGCCTCACCTCTGGAAGTCGACTCTGAGCTGCCGGCCTCGAGCAGGCAGGCTCCCGTGAAGGCGAGGGGGGCTTCACTGGAAGGAGCCACGAGCACCGTCTCTTGTGATCTGAGAACTTTCCTCAGAGAGAGCACAGCCGGAGGTACGACGCATACCCCAAACCTTCGACATGTCATCACCTTTATCTTCATGCTGGGTGCGTGTCATGTTCCACAGAGAAGCTGCTGAGACCTTCCGACGCGTTGCTGCCTCTACCGGGCAGCGGTGCTGTTCTGGGGCTGCCGGACACACAGGGGCCCCGCGGGGCCACCACCGACCTGGTGCTGAGGAGGGCTCGCCACCAGCAGCTCTCGGCCGAAGGAGAAAAGCGCAGCTCACGGCCCGGAACCAAAGTCATCAAATCTGCTTCTGCCACAGCTCTGTCCGTCATCATCCCTGCAGGTAAAGACCCAAACACGGCCACGGTCTGTGAGGTGGAGTGCTGTGACAGAAATCTGACTCCAGTCCGTCTCCTCTCAGTGGAGCAACACGCTGCGTCTCCTCTGGCGAGCCCCATGTCCCCGCGCTCCCTCTCGTCCAACCCCTCCTCGCGAGACTCCTCTCCCAGCCGAGACTATTCTCCCATGGTCAACGTCCTGCATTCGCCCGTCACCATCCATCGCTCGGGGAAGAAGTACGGTTTCACTCTGCGAGCCATCAGAGTCTACATGGGAGACAGCGACGTTTACAGCGTACATCACATGGTCTGGGTGAGTAGTGCTCAAAGGTCAGAGGTCAGAGGCTGTGGTGAGTTTCTTCACACGTGTACGTAAAAGGTTCAGTCATTTTATTCCTCGTAGCTAAAGCTTTAAGTGGATTTAACCCAGTATAAGCTGGATTTTACTGAAACGCACTACTTCACTTCTTCTCTCAGCATGTGGAGGACGGAGGTCCGGCCCAGGAAGCCGGACTCAACGCCGGAGACCTCATCACTCACGTGAACGGGGAGTCTGTCCACGGTCTGGTTCATACAGAGGTGGTGGAGCTCATCCTAAAGGTGAGAGACACGAGAACACTGTCAGACTGACTTTACCGTGACGTGATGCGACTGACGCGTTTGTCAAAACGAATCTTCTGCAGAGCGGAAACAAGGTGACGGTTACGACGACTCCCTTCGAGAACACCTCTATAAAAGTTGGTCCTGCCCGCAAGTCCAGCTATAAATCCAAGATGGCGCGCCGCAGCAAGAGGACGGGACCCAAGGAGGGACAAGAGTGCGTCACTGCACGTTCCCACTTCGCTCTGCTGTTTCTTCACGTGTTCACGCTGACTTTGTCGTTTCAGGAAAAAACGCAGCTCCCTGTTCAGGAAAATCACCAAACAGTCCAACCTGCTCCACACCAGCCGCAGCCTCTCCTCCTTGAACCGCTCTCTGTCGTCTGGAGACAGTCTGCCAGGCTCCCCCACCCACAGCCTCTCCGCCCGCTCGCCCACTCAGACCTACCGCTCCACTCTTGAATCTCCATATTTGGGTGCGTGTCTCTTTGTCCTGACCTGCTCTGACTTCGTCTCGTACCATATCAGACATTTCACGTGTGTCCTTTTCTCCTCAGGCACCTCCTCCCAGAGCAGCTCCCCGGCATCCAGCACCCCCAACTCCCCGGCAGCCTCCCACCACATGAGGCCCAGCTCTTTGCACGGCCTGTCTCCCAAACTGCACCGTCAGTACCGCTCTGCACGCTGCAAGTCTGCCGGCAACATCCCCCTGTCTCCGCTGGCTCACACTCCCTCCCCCACCACCTCCTCTCCTCCACCTCTCACCGGTCACACAGTCGGGAGCTCCAACACCACACAGATGTTTCCCGCCAAGCTGCACTCATCCCCTCCTGTCTCCCGCCCTCGTCCCAAGAGCGCCGAGCCGCCCAGGTCCCCCCTGCTGCAGCGGGTGCAGTCAGCGGAGAAGCTGGGAGCGCCGGTTCTGCCCTCCTCCTCTTCGTCATCATCGTCACCTTCTCCCCTGACGGGCGGGGTGTCGCTGCGCAAGCACAGCCTGGAGGTGACGCATGGCGACTACAGGAGGGAGTCCTTCCACTGCGAGCACAGCCTGCAGAGCCTGCTAGAGATGGAGGGAGAGAACGGACCGGCACCACCTTCTCCTTCATCGTCTTCCTCCCCCTCTCCTCCCATGGGAGGGGGGGAGCCTGGAGGTCTAAAGCCTTTGAGGAGGCTGGGAAGGCAGGAGTCACCGCTGAGCCGTGACACACTGCTCACAGCGAGAGAGAAAGAGTCACAAAGTGCAGCGTCTGACTCCACCCGACTGCAAACTGAGAGCGTAGCTTCTAAAGCTGATGACTCTGGTTCATCCACCTCATCCACCTCGGAGGTTCTGAAGACTAACGTCAGTGCTGCTGCAGGGGACGGACAGCCGTCGCTCACAGACACCAAACCCAGCTCTGGAGACAAACCTCTAACTGCAACCTCTGCAAAACCTGAAGCAACGGGCTCCAAGAGCTCAACTCCCGGCTCCTCGAAGGGCCCCGAGCCAGAGAGTGAACAGCAGAGTGCGAAGACGGAGACTGAAGCTGCAGCTAAAGCTCAGGAGGCGAACGAGGAGAAGGTGCAAAACACTGCAGCTGCTGACAAAAGGAAAGTGCAGTCCAAGCCTCACAAAGTCTCCGAGGTGGCAGAGAAAGACACGAGTGGTAGCGATAGAGCAACGGAGACAAGCAAGACCAAAGGACCTGCCCCCCCGGTTCCCACCCAGCCGAAAAACCACGCTGCAGATCCTTCACCAGCTGCTTCCAGATCCAAAGCAGAGAAGGCAACGAGCAGCAGCCGTCGAGGGGCCAAGGAGGAGAGGACGCGCCTGGAAGCTCTGGAGGAGAATCCCACCTCGCCCTCCTCCAAGTCTCGGCCCACGTCTCCAGGGGACAAAGGCGGCTTTGTGACCCAGCTCACGAGCGTGGCCAAAACTGTGCTGGGGCCCATGAAAGGAAGCTCACAGGACGGGGCCAAGGTCAAGGACGCCTGCAAGACGAGCGAGGAGAAGCGCAGTCACTCCGCAGGAAAAGCAGACACTTGGCGGGGGGGTCAGACGGCGAGCGCGGGAGCCGCCCAGCACGACCGAGGAAGCGGGCGAAGCTCCAAGCATCACTCGTGATCCTCAGAAGGAGCCGGACTCTCTCCCGTGTAATGCCTTTTGCTGTAGCATCACTCTGACATATCCTCCATCAGCGCGGCTTCGACGGAACCAAACGGATCAAACGTGTTTCCGGTGTCATGGCGCCGCTTATCCCGTACAACGTGTCGTATAGTTAGAAATGTCCTAATGCATGTCTGACTCTGTACGTAGAAAATGTCAAAGAGAAGAGACTAAGTTAGCGAACACTGTGAACAACCTTTCCACACGTGAGCAGGAATAAACGGGCATTACTCACACGTCAGAACAGTCCCTAAACGGGTTCGGGCCCCGGCAGCCCGCCTGTCACCTAGAACACACGGACCAAAAAACCAAAACGCCGGGCGGGGGAGTGAGCTGGTTTCATCCAGACATGTTTAAGGGCTGAATTCAGGGGGATGGAAAGAACCTGCACGGGGACGTTATGCAAAGGAGTCCCGTGCTCATGAGTTTACACTGTGCTGCAGAGGAAACAGTGGCAATAAGCTTTTCTTTCTTTTTAAGGTTGAGTGTAGTGAAACGTGTGGTGTAGTGTGTTAGTCTGTGATCAACAGTGGTTCTCAACCTTCTCTGAATGAGCCCAAACGTTTTAGGACCAGGACAGAGAGAGACGTGGACCATTAATCCTGAGTCAGTCCAGATCAGAGTAAAGATACATGTTCCTGCACCACAGCTGATTTACTCTAGATTCAGAATCTCTTGATTTAACGTTTGTAGTTACGTCTTATGAAGCTTTATTCTCCACTGACTCATCAGGATTAATGAACTGATCAATTCTACGTTTCCTTTTCTCTTCTTTAGAAATGCACAGATTCACATCATATCACATCCTGAATGAGGAAAGTGTTTATCTGAGCAGGAAACAACCACTTTGTGCCGTTTTAATCTCACGCTGAAGCTGGGAACCACTGTTGTGAAGAACTTGTTCTTTTCCGTTGATGCAGACTATATATTGTTACGTGTGAAGGGAATTCCCAGGGTCTTTGTTTAAAGGTAATTAGATTTTTCTGTAGTTTACGTATAATAATATGCAAATCCGTCAGTGCTCAGATCCATAAACCCGAGCACGGCCATGTTGAGAGCGTCTCAGTGCTGTAGTTTTCAGAGCTGCCACAGAAAAGATAAGTTTGTGCAGATTTAATGAGACGTGTGCACAAACTTATTCAGCTCGGACATTAAACTCTGCTGTTCTTGTGTGATGAGAGAAAATTTGCACTTTATTTTGTGTCAGATCATTTTATTTATTGTCTGATAACTTTATTTTATTACTTTTATATTTGTTCTATTTATTAATGTTTTTCTATTTATTTAAATGTTTTATTATCTGAAGTCATTGATTAACGTTACATCTACAGAAATGTGTGTGTCGTTCCATGAATCGGAAGTTGCTGTCCTTGCTGTCGCGTCCATCTTTGTCTGAGTCTTTGACTTTTTTACAACAGTGACGATCTCTGACTGTAGTTGTCTGTGTGTATTTACTGACCACTGTTGTGAAAAACCCGTGCAAGGAAAAGCCCATAGTGCAGAAATGTAATAAAATGCAGAGAAACCTCGTTGGGTCTTGTCTGTCTTGTTTCACCACTAAATACCTGCAACAGTATCTGAAACCATCCACCGAGGACCATAGACAGAGACAACAACAGGGAATCAGAACAACATAAAACAAATGCAATAAAATCTAGTCCCAGAACGAGCAAAACACTTCAATGAACTGTCCTCATTATTTTTATCATATCTGAGTATCTTGGTGTGTTTTCAGATATTCAGAGGTTCAGATGTCATTTTACAAAACAACATAAACATTACAAAGTGTGTTTAACTGCAGCACACATGCAGTTCGTCTGTCAGCTGGTTACAGCTTTCTAAAGCAAAGGTATTAAAGAATTAATATCCAGAAAGAAAATGAATCTGTATCATATCCAACATATTCAGTGACATCGTGGAAATACAATACAATGATAAACTATAAACGATGACTCGCGAGACGTGGATGTAATGCTCTGTTCTGGTCAGCGTTTAATTCCGCCCAGAAGGTGGCGCTGTTCTTTAACCACCGCTGAACATCAAAACAAGAAGAAGAACGAGCTCGCTGTGATTCGTCTTCTTCCGACCAATCACAGCAGCGCGAAAGCTTGCCGGACATAAACAGGGAGTGGAAGCAGCTAGCTGCATGTAGCTGCTCTGCTCGTTTACGGAGATCGAGCTGTTTTCACCGACTGGAAGAAAAACACTACTTTCATCCCACTCGGTGTTTTTCTCTCGCACATGGAGACGGAATGAAGACGCTTTAGTGCAGGTGAGTTTACACGTGGGAATATAACCACAGAACTGTTACTAAACTTCAACTTGTTCATAAGTTTACAACGTTTGTATTTTGCCTGTGACGACTCTTAATTTCACGATTGCGTCGTAACGTTATTTAATTTCAATCTTTTTAGTATAATAACCATATATTAGTATCGTACGTTGTGTTATAATAATTTATGGCGTAAATGTTCCTCATAATTCATCACTTTTAATGTGTTACAATTGATATTCAATTTTATATTTTTACGTAAAGTAAAAATAAATATTTGATTAAATCTTAACAATTAATAAAGTTCACTCGTTATGAGAAAAAACAACGTTTCCTCTGATTAAAAACAGTTTAAACTAAAGAGATATTAGCGACTACGTTTCAGAAGTGATATGAACACATTTTACTGATAATCCTTTGGATTTTTAATTAAATTTATTGAACCACTGTTGTAATGAAACAAGAGAAGAAAAGGATTACAGTAGGTGTTTCATCACTGATTAAATCAGCAGCTCTCCCACTGCAGCCACACACATTTCAGAAATTCCTTCGATCACATGGTTTTACTTGGACAATCATTGACCTCGCTGAGGTTAACATTAACCCGGGATAAGCTGTAACAGCAGGGTAATTATTTTTTATTCCAACTCCTACAAAAAAATTACAGCATTTCCACTGACAAATCAAAATCAGATTTAGAGTTTGAGGCTGCGACATACTGTAAATAAAGTTGGGACACAGTCACGTTTATCAGCTCAGCCGCTCATCGGTCTGTGAATCTCTGCTTCATGATGCTCCAGACATTTCCTACAGGAGACTGCTCTGGGCTGCAGGCAGCTCAACCTAACACACACATTTTGTGTCTTCACAGACACACAGAATAATCGCAGGACACTGTCCTCTCGAAATATCCGCTTATGTGTCTCTAAAAGCCCAACATACACCGACGGTACCCTCACAGATGTGCAGTGCTGGATGATGACAGAAACTTTTTAAATGAATAAAGCGTCTTCACTTGTTTTGCGTCAGTGTGCACACACCTAAGGATCTGACTGTGTTTTACTCAGGTTGCCATGGAGATCCACATCAGTTCACCTCGCTCCAGCTATAATGAATCCGAGCACCTCCACAGCTCGCTGTGAGGACGAGTCCATGGCGGACGAACTCATGGACGACTGGCTCTTCCTCTCCTCTGGATCTCTTGGACCTGAGGTCCTGGAAGTGAGCACAGACGACCAGGAGGCAGTGGACAAGGGCAAACTCAAATCGAAGTTGGTCTCAGCATGGAACAGCGTCAAATACAGTCAGTTTGAATTCCTTCATGTTGTGTCTGTGTTATAACCGCTGGACATGTATTTCAGGGATGACATCACCACTAAATGGGGAAAAAAACAACACAACCAGTCATTTCTAACTTTGGATTCCACCTATGTTTGGTCAGATTTACCGATTTATTTTCCCCTTTAACGTATCAGGCTGGTCTTTGAAGCACAAATCCAAATTCAGCAAGAGCTCCCCGATGATCATGTTCGGGAAGTGCTACAAGCTCAGAGATCAAGGTGAGGCCCCGAGCTTTCATACCGTCAGAAACGGTCTCATTCGTCTGATATTAATTCAGCTTGTGTCACTGTGTCAGAGGAGCGAGAGTGTTTCCGTCACGCCTTCTTCTCCCTCCTGTGGCTGACGTACAGACGGGGGTTCTCTCCGCTGCCTGGCTGTGCTCTGACCACCGACAGCGGCTGGGGGTGTGTTCTACGTACAGGGCAGATGCTGCTGGCGCGGGGCCTGATGCTGCACCTCCTGCCCCCAGGTGACAACACACAGTGTTACCGAGTGTATTTCATTTTATAAACGCACACATTCGTACCTGGCGGCTACACAATCAGAGACTGTTCACTCAAAGACCAAGTCTCACGATGAAGCTGCTCTGAGATGATATCACGTTGTGCAGTGTTCTCATTGTTCCCTCTTTCCATCGCTTTGAGACTGGACGTGGTCTGCGAGCCACCCCGTGTTCAAAGACGATATGGACCTGGAGAGTCACCCCGCTGACACCGGGCAGAGTTTAAGCCCTAAAAAGATGAGCCGAACACTGAGCCTGGGTTCCCGGCTGGACCGACCCATGGAGGCTACGCACAGACAGATAGTGAGGTGGTTTGCGGACCACACCGACGCCCCTTTCGGGCTACACCGGCTGGTGGAGTTGGGAAAAAGCTCAGGGAAGAAGGCTGGGGACTGGTACGGTCCTTCCATTGTGGCACATATCATCAGGTGAGTCCTGAATTGGTTCCAGGGTCCATTATCCAAACCACCTTTATCACAGCAGGTGATCGCAACAAACACCGTGTTGTTTCAGGAAAGCTGTGGCTGCATCCGCGGACCCTCCTGATCTGGTCGTGTATGTGGCACAGGACTGCACCGGTGAGCCTTCAGATCTGCTCGGTGTTTTCAGGGCTCGTATTTTTGAGGAGCGGAGCTGTGCAGAGAATCTACACAGAGCTCACGTTTATACTGTGTGATCCACAGACAGGATTATTTACAGTAAGAAAAGCCTGTTTGAGCGTCGAGCACCTGACTGTTGTTTTAAAAGCTGTGAACCTGCCCTTCAACAACAGACACTGAGCTTGTGTCTGACTCACACCCTGGATTCACGAGAGCGTGTTTCTTTCAGTTTACCTGGGGGACGTGAAGAAGCTGTGTCAGCAGCCTCCTCCTCACCACACGACGTCTCTCATCATCCTGGTTCCCGTGCGACTCGGAGGACAAGATCTCAACCCCGCCTACATCCCCTGTGTCAAAGTATCCAAACAATATTCTTCCTCCTCCGGGTCGTGTTTTCACTGCAGCTTTTATCTCTGTGTTCACTGTGGTGGCAGAAACACGGAACTTCATTAGTATTCTTGTGGTTGTAGAAACTCTTGATGTTAAAATGCTGCATCGGGATCATCGGGGGGAAACCAAAGCACTCTCTGTTCTTCGTCGGCTTCCAGGGTACGTACAGTGTGCGTGAGGATTACTGCGCTGGGCTGCTTGTTGTGGCGCCGCTCACTTGTTTCTGTCCTGCTCTGTGAAAGGCGACTACCTGCTGTACCTGGACCCCCACTACTGTCAGGCCACAGTGGACGCGACGAAGGAGAACTTCCCCCTGGAGGTGATGGGAACATTTCTCTTCTTGTTTTTAGTGACGTTTCCTCCTGTGAAAGCTGTGGTCAAACCAGACGTGATGAACTCAGGCTCTAGTTGGTTTTAGGAAATATAAAAAATATTTAACCATTGATATATATATTTTTGATAACTTTTAATTAAAAATATTTTTTCTGTGCCTCGTCTTTTTTTGCCAACCCTTGATACGTTTTTCACTTTTAGGTTTTTGTTCTGTTTTTTTAACCATTATCATTTATTATATTTTTTTTACAATTTTCTTCTCATTATTGTTCATTATTTCAGATCTTGTTCTGGTTATATTTAACAATCAATCCATTTACTTTTTTGAACAAATATTTTAAAGATTTTTTACATTTAAAACTTGCATTATATGTATTATTTTTTTCTTTTTTACCTCTTTACTTCAACAGGCTCATTTTTTTTCTGATGTAGGATTTACACTGCAGAGTCTAATGAGACGTTTCTTTCTCTGCTCCACCTGCAGTCATTACACTGTAAATACCCCAGGAAAATGTCTTTCTCCCGCATGGACCCCAGCTGTACCATCGGCTTCTATGCTAAGGGCCAAAAAGACTTTGAGTCACTATGCACAGCTGTTAAGGAGGTGAGTGCTGTGAGCGGGTTCATATAACATGGTTGTTCATGAAGCCTCCTCTGACGCTGTGGGAACTTTGAAATTAATTGATGACGAGCTCCGGGCTGATCAGTTACATTTCTGACTTTCTCTTCCACAGGTCCTCTCCACGTCTGCAGGGACATACCCCATGTTTATATTTGCAGAGGGACACAGTCGGGGGGACGAGGGAAGCACTGCGCCGACAAACGGCGTCGCCTACATCCAGAGGAAGAAAGAACTTCAAAGAGTCGACACCAGCAGCAGCCTGGACGAGTTCGTCCTGTTGTGACCAGAATAAATCTGTGATATGTGAGAACAGTGTCCTGCAGGGACTTGTTACCACCCTGAAGTTTTATTGCTCCTCTCATTTGTACTTTTTATTTATTGTCTGATGTTCACACTGTTTGTCCACGAACTCATGTTCAGGTCAAGTACTGGAGTAAAGAATGTGTTTAAATGAATAAAATAACAGAATGTAAAGTTTCTCCCACTGACAAACTGTGAGATACACACAAATGAACAAATACCGCTGTTAGTGAAATGTGAATGTAAAACAATCACTTGCTGAAAATGTTTTTAAATAAGTAAAGAACTAATTTCTGGGATTTCTCTGTGGATTAAATCGCTCTTCATAGAAATGCCGATAGATCTCACACACACACACACACACACACACGGTGCGAGTATATAATCAGAATAGAATCATAAACTGTCAGAATTATGCAGTGCGGTTAAAGTGAGTCGTTGTGTTCGGCGCTTTCTTTACTTTGCAGATCAGATTATTAGAACAAAATCCAACTATTATTTTATCATTTTACTGCTTTGCTGTGGTCGGAGCAGCTGCAGCGGTGGGTGTAGTGTTCCCCGCTCACCCCACCCGCACGCCGGCTCCTCGTCCCCCCCCCCCGGAGCCTCCACCGGGCATGGGGGAGGTGAGGCGGTGGATGGGGGCGCTGTCGAGCTGCGCATGCCGGGGAGAGAGAGAAAGGAGGGGGAAGGAAAAAAAGCAACTGGGTCGGTCGCTCTTTGTTTGTGGCTGGGAGGAAAAACCGAGAGACGTCGGAACCGGTGAAGACGAACATCCCCGTTCACCGCGCGTGTAAGTCCGCTGTTGTGTGGTCGGTGGAGGTCTGTGAGGGTTTTTCACTGCTGCTGGGGGAGAAATGTGCCTTCGCTGGGTGTTTTTTAGCTGTTGTTGGAGGAAACGGCCAGACCGACATTACGCAGCCGCTGCTGTGGCGCGACAGCGAGCAATGAATGAAAATGTGTTTCTGGAAGCGGAGCTCGGAGCCAAGCGTACGGGAGGCGCGATGGATCAATCAGCCCGGCGCCGAGCGGCGATGCGCTGCCCGCTCCCGCGTCTCCACAAAACGTCGGATAAAAAAGCAGCTTTTTCCAATAAACTGGCCTCTGAGAGCATGGCCGGGCTAGGCTAACTCAACTAGCTCGTTAGCCACTGTTAGCAGTCAGGGTATGTTGTTGTGGTGTGCTAGCGGGCTAGCCAGAGCCTGACTCTTTGTAGCTTTAACATCATTTCACTGTAATTGTATTGTCCACCTTTTTTAATTAGTGAACACAAACAAACGTGTCAGACGTTATATTGATCATAATGTTAAGATAATGGATTTTATTACACAGAATTTACCGTAAACCGGCTAGGCCTTGCGAACGCTAACAAAGCTAAAATGCTAATAATAGCTAATAGTTATCGTGTGTGTGTGTAATTTATCAACTGTCAGGAAGGTTTTACTGTGAGCAACAGCTCGTCGTCCTCTCGGAGCCCGTCTCTGAATGCGGAGATGTATGTGGTTTAATAGACCTCGTTTAAAACCAGAGGGTTTTGACCCATAAGGGACAGATCTCACCACCTCCTGTTGATGAACCTGACGTCCTCAGTGTTCACGTTATTGTGTCCACCCCGCTCAGTGTGATGCAGCAGGCTCTTTATTCAGCTGTGTCGTCTTCATCCAGCATGTAGTCTGTACTGTTGTTGGATTCAACTGCTTTAAACAGAGTTTTAAGTTTTTGTTTGCCAAACAGAATATTCTTCTCAGTGTACGGTTTCTGCTCAAGGACTAAAAGGCCTTCGTTTTAATCTCCCCCATCCTTCATGAATCATAAAAAAACCTAAATGTGTGTTAGTCACTTCTGACTGCTGCAGTTTAGTCATTTTAATCAGTAAGAAGAACAAAGCGGTAAAGACACGGGACACTTTCACACTCTGAACCAGCCCTGAAACGCTCTCCATTACTTTGTCACCTGCACGCAGGTGTCCATGATTGTGCTTTTAAGTGGAGGTAAAACAATTAACGGTTACTTGTAGCTGTTGGTTCTGGGCCGTGTGACAAAATGATGACTGACTATGATTTGTCATGTTCAACATCATTGTCTGCTACGTATATTTTCCCTGCTCTAACAGTTGCTGTTATGTGCACATTTAGCGCTGTAGCAGTGTAAAGGGTCCCCCTCTAACAGTTACACTTCAAACGTCATTAAGACTATTTACAAGAAAGTTTTCAGTATAACCCCCCCCGCACACACACACACACACTAGTAACCATCAATTTGACAACATGAGCAAAGACGTTTTTCATCTCGACAGTTTCTACAGCGACTGATTCCGTCATGAACCAGGTGTTGTCTGCTGTTAAAGGTTAAATGCTGGTTGAGATGTTCAGATTTATTTAGAACATCACAAAGTAAATCTCAGGTTTGGTTTCTTCCACTTTCAGGCCTCAGCAGACATATTTTCCTATTCTTTTATTTCCAATGAGTCTGTATCAAACACCTGTTGGATCCTTTCCTCACCCTCTCTTGTTGTCTCACTTCTCAGGGCTTCTTGCTGCTACTTGCTGCTGGAACACATTCCCAGTTTCCCCTGAGACATGTCCACTCCTGACCCCCCAATGGGAGGGACACCTCGGCCTGGACCCTCCCCAGGCCCTGGGCCGTCTCCAGGAGGCATGATGGGGCCCAGTCCTGGTCCCTCGCCGGGCTCAGCCCACAGCATGATGGGGCCCAGCCCCGGGCCTCCTGGATCTGGACACCCCCACCCTCCTCAGGGACCCTCAGGATACCCTCAGGACAACATGCACCAGATGCACAAAGTAATTTGTTCATTTGTTAAATCTTTGCTTTCTTGCGTTTAGAAATGTTTTTCTCCTAAAATACTATAAATTAAATCTGTGTCTTTTAATTTTAAAGCCCATGGAAGCCATGCACGAGAAGGGGGTGCCGGATGACCCCCGCTATGGCCAGATGAAAGGCATGGGCATGAGACCAGGGCCACACAGCGGGATGGGACCCCCTCCAAGCCCAATGGACCAACACTCCCAGGGTAACATAGCCAGCACTATATCCTTCTATGTCTGCAAACACGCCGTCCTGCTACTAATATGATCAACGTCACGGGTGGCACATGACGACTCTACGTTCTCGCTTAGCCTTAACTTCGTTACTGTCTTAAAGTTTATTCAGACCTGCAGCACAGAAACATTCGTCTCACAGAGAGAGGAGAAACATCAGGCAGGGTCTGACTGGACGCTAACTTTCATCTGCAGCCTCTGTGCTGTTCAACTCACAGTCACGGAAATAAAAATAGAAACTTCACTAAACACAGTAAAGTCAAATCTCTCCTCCCCCGCTACACACAGATACTGTTCATTTTAATAAGAACAAGCAGTAAAATGTGTTTATGCAGGAAGAACTGATGCCTCCGCTACACAGAATAGGAACAGCGAGTACAGTGTGGGAGAGAGAGAGAGAGAACCCATCCAGCCGGTTCCTCTTGCTGCTTATTTGGCAGCAGGAGGAGGAGCAGGGAGGGAGGGAGTTTCCCCTGTCAGACACCAACAAAGGCAGCTGCTGCTACAGGAGCAGTCAGAGAGAAATGATGCGAGGAAGGAGACAGACATGTCGAAATGACCCGACAGCAGGTTTACAGGTGATTCATAGACGAACTGGATCCACAGCGAGGGGCTGGGATCGTGGGTTTAAAAGGGCAGAAGCAGTGTGCAGGACGGCTGCTGGTATTTCAAGGAGTAGGAGGCGAACGAGAAAAGAGAGAATGCGTGTTTGAAATGATTTAGAAAGATCAGCATCTCGTCCTTCGTTGAGTGATCTGCAGGCAACGGCGTTGTGCCCCTTCAACCACCCAAACCTTTGAGCCATAGACTGTTTTCTGTGTTCCCCAGGTTACCCCTCGCCACTGGGGGGCTCGGAGCACGCTCCTAGTCCTGTCCCAGCCAACGGCCCCCCCTCTGGTCCCATGATGCCTGGAGGTCCATCTGGCCCTGGGTCTGGCCCTATGGAAGGCAGTGCTGACCCCAATCAGGGCATGGGTCAGCCGAACCGTGGAGGTCCTCCACCAGGCGTCCCAGGTGCTCCCGGAGGCGGACCGGGCGGTGCAAGTGGGCCCACTCCTTTCAACCAGAACCAGTTACACCAACTCCGGGCCCAGATCATGGCGTATAAGATGCTGGCACGTAACCAGGCCTTACCGGAGCACCTGCAGATGGCTGTGCAGGGGAAGAGGCCAATGCCCGGAATGCAGCAACCACCAATGCCCAACATCCCCCCATCTACGGGACCTGGACCCGTGCCCGGGCCAGGACCAGCTCAGGCCAACTACAACAGACCACACGGTGAGCTAGCTAAGAACTGCAGAAATCATTTAGTGTCTATAGTCTAGATCTATAGTGTCGCTTTAAACAATAGAAGCTCATCAGAGCCCCCTGGTGGCTGGATGAGTCATTTCTCCTGTGCCTAAACATGAAACTGTTCTTGGTTCAGGCATGGTAGGACCCAACATGGCTCCTCCTGGACCTGCTGGAGTCCCACCAGGCATGCAGGGCCAGCCTACCAACGGACCCCCTAAATCGTGGCCTGAAGGTAAAGTGTTGATTTGATTTGAAGTGGTTTGAGGATTTCAGGCAGGACTCTGTATTTTTGATTTGTGTGAGTCGAAGCTGATCCGATTCTTCTTCTCCAGGACCAATGGTGAACGCTGCTGCTCCATCCAACCCTCCCCAGAAGCTGATTCCTCCTCAGCCCACTGGCAGACCCTCTCCCGCTCCTCCCTCCGTGCCCCCCGCCGCCTCCCCAGTAATGCCACCCCAGACGCAGTCCCCGGGTCAGCCAGGACAGCCTGCCCAGCCCCCTCCTATGATGTTACACCAGAAACAGAGCCGCATAACCCCCATCCAAAAACCCCGCGGGCTGGATCCAGTGGAGATCCTCCAGGAGCGAGAATACAGGCGAGAAACTGGGGCTGAATGTCTGAGATTCAAAATGATCCTCATTTATTATCCTCATTGAATCAGAGCCGAGGAACCTGTTGGTGTTTCTGAAAAAAGCTAGTAAAATTCAGGAATAACAGCAAACTGCTTGCTTATATAAACTGGCCTTTAATGTTACATAATGCGCTTTCAATATTGTTTAAAACGCAAAATACATTTTATCCAATTACTTGAATAATTGATGAAAACGTCGACAGAATACTTGAGTGTTGGGTACAGGACGCACACGAAGCATCAGATTTCTGGCGTGAAAGGACTCCGTTTGTGTTCATGGTCCAAGAACATTGTTTTAGGAGTTTAAATTTGAAAAAGCGTTTACGGAATTAGTGGTTTAATTTTTAGCTATTGTTTCTCACACATTTTTAAAATGTCTTCTTCAGGCTGCAGGCCCGTATTGCTCACCGTATCCAGGAACTGGAGAACCTGCCCGGCTCTCTAGCAGGAGACCTGCGCACCAAGGCCACCATCGAGCTGAAGGCCCTGAGGTTGCTCAACTTCCAGAGACAGGTAAACATGAGCGTCGGTGGTGGTTGTTCTGAGTGCAGCAGGTCTAGTGTCCGATGTGAACGTGTTTTTCCCTCACAGCTGCGTCAGGAGGTGGTGGTCTGCATGCGCCGCGACAGTGCTCTGGAAACCGCCCTCAACGCTAAAGCCTACAAGCGCAGCAAGCGCCAGTCGCTACGCGAAGCTCGCATCACGGAGAAGCTGGAGAAACAGCAGAAGATTGAACAAGAGCGCAAACGTCGCCAAAAGCACCAGGTGAGCGCTCTGAGAAGTTTTTCCATGAAGGTCCATGGAGCTTCGCGTTATTTTACAGCAGTGGTGAAATGTTCCTTTGACTCCTCTGTTGACAGGAATACCTCAACAGCATCCTGCAGCACGCTAAGGACTTTAAGGAGTACCACCGCTCCATCACAGCCAAGATCCAGAAGGCCACTAAAGCTGTCGCCACCTATCACGCCAACACGGAGCGCGAGCAGAAGAAGGAGAACGAGCGCATTGAAAAGGAGAGAATGCGCAGGCTGATGGTGAGCTTCAGCGCCAAAGACGTTTGTTTGTGCTGAGGTGGAGCGTTCTGACCTGTGTGTGTGTGTGTGAATCTTTTCTCAGGCTGAAGATGAAGAGGGCTACCGTAAACTCATCGACCAGAAGAAAGACAAGCGCCTGGCCTACCTGCTGCAGCAGACAGACGAGTATGTGGCCAACCTCACGGAGCTGGTGCGAGCTCATAAGGCTGCTCAGGCTCTCAAAGAGAAGAAGAAGAAGAAGAAAAAGAAGGTAGAAGTTTGGAGCAGACGAGTGAGATCCGCCTCTTCCCGAGTTCCTCCTTTTTTTTAATGTGCTGTTTATATTTACAGAAGCCAGAGACTGTAGAAGGTGGAGCTCCTTCACTGGGACCTGACGGAGAGGTAGGTGTTTCAAGAAGGGAAATATGCTGACAGCCCCCCACGTGAGACATGTCATGTATGGTGTTTCTCCTTTGCTCCGTCGTCTCAGCCTTTAGATGAGACCAGTCAGATGAGCGATCTGCCGGTGAAGGTCATCCACGTGGACAGTGGCAAGATCCTGACAGGTGGCGATGCACCTAAAGCCGGCCAGCTGGAGGCCTGGCTCGAGATGAACCCAGGGTGAGCCTCAAGTTTGCACAGTGGAGATGAATTCAGTGTGATAGAAACGGGAAGAGCTGCCTCAGCGTCATCGGAACAGAAATGTCTGCATATGTAATCAAAGTGTTTATCTGCAGATACGAAGTCGCGCCGCGATCAGACAGTGAAGACAGTGGTTCAGACGACGACGAGGAGGTACACACACACACATACACCACAGTTTACCTGTTGAGCACATGTTTCTGACCTGTCTGCTTTCCGGTCAGGATGATGAAGACGGGCAGCCTCAGCACAGTTCATCTGCAGCGGATGACAAGAAGAAGATTCCTGACCCCGACAGCGAAGACGTGTCTGAAGTGGATGTGCGGCACATCATCGAGTAAGATGTTTTCCTCTGTATTATCAGTGCACGAGTTTGTAAAACACCGATGTCCAAGCAAGAAACATCGATGTCCAAGCAAGAGTCATTCTGTACTTCCTGCTCCCACCAGACACGCCAAGCAGGACGTCGACGACGAGTACGGCAGCGCTGCCTTCAACCGAGGCCTGCAGTCCTACTACGCTGTGGCTCACGCAGTCACTGAGAAAGTGGACAAGCAGTCGTCGCTGCTGGTCAACGGGCAGCTGAAGCAATACCAGGTACCGGACGGCACAGCCTCCACACAGCAGCGTTCTCCTACCACCAGTGTGGTATAAATAAAGGTTCAGTCAATTTAAATGTACTGCAGACTTAATGATCCCAGTGAACTGAAGCTGACGTTTTGTCCTCAGATCAAAGGTCTCGAGTGGCTGGTGTCGCTGTACAACAACAACTTAAACGGCATATTGGCCGATGAGATGGGTTTAGGAAAAACCATCCAGACCATCGCCCTCATCACTTACCTCATGGAGTACAAGCGGCTCAACGGGCCCTTCCTCATCATCGTACCTCTCTCGTGAGTCCTCGCACTTTCTGCTCGGCTCCTCTCGGACTGTTGTCTGTGTTTGTCATGTTCATGACCCAGGTTGTCCTTTGTGTTCAGAACTTTATCAAACTGGGTCTATGAGTTTGATAAGTGGGCCCCCTCTGTAGTGAAGGTCTCCTACAAGGTCAGTGGCACCTGCTTGATCAACTTTTCTGCCATTCTTTTTTATTTATTTAGTCAACTAAATGATCTATCGTGTCTTTCAGGGGTCTCCAGCTGCTCGCCGCGCCTTCATTCCCATCCTGCGCAGTGGGAAGTTTAACGTGCTGCTCACCACCTACGAGTACATCATCAAAGATAAACATGTTCTTGCAAAGGTAAAGAATCGTGCTCTTAACTTTTACCAGTGGTAGTAAAAATGTCTCACCGTCGTTTTTTCCTCCCACAGCTCCGTTGGAAGTACATGATCGTGGACGAGGGCCACCGTATGAAGAACCACCACTGTAAGCTGACTCAGGTCTTGAACACGCACTACTTGGCCCCGCGGCGTGTGCTGCTCACAGGAACCCCGCTGCAGAACAAACTGCCTGAGCTCTGGGCCCTGCTCAACTTCCTGCTGCCCACCATTTTCAAGAGCTGCAGCACCTTCGAGCAGTGGTTCAACGCCCCGTTCGCCATGACGGGCGAGAAGGTGAGCTACTGGGTCGGCTGTGTGATGCTGGTCGTCAAAAATGAAAAGGAAAACCATGAGCTGTGAATTCATGCTCGTCTTCCTCCTCCCCTTTCCTCCCAGGTTGACCTGAATGAAGAAGAAACTATCCTGATCATTAGAAGATTGCACAAAGTGCTCCGACCTTTCCTCTTGCGCCGACTGAAGAAAGAAGTCGAGGCCCAGTTGCCCGAGAAGGTGACTAAGATTAATTCAGCTTGTTCTTTTACCGAGATGACGTTTAATTCCTTTTAATTCTGTTTGTTTGCATCATTCTGAATGTTTTGTTACCTTAGAACTGTTAAATGTTAGCATAGCTATTTTATTTTAGCTATTTAATCAGTTTTTATTTGGTTTAAACTATTGGTGTCAGTTGGTGTGCTGATTAAGCGTCGTTTAACTACATCTTTTTAGTTATAATTAACATTTTTTTATTATTTTGTTTTCCTGCTAGCTAGCTAACTATTTTAGCATTAGCTGCTCGTGTTAGCGAACTATGCTAGCAGTGTTACTTTTTTAGTTACGCTTGTCTTGTTTTTTTTATATTTTATCAGACACTTAACTATTTTAACTGTTTATTACTTTCATTTAACAGTTTTATTTCATTTTTTTTTACACGTCTACCTCTTTAGCTTTCTACTTTGCTGCAGCTTTTTGTGACTAACAGAATTTGAATTGAATGTGTGGATATATTTAACCGAGGAATTCAGACGTTTAGGATTGACAAATGTTCTTTGTGATTTCTAGGTGGAGTATGTGATAAAGTGCGACATGTCGGCCTTACAGAGGGTTTTGTACCGACACATGCAGGCCAAAGGCGTGTTGCTCACAGATGGGTCAGAAAAGGACAAAAAGGTAACGAGGTTTTTACTGGTGAAACAGTTTTTAGCTCATTTACTCAGATTCTAACAAAGCGTTTTGTTTTTTGTTCAGGGTAAAGGAGGCACGAAGACCCTGATGAACACTATCATGCAGCTGAGAAAAATCTGCAACCATCCGTACATGTTCCAGCACATTGAGGTATGAAACACGAGCTGCATCACCTCAATCTCTGGATCTTTTTCTTGCAGCTGGATTAAAGTGAAGTAGATGAATTTTAATCTTTGCTGGTTCGTGTTACAGGAGTCTTTCTCCGAGCATCTGGGTTACTCTAATGGGATCGTGTCTGGGTATGTGAAGCCTGAATGCCGTTTATTTGTACCGCTCCTGTGCAGGTCCGGACTCCCTGTGCTCACCCGTTCTTTTTTTACGTCCCTCCACCTGTCTAGGCCCGATCTGTTCCGTGCATCGGGAAAGTTTGAGTTGCTGGATCGAATCCTGCCCAAGCTGAGGGCCACCAATCACAAAGTGCTGCTCTTCTGCCAAATGACCTCACTCATGACCATCATGGAGGACTACTTTGCCTACCGCAACTTCAAGTACCTGCGTCTGGACGGTGAGGCGCCTCCGAGCAAAGCGAACGCTCTGCTGATGCTGCGGCTGTGGGGCGTTCACTGACCATATGGAGCTTTTCCTCATTCAGGTACCACCAAGGCAGAGGACCGTGGCATGCTGCTGAAGACGTTTAACGACCCGGCCTCTGAGTACTTTGTGTTCCTGCTCAGCACCAGGGCCGGAGGCCTGGGGCTCAACCTGCAGTCTGCTGACACCGTCATCATCTTCGACAGCGACTGGAACCCGCATCAGGTAAGTTGGCTTCATCTCGGCTCTAACGTTGGTGACACAATCATTTAAAGTCTAAATCTTTTTTCTGTGGCGATGCTCTGTTTCACCGGTGTTTAAATGTAACTGTGTGCAGACTTGTCTTCATAAGGTTCTCATACAGACCTATGTTGAAAACAGCTGATCAGAAACCTTGTTACACGTGGCAGAGAGATGGTTAGGTGCACGTTGGCACCGGCTATTTAACCGTGTACAGGTTAAAAAATGGTCCGTGTTTCTTTAACGATGTTGTCTTTGCGTCGTCCTGCAGGACTTACAGGCCCAGGATCGAGCTCACCGCATCGGTCAGCAGAACGAAGTGCGTGTGCTCCGCCTCTGCACTGTCAACAGCGTGGAGGAGAAAATCCTGGCAGCTGCCAAGTACAAACTGAACGTGGACCAGAAGGTCATCCAGGCCGGCATGTTCGACCAGAAGTCCTCAGGCTGTGAGCGCCGGGCCTTCTTACAGGCCATTCTGGAGCACGAGGAGCAGGACGAGGTCGGGGCTCGAGGAGGCTGCCGCACTAGGGGGGCGTGGGTGGGTGTGATCTGAACCTGTTCCCACATCGCCCACCCACCCACATCTGCCTGTGCGCTGCCCCACCTCTTCATTCTCTTTTTTCCTCCCCCTCTGTCTCTCTTCCCTCCTCCCCCCCTTTTCTCAGGATTTCCAGACTTTTCCTCCCTTTTGTATTTCTGCTTCTGCTTAAACCTTCGATGGTTAATAAGACACTTTATCTTCTACACTGACATAACTTTTCCCTTTATCCTCTTTGTTTCCTCCGTCTGTATTTTACCTGATGTTTAAATGTATTTCTACTGTACTGAACATGCAAAGCTGTGACACATGTTGATCTGCAGTCGGCCCCCGAAGTCTGAGGTCACATCTGGAAGTCTGATATTTATATGTAAATCTGGAACTTTCAGAAGATCAGAAATCAAATTAGTGTCATGGAGCTCGTTCCCAGTTGATCTGCTTGAGTTTTAACCACTGAAGCTCACGTTCACGTGACCGTCAGGCTTGTTCAGCGGGTGTTGACCTGTTTCCAGCAGAAGGCTGTTTGCTCTTCGCCTCTGAAGACGAGCAGGGCTCTAAAGGCTTCTGAGTAGCCTCATGTTCTTCAATGCCCCGTTAGTCACTCCGGCCACAGTGAAACACTTTGAGGATGAAACTGGAGCAGATCGTATCTTTGTACTGATTCTAATTATCTTCAGTTTGGTCCCTGACACAGAAACACGTTTGTGTAAAATCCTCCAACTTTCTGAATCTTTCCAGGTTTATCTGAATGTTTAGAGTTCCCTCCTGGCTTCAGACTTTTGGGCTGCACTGTTTGTTGGGAAAGAAACGCTTCCTCAGGTCGTCCATTTGTGTAGATACAGATGTTCGTTACTGCCACTCAACACTCTGCAACACGGAGCAAGAGAGAAAATGGCAAAAAGAAAAGATCACGTGAAGCTGAAAAAGATTTAGACCCGACCATCTCTCCTGTGTTGCCTGAACGTTAGGTCTGAGCTGGAGCTGGAAAGATGCTGAAGCTCTTGTGTTAGTTTCAGTTTTTCTGCTTTGTTTTCTTAAAACCCAGAATGTAAGAGTGCCATAAAAAGCTCTGGGTTTAGTTTGGACAGATTTCTATAAAGAAACAAACGGTTCAGTCACGCTTTGTCTTCTGTATTTATTGCTGCTGATTAATTAAAGACGGGATCGTTAGTTCAGAGACTTGGCTCTGAGGCACCACATGAATCTGCTGTTTGCGTCTTCTCACTCCCTTTCTCACCCGTCTGCAGGAGGAAGACGAGGTCCCCGATGATGAGACGGTCAATCAGATGATTGCCAGAAGTGAAGAGGAGTTTGAGCAGTTCATGGTCGGTCGCACTTTCCAGTTATCGGCTACTTTTAATTTAAAGGTCTGAGTCCACTCACGGCCTCTGTGCGTTCGTTTCAGCGCATGGATCTCGACAGACGTCGCGAGGAGGCGCGCAACCCCAAGAGAAAACCGCGTCTGATGGAGGAGGACGATATGCCTGCCTGGATTCTGAAAGACGACGCTGAGGTGGAGAGGTTGACCTGTGAAGAGGAGGAGGAGAAGATGTTTGGCAGAGGGTCCCGCCAGCGGAAGGAGGTGGACTACAGCGACTCGCTCACTGAGAAGCAGTGGCTCAAGGTGCGAGAAAGAATCTTTCTGTGAGCGCGAGTTTCTAACCGGAGCTTTGCCAGAGTTTGACTTCACGTGATCTGGTTTCTCCGCAGGCCATAGAGGAGGGAAACCTGGAGGACATCGAGGAGGAAGTGCGCCACAAGAAGACGACCAGAAAGCGCAAGAGAGACCGCGACCACGACAGCGGCCCGGCCACGCCCAGCTCCAGCGGCGGCCGAGGGCGAGACAAAGACGAGGAGGTGAAGAAGGCGAAGAAACGCGGCCGCCCGCCGGCAGAGAAGCTGTCTCCCAACCCCCCCTCCCTCACCAAGAAGATGAAGAAGATCGTTGATGCCGTCATCAAGTACAAAGACGGGTGAGGTCGTTGTCCGCGTCTCCTGAAATGTCCAATGAAACACGATGGCGCTGACGCGTGCTTTGTTTGTCTCTGTAGAAACGGGCGACAGCTGAGTGAAGTGTTCATCCAGCTTCCGTCCCGCAAGGAGCTGCCCGAGTACTACGAGCTGATCCGCAAACCCGTGGACTTCAGGAAGATCAAGGTACAGTGAAGACAGAAGGTTCCAGATGTTCTGTGCGTTTTCCACTTCACTGTCTGCCCGTGTTTCACTGCTGCCTCCTGTCGCTCCACCAGGAGAGGATCCGCAGCCACAAGTACCGCAGCCTGAACGACCTGGAGAAGGATGTGATGCTGCTCTGTCAGAACGCTCAGACCTTCAACCTGGAGGGGTCTCTGGTGAGTTCCGCCTGAAACGCACATCTGGATCCGTCTTTCCCTTCATAACCGCCCGACTTCTCCAAACACTTCAGATCTACGAGGACTCCATCGTGCTCCAGTCGGTCTTCACCAGCGTGAGACAGAAGATCGAGAAGGAGGACGAGAGTGAAGGAGAGGAGAGTGAGGAAGAGGAGGAGGAGGCAGACGAAGGCTCAGAGTCGGAATGTGAGCACCCGTTGCTGGGTTTTACAGGTTTTCTGTTCTGTGCTGTCCCTGAACGCCTCTCTGGGTAACTTACAGTGTGTCGTCGTTACTCTGTGACATTTGGTTCCTTTCAGCTCGTTCAGTGAAGGTGAAGATTAAGCTGAGCCGGAAAGAAAAGGGCGACCGAGGAGGCAAAGGCCAACGGCGGAGGGGCCGCGGCTCCCGGGCTAAACCCGTGGTGAGCGACGACGACAGCGAGGAAGAGCAGGAAGAGGTGAGACGGCAGCGGCGGAGTGGAAACCATTTAATATTTTATAGTTTTATAAACTATTGATTAAAACTAAGAATCACATAAAATCGATTACCAGGATGAAACGATGCTGGAAATGATCAGTGGATAAATTATTATGGTAATAATAGTTAATTATTGAGTTTTAAGTGAAAACACCAAATATTTCTTTTATCTCCACTCAAAGTAAAACGACAGTAAAATGCTGCTCGCTTTCATTTTACGATGTGTTCACACTCCTGACCTCTAGGTGGCAGCGTTGCGTGACCCGCTGGTTCATTGTCGCGTGTGTTCTCTCGTTTCAGGAACGCTCGGCCAGCGGCAGCGAGGACGACTGAGGCGTTGAACCAACAACCCTCTGAGCTTCTTGACTGGACTTGATATATTTTACTTAGATACAGCAGGGAGACGGTCGTGGGGGTGGGGGGGTAGTTTTACCTAGATGAGCTGATTTTTAGTGAGACTGTTGTATTCTCATTAAAGCGATTATGAACCTTCCACTTCATATTTAAACCATTTCCCAGTATGAATATTAGTGTCTTCGCCTTTTTGTTTCTCCTGTAAGAGGAAAATCGACAGAGCCTGAATTCTAGACTGATCGTGGACCATGAAGACAGTTTTTTAAGTGTATTAATTTTGTCGTCCTACTTTGAGACAAACATGTGAATCAGGAGTCACTTCTTTGAATGCATGTCGTGCATGTCTGTGGAAATGCACCTGGATGTGTCTTCACTGTTCTGTGTTTAATTTAAGACTACAGGCGGGATCACGGTACGTCCCACCCTGCGGCCCCTCCCTCTCAGGTTGTGTGTGTACTGGGGGAGGGAGGGATGGGACCATTTTCTCGTGTCGGTGTCACTGGATTCCAAGACGTACAATAAAGGCATCTCATAATGAATCGCTTGCTTGTCTCTGCGTTTTTTGTCCAGAGCTGCAAAGACGGTCTGTAAAGGCCCCCCGCCCCCCCACAGCTCCTCTGGCTGGTTGACGACTCCTTTAAATCCCTCAGACCGGACGCTGACAGCTGAAGGTGTTGAGCAGGTACACGTCAGGCCTGGTGATGGAGCTGCATATGAACAGCTCCAGTCTAGAGTTCCAACATGAAGCTGACAGAGGGTGAGGGTCTCCGTAAAACAGCTGTTCCATCTGAGACAATAAAGATGTTTGTGTTCTACTAAATAAGAACAGTAAGAGGAAGGTTTGCAGCCACAGTCGCACGATAATGCAGCATATAAAAGGACAACGAGGACCTACATCCCAGAAACCGGTCAGGTCTCAGACTGAGCCGCCGCCTGCCGGGCGGAGGAGGAATCACAGGAACTCAGAGGTCAATGCGTCGTTAGAAATGCGGGTCAGTGGGACGAGTGGAGGCTGCTTCTCTCTGAATGTCAGGTCTCTGATCCCGCTTCAGTGGAACATCTGGATCCCAGTAGATGGACTTTATCTCACCGTGCACCATGTCACAGAAACACACGAGCTTTGGACTTTGAACCTGAAACGTGGGTGGTGTTCCTGAAGATAAAGGCATTAAGGACTCGGCCTGCGGTTGTCCTGTTTGCCCAGAGGCAGGGGCAGAGGTCCAGGAAGTCTGAGAACCGGGACTTGTGAACTTCAGGGCTGTTTGTTCCTGCTGAGGATGGAAACATTGGATCTGTAATAAGATTCCTTTTGACCTGCAGAACATTCCTGACGTGGTTTTAGCCCCTGAGGAACCAGGTCGCCCCTGATCCGGACCACGCCCTGTTTAAGGTGCTTTCAGGTCGTCGTGGTTTCCAGGGAGCAAACTCTCTGGAAAACTGAGAGTCTGAAAGGGTTAAAGTCGGAGTAAAATCAATCTCCGCGCGGCTCCACCTCCCGATTGTTGAGGCGGTGTGCCTCAGAAATCACACCACTCCAGATCCCGCCCTTCTCCCCTCCGGGGCCCCTCTGGGCGCCACCCACCTCTGGACCACACTGAAGTAGGTCTGATGGTTGTTGTCAAACAGCAGAGAGTGCGGAGCATCCACCCGGATCCTGGCGCTGCAGCTACATCACTGACCCCACAGGAGACCTGCACCATGGGACTGCGGCTGCTCGCGTGTCTCCTCTGCGTCCTCGCGCGCACAGGTACGTTCCCTGCTCCCTTCACCCACCTCCTGTCCGCAGACAGGTGGAGAGCTGCGCGGCGTGTTTCCACCTCTCCCCTGACGGCGTTATGGGGGGGGGGGCGCACATCCTGTTCATATGTGGGTCAGTGACACGTTTGCGCCAGATTTCTGCGCCTGGTCCTCATTCATCAGCCCGCGCGGACTTTTCAGCTGCAGCTTTGCCTCCTTCATTTTCTCCTTTGTCTCGTTTCCTGCGTTTGAATGAACGTCTCGTGCGCTCCGCTCCTGCAGCCAATGAGCGATCAGTCCGAGGATGACGCGTCAGAGCGGGGTTTCTGAAAAGCCGGTTTCTGGAGCTGCTGCGGTTCAGAATGCGGGAGCGGGCCCCGCCTGCGTTTAAGTCCCAGGAGACACCCCGCGGGGGGAACGGTTCTGATCCAGGTTTCCAGCTCATATTCGGCCACATGATGCAACATCCAGCGCGTTTGCAAAAGGCGTTTCTCCTCGTCCAGAACCAGGACCCGAACCGCGGGGCTGAGGGTTTTCAGATTCAGTGTTGTTTTATTTACTAATAATACATTATTTAATAATAGGTGAAACATTTAAAACATGCAGAATATGTTTAGAATAATTATAGTAAAAACATAATAATGCGGGGAAAAAAGATTATTTCAAAAATCCGTTTAGAAATGTGAAAAAAGGTGGAATTCTCCCAGAAAAATATATCAAAACATCAGAATATTTCTAAAAAAAATCCGAAATCTGAAAATTATTTTTTACAAACGGGTGAAATAGGTTTATTAACATAAAACTGATCTTTATTTTTATGGGGGGGGGTCAATAATGCACATCCTTTCACATGGAGCCATAAAGAATTAACTGGCTTCACTGAGACATAAAACATTACAACAAATACTAAAACCATCTCCTCAACCTTCAGAGGCTCCAGTAAAGGACAATAAAACAGGTGTAACGTGATAAATGTGTGATCCACGTCAAGGTGAGCCCCCCCCCACTGAACTCTCACACCTGTTCCCGGCATGTTCTGGGTCAAACATGTTGGGACCAGTCTTCTTCCATCAACACGTCACACGGATCAGTGTCGTATTGTAACCTCTGCGACGGGAAACATTTGTCTCCTGTGCGTGTTTAGACATCACGTGTTCTTCTGAGTCATTATCTCAAAGTTGTCACAAATATCTGAAAGTCGAGTCACGTCTTGTCCCGAGTATTTTTTATGTGTTTCCTTCATCTCAGTCCATCAATAAACAACCAGACACCAGAGAACTGGCAGCGATTACTGATTTGTACTTTTGGTCCAGTTTGTCTTTTCTGCCCTGAACTTTAAGCCCAATAAGTAAATAACCAGCATGAACTTAAGTCTTGGCAACGAGTCGCTGGTTTCAGGGACAAAGAGCTGAAAAACAAACGGCACATTCAAGGAAAAGAAACATTTTAAACGAGTCTTCAATATTTTCTTTAAAATTATTTGAAGAAAAAAAAAGAATGACTTTTAGAAATAAAGATAAATATTTCAAAACTTGAAATTGGACTTCTTCTGTAAAGGATCCCCAGACTTTCCTGGTGTGGTTTGGTGGGTGAATGCCTCCTTTAGTCATTTGGTCTTTAACTTTACCACTAACTAGGTGAAGAAAACTCCCAGTGAAGATCCAGTTGGTGAAAGCAAATCATTGTGAAGAAAACAGGTTTGTCAACATGAAACTGATCGTTATCTTTATAACAGCAGAAGAGAGTTTTTGGCTTAACGTTCACGGAAACGACTCTTTAAAATTACACAGTTACACGGCACTAAAACCATTTCCCCAGTTTACAGAAGTCTCTCACTGATTGATTAACTCCCCGCTGAGCATCAACCTCCACCCAGTGACTGGAAAGTGCTTGATTAGATTTCCTGATTACACAACATGTAAATAAAAAGACATTCTTTCAGTAGAAATGTTCATATGTGTCACAGACGCGCTGACGACATGTGGAACCAACCAGTTCCAGTGCGGGAACGGGAAATGCATCGCGGCCAGGTGGACATGTGACGGCACAGACGACTGTGGAGACGGCACAGATGAGCTTCCTGCTACCTGCTGTGAGTAGCAGCATCACTTTACTCAGATGTGTGCAACCTACACAAAAACAACATCTCATTTAACAAATCAAATGTTTCAAATGAACCAATGAGTGCAAAGAGGAGAGAGAGAGAAGAACGACAAGGCCCTCTCTACAGGAGAGGAGCTGAAGGCTCCGCCTCCCGTTCTACATCTAGAAACTCTAGGAACCACGAGTAGAAGGGGACTGGGTTGCATCCCTGTTTTGTTTTACTGAGGTCTGCTCCTCTGGGTCACAGCATCTGTCCTTTCAATGATCCAGTCTCACAAACCTGGATTCAGAAGATAAATGCACAGGTCAAAGTTTAGTTTAAACCTTAAGCTAGCTCAATCTCTGCATCGTGAATGTTACTGAGCCACATGAAGTCTATTCATATCTAAATGTTTATTCTTCCAGTGGCCAAAACCTGCAGAGTGACGGAGTTCAGCTGTGCAGACCGTATGAACCAGTGTATACCCATCATGTGGCGCTGTGACGGAAAAGCTGACTGTGAGAATGGAGCTGATGAAGTCAGCTGTGGTGAGTTTCTTTCCTAATCGTGAGAATCTGCAGCTTCCTCCCTGCTCTGATGTTTTTCTCATGTCTGCTCTCTCTCTCAGCACCAAAGCCATGCACAGCCGGAGAGTTTCGCTGCAGAAACGCCCAGTGTGTGTCGTCCTCCTTCGTGTGTGACGACGAGGCCGACTGTGACGACGGCAGTGACGAAGCCTCGTGTGCGCCCGTCACCTGCAGCCCAACGTCTTTCCAGTGCAACAACTCGGTTTGTATTCCTCGCCTGTGGGTATGCGACAGCGACGTGGACTGCTCTGACGGCTCAGACGAGTGGCCCCAGACCTGTGGCATGAAGACACCGGCCTCTGCTGCCACTCATCAGTGCTCATCCCTGGAGTTTCAGTGTGTCAGCGGGGAGTGCATCCACAGCAGCTGGAAGTGTGACGGAGGAGCCGATTGCTTCGACCGGTCCGATGAAGCCGATTGTCGTAAGAAAGATTACAAAATAAGTTTCACCATTTTTTTATTTGAATTCATTGGTTGGACTCACAAACAGATTGTGCATGCTCCACCCTCCAGCTCACCCCACCTGTCGCCCCGATGAGTTTCAGTGCGTTGACGGCACCTGCATCCACGGGAGTCGCCAGTGTGACCAACAGTACGACTGCAGGGACATGAGTGATGAACTGGGCTGCGTGAATGGTACGATCGCCCTCCGCTGCTCGTCCTCTGCTGGTTTCTGGCATCTGAATTAAATGTCAACACATGTTTTATGTGTCACGTGCAGCGACCCACTGCGAGGGCCCGGCCAGGTTTAAGTGCCGCAGCGGGGAGTGCATAAGCATGGAGAGGGTATGTGACAGGCAGCGAGACTGCAGGGACTGGTCAGACGAGCCTCTGAGGGAATGTGGTGGGTACAGAGGTTAATTACTGCTTGGAGAGTTTTATTGGGGGGGGGGGGGGGCAGCTGCAGAGGGCTTCAACGAGAAATTTTCTTCTTCCCATTTCAGGATCCAACGAGTGCCTGTACAACAACGGCGGCTGCTCTCACGTTTGCAACGACCTGAAGATCGGCTACGAATGTCTGTGTCCAGCTGGATACATGCTGGTCAACAAGCGCTGTGAAGGTAGCGACCTCCCACCTGTTTAGTTAAACCTGTGGCTGTTCTGATCGGCCAGTCAGTAGAAGTCCTATAGTTAGCACTATGACATAGCACAGAGATATCTGTTTGTCAGTTTCTGAAACCCAGCCATACATGTTTGGGCTAAAACAGATGAAGGTAGAGAAGAGGAACTCTGAAAACACACCAGCCTCGACAGCCTTCATTCCCTGACTGACTGGAGAATGTGCTTTTATCTGGGCTCACCTGTTTCACGAGTCTCTTTTTATGTTCCCCTCCTCTCCTTCCAGACATTGATGAGTGTTCCAACCCAGACACCTGCAGCCAAATCTGCATCAACCAGATAGGCAGCTACAAATGTCAGTGTGAGGAGGGTTACCAAGTGGATCCTACAACCAAAGCCTGCAAAGCCATCGGTAAATATCCATCCTGGGTGGGTGCACTGTCGTCAGTTCAAAGCCTGAATTCTGGACTGAAGACACTTTAAACTGTGTGGAAAAGATCTGAACCAACCACAGACTGAGAAACGTTTTTAAATGCAACTAAATAAACCAAATTCCTGTGAATTGACTACTAAAAATGTAGTGTTGTGTCTGCTCTGACTTCACAGGTACGATAGCCTACCTCGTCTTCACCAACCACCACGAAGTCAGGAAGATGACTTTAGACAAAAGCGAATACACAAGAGTAATCCCTCGTCTGAAAAACGCTGTGGCTCTGGATATGAACATGGCGACAAAAGAGATCTACTGGTCAGACCTCTCCCAGAAGAAGATCTACAGGTGAGCAAGAATGGAATCAGAACCAAAAGCCAAACTCTTTCCTACACTACTCCCTGATTCCATCTCCACACCTTATTCCAGAGCTCAGATGGACTCAGCTGAAGACTCGGCTCGTCACCGCGTGGTGATCGGTGGTGACGCTGATGCCCCCGAAGGCATCGCCGTGGACTGGATCCACGGTAACCTGTACTGGACTGACAGTGTCCGCAGGACCGTATCCGTGGTCACAGCTGATGGAAGCCGCCGTAAAACCCTCTTTAATCAAGACCTACTGAAGCCTCGAGCTATTGTGGTCGACCCCCTCAGCAAGTGAGTCCAACAGCACCAATGAAAGTTCAGTAATAAGCCTTCACTAGATTCTCTGGTGTGTTATCCTGAGGAATCAATGTGTTTGATGATCTTCTAACATAAATCTAACATGTTTTTCACCCCCAGCTTTTTGTACTGGACTGACTGGGGGAATCCTGCTAAGATTGAGAAGGGGGGTCTTAATGGAGTAGACCGCACCGCGCTGGTCACTGACAACATCGTGTGGCCTAATGGAATCACACTCGGTAAACTTAAGCAAGTTCTCTCTTGTTTCAAGTTAAATTACCAATGGTAGGTTCTGGTCTGACCTGTTCACCCCCCCACCCCCTTTTAGACTTGCTGAGCCAGCGCCTGTACTGGGTCGACTCCAAGCTGCACACCCTCTCCAGTATTGACGTGCAGGGCGGAGGCCGACACACCATCATCCTTGACGAACACCAGCTGGCTCACCCTCTGGGACTCGCTGTGTTTGAAGTAGAAATTCACCACCTGATAAACCAGTCCTTCCACAATACTCCTCAGTGTCTTAAAAGCTCAGGCTTTGTTATTTCTGTGTTGCAGGAGCGAGTCTTCTGGACCGATGTCAGTAACAACGCCATCCTCAGCGCCAACAGACTGACGGGCAATGACATCACACCATTGGCAGAGCACCTGTCGTCGCCCGAAGACATCATCCTCTACCATAACCTCAAACAACCTGCAGGTAAGAGACATGTTCGGGAACTTTCCATTAGACCCAACATGACGTAGAAGCAGGTTCTACAGCAGGTTACTGTGCAGAAATGACTCTGGGTGAGTGTGTGTCTCCTCACACGACTAAACCCGACTTCCAAAAACCCTTTTTGTTTACAGGAGTGAACTGGTGCCAGGTGTCCAATGGCGGCTGTGAATTCATGTGTCTGGCAGCTCCTCAAGTGGGAAGACACCCACCCAAATACACCTGTGTCTGTCCTGATAACATGATGCTAGCCAGGGATATGAGGACCTGTGTACCTGGTGGGTAAATCATCAACGAGTTAAATACTATCCAACAGAAAGATGATAGTTCAGAGCATCCAATAACTGGCTCTCACTCGTCCAACAGCTGTGCCAACACCTGCAGCTCCTGCTCCACCTGTCGAGACTCTTCGACCGCAACTCAGAACCACGCCGATGCCCAAGGTCCACACCACTGCAGCAGCACCTACTGTGATCTCCGCTACTGCAGCCGACACACAGCCATGCAACACCAAGCCCCCTGCAAGGACCACCGTGCCCGAACTGAAGACCCCCTCACCCCAGACGACAAGAGCTACACCTCCCCAGACCACCACAGAGGCTCCAGACATGTCTGCAGGCAAGTTGAAGAACCACCACAGTGATTTGTGGTTTTGTAGATGGTGACACTTGATGTTTTCATGTTAGGCAGGTGAGTCTCAGGCCTCACTGAATCCAACACCTTTAAATGTATCCACTGACCAGATTTAAAACTAGTAGAACATTAGAAATCAATCAGAAAAACCTAAGCCACACTTTGTTGTTACTAATTATTTAGTTTTTATGTTTACTGTAAATGTAAAGTTGCTCTCAGTAAAGTTTGTGTATGCGTCACTGGTAACTTCTCCTTCAGGAGTCCCACATGACCTACCTGCAGCCGCACCAAAGAGAATCTCCACCACCCCAACTGCTCTCTATGTTGTCCTACCTCTGGGTATGTTGCATCAGCAGCTGCTGAAACAAAACTTTAAATAAGAAAGTGAGCCACCTGATATCGTGTGTGCCTCTTTTTCTGGTGGCAGCTCTTGTTTGCCTGGTGGCTGTTGGAGGCGTGCTGCTGTGGAGGAACTACTGGCTGAAGAACACAAACACGATTCACTTTGACAACCCCGTCTATCAGAAGACCACAGAGGATCAGGTGCACATCTGGAGGAGCCACAGCCCCGATGGTTACTCCTACCCAAAAGTGAGTCTGCGAGGAGTCACCAGTTCACCTTTAACTACTACACAGCTTATCTGTTACAATACGTCCTATTGATAAAGACAAATACAGATATCGGTTTAGATTTCAGCCACGACTTTGGGTGTAATTAAGCTACATTTACAGTGTGCTGTTTCCTAATAATGTACATACACACCAGTACATACTTAAAGGTAAAGGGTACAAATAAATGGGAAATTACTCGAGCGACTGTTGAGTTTATAGTGAAAGACGTGCTGTCCCCCACACATTACTAAGTCAGTTCTTGCTGTGGTTCGGAGCCTGTTCTTAATGTGCCTTTCAACAGAGGATAATGAATAAAACTAAAAATGTATTATTCTCACCATGTCTTAACTTTAGAATAGATAGATAATTCTTAAAATGTTATGTCTGACAGCAATTTTATTTTCTGTCTTCACAGAGACAAGTTGTGAGCTTGGATGAAGAAGCAGACAATCCAGCCTTCACAGCAAACTGAGAAAGGTCGGGCAGAATGGCAGAAGGAGCCTCGATGATGAGCTACAGTGACCGTCCTTTTGTGTTTTTACCTCACTCAGCTTAAGGATACGGAAGTCGAAGCCAGACAATCATGAACCACTAAATCCCCAGAGGTGAACAAGGAACAACAACGAGGGTGAAACTTCTTTTATGTGGTTACTGTTTCTTTTCATCCACCAAATTGTCAGATGATGGATTCCACAATCACTCAAACTGTTTTTTATTGTTATATGAAATGTAAAGGTACCACACCTGAACTGTTACCCCTGATGTTCATCAAAAACTGCAGTCATTCAAAACTCCAGATGTTATATCAGCAGGGCTTGAATGACTACTGCTGTAATTTACACACAGAACGTATAATAATAATAATAATAATAATAATAATGAATACTTTATTGATCCCCTTGGGGAAATTGTTGTTTGGACAGCTGCT
>JAUMHF010000025.1:17111298-17139412 GCA_032359275.1 Microctenopoma steveboyesi | reverse complement strand
TATTTTAATTTACTGAAAATATAATGTTAATTTACCTATTTAAGAACCAGGGTTTTAAACAAACTTTTCACTTAGATTTAGCAGAGTTAGAAACTTATCTAATATGGAAAATGTCTTATATTTAACCTAATCAGGAAAGCGTGAGGTAAAGAGTAGTAGGCCGTTACTTTAGGCATTGTCTTTAGAGCTTTAGCTCCTAACTGTCTTTCTATAATCTTATTTACTTATTCTTTGATTTCTATATACAATCTTTTATTTTTTCTTTTCCTGTGGTGGTTTGGAGCTTTTTTCTCTTAATAAAAAAACTGCATTTAGTATTTACGCTGTTTATCATTATGTAATAAAACATTTATTTGATGATCTGAATAATTTGTGTTATAAATATGTAAAAAGAAAATCAGGAAGTGTCAGATACATTTTCACAGCACTGTACATGTTACTTTTTAGTCTCTGTCAGGAGGAAGATAAAATCCTGGTTAAAATATGTGGCAGATGAACTCGGTGAAACATTTCTAGCACCTTATTCCTCTGGTAAACTGCTCTGGTATGCACACATGGCTGACATAGAAAGGGGGGGTTTCCTTTCCTTCTGTTTTTTCTCCCCTTTTCTGGCTCTGCACTTGTAGTTCTTTGAAGAACGACCCTTTTCCTAGAAAGTCGGTCACAGCAAGAGGCAGGCCCACAAAATTTCTCAGAAAATCTCCAACACTGTGAGACCACAAGTTGTAAAAACAACTGACACTGTGCGTACGAAAAGGTCTCGTCTTCATTTTTATTCTTTTGCTCATAAGATATGTGATTTCCACCCAGCGTTGTGTGGTGCATTTTATATGCCGAGAAGGAAAGATTGTGTTTGTACGGACAGGAGCACAGATAAAGAAAAAAATCCTCCATCTCTTTATTTTGATTTTGACACACTGACAATTATGTGTCTGTAATTTAAATCAGCTTTTTGAAAGGACTTCACGAAAGCCACTGTCAGAGCAGAGGAGAGACAAATCCTACACATCTCTACACGTGACTTGTAAAGTTCAAGGTGTAGGTCTGATAACGCAAGACAGGAAAAAGTGTAAACACAAACCAACATGTCGCACTGACTTTCAGAGGAAAATGTAAATACAGATGTACACCTCATTGATCTGTTTCTGAGTCTCACTCACACTCAAAACGAGACTTGAAGCCTCGTGGGACACGTTGTTTTTCTCTGCACTGATGACAGAGAAGATCTGTTTTTCCAACGAAAGCTTTCATCTGAATCACTTGACGTCATTAATGATTATTTGGCCACAAAGGTCACGTACGACCTGGTGGATCGTTCTACTTCCACACACGATGTATTCTCCTTATTTAATGTCTCTGCTGGAGAATACTACTTAAAAAAATGAATACTAAACGTGGCAAACAGTTCACATATTCACATGTAATGTTAGTTATTCATAAAATCATAGTTACGTGTGCTGACTTTACGCCTTTCCACCTGCTGTTCAAAACGTGTGGTGTGAGGATGTCACATTACTGCTCACCCGATCCTACGTAAACAAAACCAACCCACCGAGTCGAGTTCCTGGACCATCACTGACCTTTGCTCAGGCCGTGTTTTGCTACAGAGCCCAGTCTGACACTGTTTAGACAGAAGACTGTGATATGATTATTATTATTGTGACACCTTCACTGTGTTTGTTGTTTCCAACTGTGTGAAGTGTTAGAATATTAAAATGGTTCAAAGGAAAAACAAGACTGGTGTTTTATATTAAAATGTTACATTTTTTAACATAATTATTAACAGCGTGCTAAACTGACTTTGCTGATACTACAGTGCATTTTTTTAAACTTTTTATTTACGTATTGCAGTACATTTAAGCCCATTAAAATGTATTAATTAATTAATGTACTAATTTCTTCCTGAATCTTTGATAAAGCAGCTCTGTCATGCACCTTCTCACTTATCGAACTGAATTAATTGCACCACTGACATTATTCAACTGATTTTATTGACTTTAAATGTCTCTATATCTTTATACTCTTTATTTTTTGTACTTTATACTACCACTAAGGTGAAGGAGAAATACCATTTCGATTCTTCCGCACATGCAGTGAAATAAAAGGCCATTTGATTTTGATTTGATAAAGATCTTTAATAATATAACTCGGTTTAATAATATAGGACAATGACAGTAAAGTGACTTAAGTGTAGTAAATGTACATCCTTTTCACTTCTCAGTGAAACGTAATGGAGTCAAAACTGCAGTTAAGTCCAGTACAGTGAGTAAATGTTAGTCAGTTAAACTAACCACACCAGGTGTGTCCCTGAGCAAGACACTCAGCTCCTTGTAAGTTGACCTGGATCAAAGCGTCTGTCAAGCAAAGTACAAGTAAAGTGAAATTGGTGTTATAGCGCCCCCTGAAGGAAAACATTCAAGAGTCAAGATTCAAAACACTTTAATAATCCCAGAGGGAAATTGATTTTCCTGTTACAGCCCCTCTCATTTCAGAAGAATAAGAAGACCCACAAACATAAATAGCAGCAACGAATATAGATACGAAAACAACAAATATATAAGAACAAAAAACTAAAACATGATGGCATAACTCTCTAGAGTTGTTGTTCTCGCCTCTCCCCTTTACGGAGGGAGTCCAGGACCAGTCTCTCAAAGGCCTTCATGATGTGTGAGGTCAGAGCCACTGGTCTGTATCATTTAGGACACTGGGACGTGGTTTCTTATCTCTGACTTGTGTTGTGTCTGTTCTTCTGCTTATGTGTGTCGGTTTGTGTCAGTAATCTGATCCACACCGGTCCCCAACGCGAACCATTCCTGACAGAGTTAACCCGACTCCTGCTTTGCTCTACCGGGAACTACGTATCTCTGCTACGAATGGGGAACGACCTAACGTGGGGGACGGATTTCGACGTGACACCGGAAACCACGTGGTCGTGTTCTCCACACGCGACTCTAGCAGCAGCAGCAGCAGCAGCAGCGATGACATTTCTTTAAAAAACTGTAAAACGTTTTAATGAGGATACGACGCTTTGTCTTTTGTTAAAACATGTCGCGAAAAACGGAATTAAAGATAAACTCCCAGTTCGCACAGAAATACGAGAAATACCGACAGAAGGAAGAGTTACAGAGGCGTAAGTGTGTTCGCTAACTGTAGCTAATGCTAACAACACAACGTGGAGCACGCGTAGCTTGACGTGTTCTGTCTGTTAATCATTTAACTGTCAGGATAATGTTTGTGTGCAGTGAAGGACCGGTACGGAGACCGAGCCGATGTCAGCGACTCCGAGTCGTCCGAGTCCAGCTCCGATGAGTCTGAAGTGGTCAGAGTCGCTTCTTCTCCTTCCTCACAGTCACTCCACACCTCTGTGTGCCTCAGCCCGTTGTCTGACTCGTGTTTGTCTCCTGCAGGAACTGGACCCTGCAGTCGAACGGGATTTTTACAGAACCTTGTCCCTGCTGAAGAAGAAAGACCCGAAGATCTACGAGAAAGATGCAAAGTTCTACTTACAAGGTGATGAATGCAAAAAGCAACGAACTCTGTTTTAAAGTGGAGAACGATGAACAGAGAGATTTAACTTTATAAAACAACCCTCTGTATTTGAATGACAAAGGAAAGATTGAACTCTAATTCATGATAAATTGAGAAAGATTTAGTAATCCATGCTCTAGATTCAGACATGTCTGTCGGCCTGTTTCTGTCTCTGTGACCAGCGGCTGCATTGACTTAAACTCACGGTTAATGCTGCAACATCTCATTTTCTTTCTGCCTCTTGATTTCAGGTTTGTCCAGCAGTGACGAGAAGCCTTCAACCTCGAAGAGAGCAGGGAAGCCCATGTACCTCAAGGATTATGAACGAAAAGTTATTCTGGAAAGAGAAGGGTGAGCTGCTGCTGTGTTAACAAACGGCCCGGAGGGGTTTCACTTTGCCAGCGTCTTTCTTTCAGCGTCTTTCTGTTCATTCCATCGTCCAAAAAGGAATAAAACTACACAGACATGTTTTTGTATCTCAGTTAATTTGTGCGATTTTTATAAATGTTTTTTATTTTGCAGAAAATATGAAGACGACAGTGATGACGAGGAGGCTGCCACCAGAAGAGAGGTAAAACTCCCTAAATCATTCGGTTTCTTTAGAAGGCTTGGATTTTCCCACATGTTCTGATAATCGCCGTTGTTTTTCTGCGAAGAGAGCAGCGTCTCCGAGCTACATCCAGGAGCAGAAGGAGCTGAAAGAAAGGTGAGACCCGCCACCATCACCACCGGAGCGCGTGCGGCTGTAGAACCCCACAGACTGTTCACAGAATCTGAAACCTCTCTCCAGCTTCCGTAAGTTCATCCAAGACGGCGACGGTGGCGAGGAAGACGCAGAATCCCAGCTGCTGACCAGGAGGATCAAAACGCAGGAGGAGAAGGTGAGAAGCTGCTTCCAGCCGCTGCTCGTCTTAATGTAGTGAAGGAACAAATGGTTATAGATCTGAATAAACCGTTTGTAGGACGAGGAAGAGGCAGATTACGTGGAGTGGCTGAAGGGTCAGGCTGAGGTCGAGGACGCAGACGAGGTGAAGGACATGGTGAGTGTGTGTCCAGAGTGAAGAGGGTGTAAGAGGTGTGTCAGTGAAAGCCGTCTCTCAGTAACGAGCCCGTTGTTGTCGAGACAGAAATATTTAAGAGACTACTGGAACGACCCAGAACTCGATGACCAGGAGTGTTTCCTCAGAGACTATGTCCTCAACAAGGGTTACCTGGACGAAGACGATGAGCGGTACGTGGCTGCAGATGTTTCTGGTTCCACGCAGATTAATAATAGGAATGATTATCGGTGGTGCAGCACCGTCGTATAATATTCACGGTTCTGGACGCGCGCCAGCTTTTTGAAATACGTCCTGCTGATGCATTCAGAATCCCGACCTACGATGAAGTGGTGCAGGACCACGTGGACGACTCAGAGGAAGACGGGGAGGACTTCTTAGAGCGGCAGGAGGACTTTGAGAGAAGCTACAACTTCCGCTTCGAGGAGCCCGACGCTCAGAAAATCAAGACGTACCCGCGCAACATCGCCACGTCGGTGCGCTCCAAAGACGAGCGCAGGAAACGCAAACGGGAGGAGGTGAAAGAAAGGAAGAAAAAGGTGTGTGTCACATTTTAAAACTCTTCCTCTCAGTATAAACGAAGCTTTTGTTGTTCAGCTGATTGAAGCGTCTTCAACGACCGTTTCAGGAGAAAGAGCAGAAGCAGGAGCAGCTGAAGCAGCTGAAGAACCTGAAGAGAAACGAGATAGAGGAGAAGCTGAAGAAGCTCCAGGAGCTGACTGGAAACGAGCAGCTCGCCTTCAGTCAGGTTGACCTGGACGGAGACTTCGACCCTGAGCAGCACGACCAGCTCATGCAGGTGTGTGAACAGAGACATCGTCGCGCCGAGCGCCTGCCCAGACTGCTCACAGCGACGGAGTCAGACCAAGGAATTCCACAGAGATGATCAGCAACGTGTTGTTGAATAGAAACATCAGAACCCTTCTCTCCCAGAAAATATCACAATTTCTTTCTGTGTTTTGCTATTTGTAGAAATTCTTCGGAGATGAATACTACGGAGGAGAAGAAGAAGAAAAGCCTCAGTTTGATGATGATGAACTTGAGGGTGAGCGTTTCACGTCCTCGCTGTGTGATTGTCAGAAAAATTAATTTAATGAAATCATAATGAAATATCTTTTTTTTTTTACTTTACGTAAAAAGCAGGCGTTAAAACTGCACGTGAAGTCAAATCCGTTTGATCTGCAGGCGGTTCTGGTTCTGGTTTGATCTAACTCGTGGCTGCTTGTGTTTGCAGAGCATTGGAACTGGGACACGTGGACAGGAGAGGGACACGAGGACGAGTGCGACGGAGAGGAAGACGAGTACGGCGGCTCTCAGCCCCACTGTGACGACGAAGGCTTCATTGTGAGGTTTTTCTTTTTTCCAGTGAGCTCATAAATTTTCAATGACGCCGAAGAGAAACATGCTCATCAGACGTCCCCCTGTTGAACAGATGGACGCAGACTATGACCCCGACCAGCAGACGGCCTCGAAGAAGAGGAAGAGGAAGGAGAGGAACAAGATGAAGAAGGAGGATTTACCACAAATGGGCAAAAAGAGAAAGAAGTCCCACTTTGCTGAGGTCATCACTAAAACCAAGCCTGTGTTTGATCCCCGTAAGTCGGCGAGCAGAACGCGCTGCAGCTAGTTATCTGGGTTTCTACAGAACATCGTTTTGTGACCAGTGTGTGTCTGTGTTTCAGAGGAGAAGAGCTTCGAGCAGTACCTGGAGGACTACTACAAGCTGGACTACGAGGACGTCATAGACGACCTCCCCTGCAGGTTTCGCTACAGGCAGGTTCTGGCCAACGACTTCGGCCTGACAACGGAAGAGGTGAGAAAAGCAGAGCTACGCTGAGCGCTGATGTCTCTACTGCTACGTCAGACCTCGCTCTGTAACGCGCGTGTAGCTCACAGCAGAGAATCGCCTGTACTTCCTGAGATCCTTTTCTTAGCTGTGATTTGGAAACAGAACCTCGACTTTGAGTGGGTAAATCTGGTCCACAGGTCTCATGAAGGTGAATTATGTCAGTGGATCAACTTAAAATATTTGCTTTTATTGAACATGATTACATTTCGTGGACGCTATTGACACAAGAAAAATGAATTAGAGTCGAAATTTCACCAGAAATCAGAGAAATCAAGGTGAAGTTTGGGTGATTCGGCCTAAAACATCTGGAGCTAGCACACGAGGAACCTGGCTTTAAGCAGATGAACGGGACTCAGCCGCTGTTGGACCAGACTGATAATCTGACCGAAGCTGCCATGATGAGTCTTGGAGGACTGACCTGGTATTGCTTCCCTCCGGGGACAGCTCTGACCAGGACATGATCTCTCTTTAATCTTCTCTCTGAGCAGGATCTAAGTTAAAAATAACTAATGGTTTATAAAGTGTCTGCGTTTTATTGATGTGAACTGATGGAAGACTCTGGTTCATCCCTCAGATTTTAAAGGCTGATGATAAGGAGCTGAACAGATGGTGCTCGCTGAAGAAGACGTGTATGTTCAGGTACGGGACCTCGGTGTTGGTAACGTCTCCGTGGAAGTATTCATCAGCTGATTCATTCCTTTCTTTCATCCCTCAGGTCTGAAAAGGAGGAGTTCTGTGATGTGAAGAACTATAAAATCAAGGCCCAGAATGGGAGGAAGAAGAAGGAAATCCTGAGCTCTGTGTACTCAGAGTGAGTATAAAACGTCGCGCACACTCATCGGACCCGTGTGGTGAACACACACCCATATTTAATGTGTACCTGAATCCACAGGGACAATAAAGAGCTGTCGGAAGCTAAAACCAAGCTGGGGAAGAAGAGGAGAGATCGTCTGAAGAACGCTGAGAACGAAGGAGGAGAAGCGGAGGACGGCGGTGGAGCCTCAGCTGTAGACTCTGCAGGAGAGACACTCAGAGAGGCAGGGGACGAAGAGGAAGAAGAGGAGGTTCTGATACCAAAGAAGGTGAAACAGGAAGAGGAAGCTGGGGAAGCAGCGGACGAAGCTGACAAGATGCAACACAGGCCCGAGAGGCCACAGTGGTCCAAGAAGAAGCACAGGCGCTCGGGTGGACGCCTCCTGTCTGCAAGTGTCGGGGTGAAAATAGGCGGCCGGGAGTTCAGTCGTCAGAGACTGAAGGCCTACGGTCTGAACCCCAAGAGACTGTACTTCAGACAGCTCGGCAGACAGAAACGAAAAGCACAGGAGAAGAAAGAGAAGCAGAAAAAGAAGGAGTGATGACTACAGCTTTTATAATCTGAGAACGAAATGACGAAGCATCAGCCTCACATCCAGCTTTTAAACAGAGGGATTCTGAATTCGTATCTGTATCATTGTACAGTAGAATATAATATTAATTATATGAAGAACTGACGAGTGATTTGAGCAAGTTTACAGTAATAAACTTCTGTTTTGTAAGTGTTAATACACAAATCAGATAAATCAAAGTAATAAAATACAAACATGCAGTGAAATTCACACGTTGGTCATATTCTAGTCTGTGAAGCATTTATTTAAATATACATTTTAGTCAAATCCAATTTAAAAGATTTAGATTCTTTTAAAAATATTACAGCTGACAATCATCAAAAACCATAAAATACAATTCAAACTAATGTCACTAAGGTTGTTTAAACATTTCTGTCCACACAAAGGTTTTGTGTTGTCATTCTAGTGAGGAAAGATTAAACTATACATATTTAGTTTTACTTTTTTCAGTAATTCTGAAAATTATGTTTTGGTCATTTTAAGCAGGTTGGAAAATGTTTAAATAAATGAATGAAAAAGGCCTAAAAATATTGATAGTACATTTGCAGTCCAGAGGTTAATTGAGTTTGAAACACCTAAAAGTAAAATGTGACAAAAAGTAACGTTCGTGCAGCAGGGGGCGCTGTGCGCATGTGAGTCAAATTAGCGGCCGCTGTTGTCAACTTAACTTTCAAAAAGCGACGAATCTTTTATCCTCATGGAGAAAACAGTAACGTTTTCGTGTGTGATTAATCGGAGGAAATTTAATTGCATAATACAGTACTTAAAAAACAAAGACAGCATTTGGCTTTTATTCCCTAATCATTTTTACCTTAAATGTATGGAAATGTAAGTAGTTAATTGTATTATTTATTGTTTTGTATGCTATAAAAAAAAATATATATATATATATATATATATATATAAAGCATTTTTAGTAACAATTAGAAATAAAAATTAAACTGAAATAATACGAAAAACAATACATAATTACATAATTATTTAACTAATAAATCAATAAATCAATCAACTAATAAATCAATCGGCTTTAACAGAGTTAAACTTGTGACATAAAATATAAAGTACCGACTGAATATTGGACATTTGTTGTTGTGAAAACCTTTAGGGTGTTTTTTAGTCACTATTCCTCGCTCCCTTCCTCTCGTTATTTTCTCACCACGTTAAAAACGTATATAATATACGTGAGTGAATATACTGTAATGGGACAATGACGTAATCGAGTCGTTACTCGTAGGACAGCCAATAGCAGGTTCCGTTATTGGGGAGTCGGCAACACTCCGAAAAAGGCGCGAAGCAGCAGAGTTTGAATCCCGGAAACGAAGCAGGTTTGTTGTTTTCCTTTGACTGTTTGTAATAGTTCTCATGTATCTGTAACTAGTTAATCGCTCGTTCCCAAGTATTTCTGTAATGTTGCTGTGACATGTAATATCTTGTAGTATAATTGCTGTAGCTTTGGTGTTGAACCCGAATAACGTCTGAACTGCACTGAACAATAAACAGACGATCCTTTTCTTTAGCTAATGTCTAATTTTCCTGCCTTTCATGTCGGTGACATTATTTGGTAACAAATACCCTTTTACAAGAATAAGTAGGAGTTTATCAAATTCAGATTTAGGGTAAGAACAGCAAAGAAACGTCAGTTAAAACCTGTAAAACGTTGTGTACTAACAAAGTACTACTACGGAGTGTCTGTGTTTTACTCGAGTTTACTTGTTTCTATTCAGACTTTCACTTTCTAATTTAACTGTACACACTTAGTCCGACATATTTTCAGTTACCGTTACAAAACCTAATTTACTTTGATGGGCATAATGGCAAATGCTGCTTCCGTTCACAGGACATCGTCTGATCATCAGACTGTTAAACTCTTTACTCTCTAACATTACAGCATTTATATACTTTATGTTGTCATAAAGACGAGTTGGAAAAACACAAACACATTCACAATTTACCAGTAAGCGAGTAAACCACTAAATTTAACACTGCCCTCATCATGCACTTCAATAATTCTTTATATTTTTGCATTATTTTACTGTTTTACTATATTGTCATTTTTATTGTAAGTAATTCTAAATCAGTAAGTTAACCCATATTTATGTGAGTACTGCTTGTACAAACTATTCTGTTGACTGAGTATTACTGATTTGAGTGTTTCTTGTCTTTTACTTGATATGAAATATTATTTCACTGCTGCCGTAACTTATCGGAACATTTGTACCAACACTGGACTTTTACAGTTTGTTATTTTTACTGTCAGTGATGCTGTGAAGCTTAACGACCACTGATGAGTTCTCACTCTATGCCACCATTTGGATAAATGCACTGTATTTTCATTCAGCTCTTTTTTGCGTACCTTAGGAGTCACTGCCACTAAAATGGATCTGGGTCATAAATTTCAAGACTTGGAAGAGACGGGGGAGACGTTGGTGGCTTTGATCAACAGCGCTCAAACCGAGACACTGAGAGAAATTAAACATGAGCATCATGTGCTTTTTGACCAGCACATAGAAACCAAAAAGCTTCTGACACAGATTTTGAGAGGCAAGTAATCAAATATTTGATGAGCATTTGATATCGAACATCTTTTCCTGTTTGCACTTATCAGTGAAATAATGATATAACCCAACCTGTTGTTTTAAAATGGTAAATGAGCTGACATGACGTGAATCTGGAAGAAAACTCCCCTTTTTGATCCCTCACTCCCACAGAGGAGACTGAGATCGAGGAGAGTGTGGGTCAGAGGCTGCTGGACATGGAGGAGGAGAAGCAGCAGAGGGAGAAGGATCTGGAGAGCCTGGAGGAACAGCTGAGGCAGGGCACTGCGAAGAGCCAGATCACCGACTCAGAATTACAGTAACTTCTGTTTTTGTTTGGTTCAAATGGTGAAACTAATCTGAGTGCTTTCTTTGTGGGATTTGTGACCCTCCCTTTGCTGTGTTTTTTTCCCCTCCTCCAGGTTCCTGAAGCGACAGCTAGAGAGTCTGAGAAACACTGAGCACGACCTGGAGAGTCTTCAGAAGGAGGTGGATGAAGACACCACAGAGGTCATTCCTTCAGCAGTGTGAGTGTCACATCTCCAGAGATAAAACTGCATTAATTCCCATTACAGTGTGTGGATGGTGCTGAATACGAGGCAACCTTTCTGATAGTTCAGGGACGTCCACATTGGATTTGTTTAGATATTCAAAAAATTTGCTATTTTTGGAGGGTTTCAAGTGTAACGAAAACTATTAATAGAAGAGATAAATTGAGGCACTTTCTTTATGTTTACACACTGCAGCTGCTTAAATCATATATTTGTATGTATGTAATATAATACAACTGTCTGCTACTTTTTGTGGTATGATGGAGGTCACCATGTGAATATGGTTTGTTACAGCAATCTCATAATTACATTTCCATATTAATGATGTTGTATTGTGTGTTTGTGATGTATTTATGCCAGATTAGCTGCTTGTACTGTTTGGCCTGCAAATGTCTTGAATATGAATATTTGTAAACTGCCTATTTTTTGATTCAGGATGTTTGTTGTTTGAGTCTAGTGAGTCTGCCGCTTCTATTGTTGGTTAATTAAGATCAATTAAAGCAGAACATTTTAGACACTGCAGTAAACTTTACATGATGTTTTCGGGTCTTGCTAAATTTGTAATTTATTTTAACTTTTTTTTCTTCAGGTATGTGGCTCAGTTGTACTATGTACTAACCAAGATCAAGTGGGAATACGATAGACCACCCAACACCTTAAAAGGAGGTACAGTGTGTTTATTACTTATTTGTATGTGACTCGTCTGTTGTTTGTCAGGGATGGGTGAAACTGTCTGTCCACAAATATTACACAATAATGGTAATAAGTACACAATACAATAGGTTTTATACTATTAATTTGGAAGGATACAGTATTTATTCAGTAGTAGTAGTAGTCCTGCATTGAAAGTGCAAAATTACTAAAGCATTAGCTAAAAAAATGTTTTTTATTTTTCTTTTTTTAAAAAGTCTTTATTATGCAGCATCATAATCACTGACACATTCGTGTGAGTTACATTAACCCTTGAATTCTTACCGCATTTGCACGGTTCTGCTCCTTTTGGCCCTTTTTGCATCACACAAAGTATGTGTTGACATCAGTGCTATGATAAACGAAAGTAAGTTGGTCACGGTCACAAATATTAGTGTTATGATTCAGACTTCCTTTAAAGGCTTCCTTTAAAATGTAGTATACATGTACAACAGAACCAAACGTGACGAATCACATTATCTGGGGCTATTTGATGTGTGGACTCGTTAAAACTCCTGAATCAGGCAGAGACACTTTGTCATTTAACCTAATAAACAATCTCCAGGATGATGATTGACCCACGTAAACATTCATCATGTGATTGTTGTAGAAATATTTGGTGGTCTGCATGTGTCTGTCTTTGCACGTTTGCCTATCAAAGTAAAGTCCCGCCCCTACCTGCATGGATTGGACAGCTACGCAGCTCATCTATTTTTACTTTTGTTGTTCCCACGATGACACATCTGTCCACGAAGCAGAGAGAAATTCTCGAATAATTTGAAGTGACTAATTTTTGTTCGCTTGGATTTTTCCCATGTGAAAGAAACCAGACCAAGAGAAAAACGATAAGTTTCCAAACTTGCCAACTGATTTGGACTGAAGCGAACACCCCAAGGTGTGAATGCACCACTGACCTCAAGCTTGCACACTGAAACTGAATGTAGTGTTTACCAGAAAACCTCCCAGGGTGCAGAATTCAGAAGTCAGATAATTTATTCGCCTCTTTCTACATTTAATATTTCTAATTGTAGGGTTCTGTGCACTAAGGCTTCTTTTCCTCGTTTTCCTGCATTCTGCATGAAACTGAATCCTTCTGTGCTCGGACTTATACCTGCAGTCAAACACTTTCTTCAGCTCTTAAATCGGTTTCCACTGTGACCCTGCTTCTGTTTGAGCTTTTTGTCAGGTAATGATAGGGTGACGTTACCACAACAGAGCTGTTTGTGACTCTGGGACAGTGACAGTAATTTCTCAGATGGAAGGAAACATTTGTTTTGTTTCCCGTCTTCTCAGTGTAAATCTGTAACCGCTTTGCCAAAAATAGAAAGTAAAAGCATTTCCAAATCATCTGTGTTCTGTGACGTCTCGCTGCCACAGTTTCCGAGCCGCGATACGTGTCAGCTGCTTAACCCAGTACCTGTGGTCTAACAGGATGAGTGCGCAGAAGCGTCGACCTACATATCTAACAGATAATTTTGACTCATCAGTAATAATTCCTGGTTGTTTTATCACCACCAGTGTAAGCGAATGTCCGTGAGCATACTCGGTATGAATGCTGTGTACGTTATGTCTTCTGATAGTGCACTATGGCTCAGACCTGGCGACTCCCATCAACATCGACACCTCTTTGAGCTCAAGGAGCGACATAAGTGACGAGCTGTGGAGCTTTGTCAGCACTAAATGGTAGATGAAAGATGACAAGAATGTGGTCTACATAATGTTTGTCGTTGTAAATGTGTGTGTTTCCCTACATCCTATAAGTTCTTCATATTGTATTAAAAATAAAATTTTGCTAAAAGAGTTTTTCTCTAGCATATTTCATTTTGTAGCACTGATCAGACCAAGCAGCGCATTGGTCACTAGATGTCACTGCAGAGCTACTTCATCTCGGTCTCGGTTATGTGCACAGCAGGATCCCAGAGTCAGAGAACACCTCGTAAATCGTGATAAATGACTGATGAGTTGAACGTAATCGCCCGAGTGTTCTCTGAATATGTACTATAGTGGGCGCAGGAAAGCACAAGAAATACGAGGCTTTGTACAAAAGAGTTTTTTTACACACTCTTTCACTCTAGCAGTCAAAAGATTGGACATAAATACAGCAAGACACTGTTAATGTTGTAAATGACTAATTTAGCAGGAGCTTTTTTTATGTGTGTAATATTTGAATCAGAATCTGAATATTTATTGTCATTATAGCAATGAGACATTGTACAATGAAATTAGGGTTTGGAAACTAGAGTTGAAACCAGATGTTAACAGACACTGTATAAATAGACACAACTCCTATCTTTTCACTGCCTGACATTAAATCACATTAAACTTTCTCCTGTTTTAGATCAGTTAGGAAAAAAATATTTTTGCTAAATGCCCAGATAAAAAAAATGTGCTCACCCTAAAAACACAAATCCTTTATGATGATGTCATGGCTTTGGAAGCTTCTGATGTCGTCCTGGGTTAATTGTTAATTGCATTTGGATAAAAGTGTCTGACAAGTAAAATAGTGGGTTTGGATTTATGGATTGTCAGTTAATTGGAGCCACACCACGCTGCTTCCTTCTGTGACATCATGGGGATGTCCAGCCATCGAACTGCTCAGAAAGGAGACGGGTTCGAAGATACTGAGGCAGGTAAGAGAGTGTGATGATCTACAGTGAAACAAGTCCTGTTCCGACACGGGCCAATGGGCCACTTAGCGAGGAAATGTCTGTTACTCCAACAACACCCGGGGACAATGTCCTCATTCCAAAGTTACGGTTGGGTGAAAATGGGTCCACGTTTTGGAGACAGTGTGTGAGCAAGCCTGTCTACAAGCATTTTTCTGAATACCTGGATCTTATTCTGGATTCAGTTAGAAGAACCGAGGCTGCACAAAAGCCTGTTTATCGTACACAACAGTTGTATGTATCAGAACATGATGACTTTAAGATGCTGATGAACACTGGTGAGAAAGTTTGGAAACACCCACTTTATTCAATTCAGTCTTCAGGTGAGACTTCCACGCAAAGCTCTGCTGTGCTGGTTTGTTGGGCAGTTTTCACTTTGGCCTCTTTTAGTTCTAATTTACAATGAAAAGAAAAGCAGGTCTCTCACTTTCAGTTTAGAAATCCTGTGACTAAACCTTTTTAGGTACCAGTGCACTTGCGGCACCACAGATCGTGCCCACATATTGTTTCTGCACTGCAAGGAATCTGGATTATTTGCCCCTTAGGCCTGTGTTACTTAGAACTGAAACTTTCTCCTTCTTTGAAAATGAGACATGATTGCATACCCCTGCAGCGTGGCAGATGGTTTGGAGTTGGCTGCATCACAATACCGTGCTGGCGAGGCTCATACTTACACATACCATAACCTGTCAGAACCACGCACCGAAATGTGGTTTCCTTACGGTAAACAGAGCGTCAAATATACAAGATTGTTTCTGAAACTTCATCTGTTCTCCAGCACATATGATACAAAGCGGTTTTAACAAGTGGTTTCCATAGAGGTGGGGTTTTGTTAGTTAAGCATCTGTTTGTCGTTCTTTTTAATGTCTCCATTGGCAGTTATGGTTTTCATTTGGACAGTTCAGTCTTACTGTTATAGTAGTATTTGACTGAATATTACTGGACTTATAGTACGTTTACTGTCTATGTTTAACCCCTGATATTACTTAACACGAAGTGATCTGCTGTAGTCTGATGTGTCATCAAACTAAAACCTCAGTGTTACATTAAAACCTGAGTGAAACATAAACTGGACTTCTTTTTTTTTGCAGTCATATAAATGATTACTGCTCATTCAGTACTTATTAACAAATCTTATTGTGATTGTAAATACAACTACGACAAAAAATATGTAATATTTAATTATTAATTTTCCAATGTTTTATTTTTATTACATTGAAAAAAACTACACTTTGAGGTATGATTATTTATAGAATGTTTATTAAATAATTAATAAATGTAAACGACATATAATATTACATAATACATTTTTTGTGTGCTGCCGTTTATTTGTAAAATCAAAATAGCCAGTGTTTGTGAATATTATAATTTTCTTTGTTAATGAGAAACAAGGACCACGTTGACCAGTGTGAGATGTGAAACTTTAACTATTGAAAACCTCCGAGTCATTTTCAGATGTAACAAATATAAACATGTAAACATTGTTCACATATGTTTATTCAGTGCATATATAAAACTGACACATAATTTAAGTGAGATTTTCACAATACAAAAGGGGCTATAGATATTTACAATGTACACTAAAAAATGTAAATATATATTTCTTCTCTTCACATTTATGTACAAAATTAGATTTAGGAACGTGTCCATTTCACGATGCTGTTACCACAATGAATTTCCCCAGGACTTTGAAGCCCACACACACTGATGTCTGGGGTTTGACAGATGTCTGTGGCATTGAACAACATTATATCTGCGCTCTTTCTAAAGAAAAATAGATCAACATCATTTCATAGGATGCTGAAGAAAGATGACGTTCATCACAACAAGAAGAAAGCTCTAAAAACTCTCATTTTCGTCCACAAGCTCTGGCACATCACTGCAATGTTCTAGTCAACTAAGCCAAGAAGGCGTCGACAAACCTCGACTGTCAGCTTTTATTGCTTTTAGTCATTCATCATGTGTTGCTACATATGTCGAAGGGACCTCCAAAGCTGCAAACCACCCAGCTCAACCCTCCATATGACGTCTTCAGTGCGTTCTTAGGCCACCGGGCCTCTGATGTTAGTCAAGGGGACCTCTACCCACCACTGCTGCTGACCAAAACTCACATGGCAGAAATTACATGGTTCTGGCAGCAGGTTTTGGGTGTGGATAGTCCATGTTTGTAACAACATCTAATTATATGCTACACAGGGCGAGATAGGGATAAATCTCATGCTTGCTAGTAGCTGGATGTAGCTAGTTGTATTTGTACGGGTTTTAGTTTAATTTCATGTGCTACAAAACACTGATAGAACTATAATGCTTCTTTTTCACAAGAAGGTTTGAGGCACCTTCATGGCCTGGTCCTTTCTTTGTGTGACACTACTCTGGGAATCTTTCTTTCTCTCAATTTGACGTATTAACACATTGAGTTAATGTTGCTTGTGATAAATACTGAAACCACGGCAAAGTGCAACACAGCTGCTCTGTCTCTATTCAGCGCAGTTCAGACAGCTGGGCCGGGCCATAATATTTCAACGCCAAACCTAATGCTTGCTGTCAGGGCAAAGTCTCAAAGAGTCATTGGTGTCATGTCTTGCATATCCTGGGGTAAATGACTTTGATAGTAGAAGGTGTAAAGTTACCAGAGGACACTGTTGTCTCCAGTCCCTCCAGTCTGTGAGAGGTTGCATCAGTCTTACTAGTGCTGCAATCCAGGAACGGCATCCCAAACTTCTTTATATGTCCGTCTTCTGATACGAGGCAGGGTCGGCAGAGCAGCCGGATGATGGCCCGCCTCATGTCCTTGCTGGTCAGGGTGTAGATGATGGGGTTAAGAAGTGAGTTGAACATAGCGAGGCCCAGGAAATACTCCGCCTTAAGGAGCACCTTACATCCTCTGTGTGGACAGAAGAAGTCGAGCAACAGGAGGATGAAGAGCGGCAGCCAACATATGATGAAGACTCCCAGGACTATGGTGACTGTCTTCAGCAGGGCCATGTACTTCTGGGACTTGCGGTAAAGACCCTTGCGGTGTGGGACTGAAGCAAGGCGCTGGGTGTTGGACTTGACGATGCGGAAGATGCGGACGTACAGCACCACAATAGACAAGAGGATGGCGCTGAAGATGCTGATGCAGAAAAAGATGTAGCTCTTGGCGTAGAGCGGCAGGACTGTGGAGCACTGGTCCAGACGTCCCATACAGTTCCAGCCCAGGACAGGTAGGACACCCATGAACACAGAAACCACCCAGCTCGCTGCAATCAAAGCAAACATCCTCCCCTGTTTGGCCCCCTGGTACGGCTTCATTCGCACCATGGTGACATGGCGCTCTATGGCTATGGCCAGCAGACTGATTATGGAGGCGGCCAACATAATGAACACCCCCCCCTCCCTGAAGAACCAGGACACCGGAGTCATTTTCAGCGTGTTGGAACCAGACGTTACTATGTTCACCATGTAGGTGAAACCTGCCAGCATGTCCGACAAAGTCAGGTTTCCCAGTAAATAGTACATGGGCAGATGGAACTTCTTGTTCTTCCAGATGGCAACAAGCACCACAGCATTTTCTAGGACTATGAGCAGGCAGACCAGCAGGGACACGATAGCCTCTGGCTTCAGTCCATTTGCTTTGTATTTGCCCCCTTCCAGTTTGCCGGTGTAGTTGTAGTGCTCTATGATGACGGCATTACTGTGGTACTCACGAAACATCCTCAGCAGGTTTCCTGTGGTGGGCGATGGGATCAGAGACGGGGCTGCAGCCGCATAGGCAGCATGGGAGGACTCGGTGGACATTTTTGGCATCTGCCAGACGAAGCTTTCTGTTCTTTTCCTGTATTCTGCTTGTTTTTGAAATTAGGTCCACGGAGATGGTATCATGTAGTCCTCTGTCTGTGCATTCTTTCTTTGCCACTGAAAAAAGAAGCACACGACAGTTGTACGTAGGGGAAAAAATTTCTTTTTGATGCTGTCGAGTAGGATTTCCTGTGGGTTTTTTTCCCCCTTCCCAAAAAAAAGATTTATTCTGTGTTCCAGCTGCGCACTAGAAGACGATGAGAGCCAACCTGCAGGAAACAAGGGGAAAGTTAGAGTTGGAGACAGCATAATTAACATCAGGAAACAGAGTATTAAATAAAATTAGAAACCTCCTCCGATGTCAAGAATGCATAGAAATAATTGCACATAATAGCTGTAATATCATGGAGGAGGTGGCTCTAATACCCCTGTAGGAAATGACCACTGGTTTGTTTTTACAGCGGAAAACGGTTTAGACTAAACACTTTAAAGGTATTTAATAGATTTAATTTAACATTATCCTTCAACAGTCAGATCCATTGATAAGAGGTTTGATGGAGTTCGGTCCAATCTGGTTCCTCAGAGTCTATAAAACCTATCAACGTTTACTCAACCGAAGGTTGTTATTATTCAGATCTGATTAAAAAACAATTAACGCGTTAATCAGACGTGACTCACGAGTGACGTGTGTGTTACTCAGCGCGGCGGACGCACAAACGAATCAACTGCCAGATTTTTTGATTTTATGTTCACGTTACTTCACGTTTTCACAGTGAATGTTCGGAAATCCTCTCTCCCTTACTCTGAGACAGACGTGGAAAACATTCAAACATTCATGTGTAATTTAAAAGTAATTTAACGATGTTAAAATCAGTGGTAACTCGGAGAAATCACTTTTTTTACTGCAGTAAATTTCAAAGCCTAAACTTCGTATTTCAACTTGAATAAGAGGAGTTTTTCCCACTTGTTCTGGTGCCAGAGAGGAAGGTTGTGTCCTCGGCACTAAAAACGACCTGCTAATTAACCACTCGTTCCTGATTCTAGTCTTTCTTCTGCTCCTGCATCCAAACCGGTAAAACGGATTCAGATCACATTTAGTTTCTACGCAAACGAATCGGCTCACAATCGGGAAACATCAGGTAAAACAGTGCAAAACCAGATAAGAAGTGTCTTTAAATCTGTCCCCAAGCAGGAAACTAAAACACAAAGAGCCGAAACACTATTTCTAACGTTTCCACGCACCTGTAAAACGCCTAAAATCCAGTTTGTATCGGGAGGTGGTGCCAGGGCCGGAGCGCAGGACGCAGGCTGCCGCTCAGTGCGCACGGAGAGGTGTGAGTGTGGTGTGTGGATGCAGCGGGCAGGACTTGACATGCAGTGGGTTGGTCTCTGATGTTGGAGCCCTGCAACGACTCCTCTCCCTCCCTCCCTCCCTCCCTCTTCTCCTCAACCCCTTCAGGCGTTTTTCTTCTTCCTCCTCCATTACAGATGATGTTTCTGCTTGTCACTGCCGAAGAAACCCTAACCCTAACCCGTATCTCTTTCTCCTTCTGTCACTAATTCAAATAGACTGTGAGGTGCCGAGTTACTGACACTCCTGTCATCTCTGTTAAAATACAGCAGTGTGTTTGTGCACATGTGAATATATGAACAAACCAGCTCATAATAATGAAAATATGAGAAACCTGAGGTATTAATATGACTTATAGATCAGCAATAATGAAAGTAAAAGAAACGCGAGGCCTGATTCACAGCATTTTGGGACAGATAAAACTTCAGTGAAGTATCTTTGAGCTCCAGGTTTAGTGGGTTTTTGTAATGTGCCCGGTCACATCTAATTCAACATAGAACCTGTCAGTGAACGCATCGCTCACGTCACTAACGGTGATCAGAAGTAATAAAAGTGGTGTTTGTGACTCTATTTATCACACAGTAAATATCACTATGCTTCCATCAAATACCAGATCAATAACAAACATCACGCCAGGTTCCGTGGAGGGAACCAGAATGATGCAAACTTCCGGTTGTCATCGCTGCAGTATGGTGCTGTGTAATACACTGACAGACAACCTAAATCAAACACGACAGCAGCACGAACACACTGAAAAGAGCCACTCAACAAACTGTCCTCAGAAGAGGCATCAGCCTCAGAAGTGAAGTTTAAAGCTTTGCTTACACAACGCTAAACATCTGGAATAAATTAGATTTTATTTTTCTTATGACGTATTTAATCCAAACTTCCCGTTGAACGCCGACCTCTGTACGTGAGCTCGAGTCTCAGCAGACAACCTTCCTCATATCGACCTAGATCTCTCCCACACGTACAGTTCAGTTTAGAAGAGAAACTTCATACATCAGTGGTTCCAACCACGGGTTCATTTGTCAGTGCAAAAACTGTAATTTGCTGCAGCCAGATTACTGAGAAAATCCTGCACACATCTGTGATCATCATTTATAATTTTGAACGGACTTATTTTTTCCTAAACATCCACATGTTAAACACATAATTTGTGCTTTGTACAATTATTTGTCCATAAAACTTGTTGTCAGTCCCTGAAAATAACAGAATCTGTCAATGTGCAGATGTTTCTTTTTCAAAAGTTGAACATCTGGGCACAAGATGCTAACGACTTGCTACCAAACCAAGTTGTGATTGTTTGAAAATCCTCATTTCGAATAAGCTCTTTAGGATGAGGTCAGCAAACAGTCCAGTGGGGAACCCTCTGCCTTCGTGTTAAAAACGATTAAGAGCACAGGTGTTAACTGAGTTACCTCCTGTTGCATGAGATAAGATTTAAACCTGCTTTGTTTTCTGCAGCAGCATATCAGATAAAATAGGATAAAACACATGACACGACAGACAGAACGGGCAGCTGAGAAAACAGCACAGCAAACGGGCAGCAAAACATAAAATAGCAGCTGCAGCAGCGACGGCAGCACAATAATACAGACAGCAGTTGGTACAGAAGCTAAAATAGCAGCAGCTTATCGTAACAAGTAGGCGGCTGAAATTTCACGTCACAGAAAATAGCATCTCTTAAGCAGGGCAGCACAGCAGCAAGACAGAGTGAAGACCCAGTAGAAGCTCAGAGACACAGGCTGGAATAAATGTTACTGTGCACACGTGTGTATTCACAGCGTCTACGCTGCGTTTCTCATCATCAGAACACATTCGAGTCTCCAGTTTTCTCTGAAACATCATTAACTGCTGAAGCCTGCGACTGTCCGCCATCTTTGTTCTGCCAGACAAACAGTCGTTACCTGGTCAACAAGTTAAAATCGTTCATTGAATTCTGACTTATTCACATTTTTCCGTGAAGATATTTCGTTTTCGACGAACCTTGTTGCAGTTTCCTTTTCGGTATTAAACCAACTTTCTGTTACTTTCTGTTTCAAGCGAACTGTGGTAATCAGGCGGAGCCGTGCTTTGGAAGATGCCGACCTGCGTTTAGGTAAACTGTGAAGTTTCACAGCTAATTAAGAGAACAGAACCCTGCGCACATGCTCACACATACTCTGTGCAGGAAGGATAGATCACTGTCCTACTTCAGTGAGTGACTTTGTCTGCGTTATCGCTCCTGAAACTGAAAGTGGTTATTTTTCGTCGTGAACACTGCACGGTTCAAGTTTAGACGAAAATAGGCTGCATGCCATTGTTCGTATTTGACACCAGTCTTAAACAGCGTCTGCATCAGTGGGAACATTTTGAGCCTTTTTGTCTAAACAATGACGTCTGTCAGTACGACAGGATCCCCCAGAGCTCGTCCCATGACACCGCTCGCACACGGAGAAACAGGGAGATCACATAAGGCGAGAGGGTGGGCGAGTCGAATCCGGTTCTGGGCCTTCTAAACAGGAAGCTGCCTCATTGTGCCTAGAAAGGAGAGGGATATCCTTGAGAGAAACACAGATGAAGTCATTGGTTGGAATGGACACATGAAGGGGTATGACTCCAGAGCGAGTGACGTGATGCACACATCTGCAGCTTATTCATTTCCACGCGTTGAGTGGACGAGTCTTCAACGATGCACAAACAATGAGGCTGGAAACGCAGGCGTCGACTCTCTGACTCAGACTGACCTTCACACGTCACGTGACGTGCTCAGAGCTCGTACACGGGGTCGGAGCAGAGTCTACGTAAACCGCGAGGCTTTCGTAGAGAGGTAGCTGCTTTTGGATGCTGATTACATCTCATGCATCATGTGCATGAGCACACATATGCAAAAGGCCCTAATGGTGGTAATGGCATACCTCCGTCACTGGTGTCGTCTCAAACACAGTCAAAAAGATCAAGTAAAACTTGAACGTTCACACAACAGAACCGCACAGTCTTCTCCTGCGTCCTGTCGAGTGCACTCGCCTGCAGAGGAGCTTCCACGCGGAGCTCAGCAGGAAGCAGCAGGTCACGGCGTTGCTGGTTTTCCTTTATCCTGACAGTTGCATTTGTGTGTTGATATTTCTTTAAACTTAAACGACTTGTGATAGTCTGGTATATTTGTGTGTTTCATGGTTTTGTCTGTAACTTAGACGCTGCTGTCTCTGTCTTCCTACAGCGATGCAAAGACGTTGCTCCGTCCTGAATTTCTCCTAAAGAATCATTAAAACAATTGTAATTTAATACGAACACACATCGGTAAAAAATGTGAACACAAGCAGAAAACAGTCTTTTTCTCCACCCACAGCTAAGTGGCACTTAGACCCCCCCCCCCCCTCTGACGGGCCTCTGATTAGTTAACACACAACGAGCTGACAGCAGGACTCTCTGCTCTGTGTCTTTTCCCACAGTGGGGATCTGCTCCCTCGCTGCCTCTTCCCCTCAGGCCGCAGAGTGATCAGTCCGGACCCACTGCCTGGGGGAGGAGGGGTGGAGCTCTCCAGGCCCTGGCTGATTGTTCCTGTGACGTTAATGCGCTTGCAGAAAGGAAGTCATTCCTGTTTTGGTCATGACAGCCAGCGGTTGGAGGACTGATGAGATGTTTGTGTAACCATAGAGATACCTTTCCTTCTTTTTCTGAGCCCGTCTGTAAACCTGCTGCTTCGCTCTGCAGCAAACGCCAACACTTGTTGCAGCTCTCTGCTCTGAGGTGTTGTTTATGGCCCATACTATGCAGAATCACACCTCTAATTGTAGTTCTCACCTCCTGCACACACGCAGCCTCTCCGCCTGTCCTTACTTTCCTCTTTCTCTGTGTTTACGTGTTGGAGAGAAGGAGGTCCACCTGATCTAAACTGGTGTAGTGTAGGTCCATGGGAATCGGTGCCACACTGTGCAGCTGCGCGGAGCTCTGAACTCACTCTCGGATTCCTTATGAGGACAAATGGGAAGAACATATGTAAATGCTGGAAATGTTCTTTTCCGTAGCTTCAGTCAGAAGGTGTCGGGCGGTGTCATTGAACCTGACCCGCCCCTCCAGTCTGCAGCCTCCAGCTGCTCTGTCTGCATGTTTGTTGTCCCTTCTTTTCTTATTGCCTCACACTCAGATTGCATCTACAGACTCAAACACAGAGCTGAGAGCACGGCACGGTCTGCTCGACCGATTCTTCAGCTTCTCTCTTCATTGTGTGTCTCTCTCATGCTAACAGATGCTAATCTGTAAAATCTGAAGGTGACATTTACATACAGTGAGTTCACGGAGGCAGCACAGGCATCTCCCCCCCACCCCCCCAAACATGTGAAGTGTTGAATTTCTAACGAACAACTCAAACATCAGCATCCAGGCTCCAACGCTGTGGTTTTTAATGTTATGTTAAATGTATAGTTATTTCATAGCTGAGTAAAATGTGCATTTTAAGGCACTTTCATTCTTTAAACCAGAATTCCTATTGTTCTCTGATTTGTCATGTGATCTTTGATCACTAGTAGGAGCTAGCAGTAGAATAATTGAGTTGGAGGATTGTCCCAATACTTCTGGAGGCAAAGAGGAGGCGAGTGCAGGAAGTGGAAAGTGTTTTACTGATGAATTACTGAAACAAATACTGGAGCCGTGTCTGTTCATGACGTGGGTTTGTGGAATGTGTAAATTCTTTCTCCAGAGGGACCGTCTGACTCTGACCCAGGCCTCGCAACAGACTCGAGTTGAAGCTCGATAGATTTCTCACAGAGGCTCCACACACTGAGATTCATTTAATTTCAGGGCTTAAACAAAAATCTGCTCCCAAATTGCGAAGTCAGAAGGCGGAAGAAGAAGCTTTGTTGCGTGAACTTTCAAACTCGGGAGGGGGTTTCTGGTACAAATTAACACAGGAAGAGGCTGCCATTCGGGACCCTTTCGATCAGACATAAACCCAGCGTACGTGAAAGTCAGTTGTGTCGATATGCAAACACAAACATCCTCGCTTCCTACGTAAACCTTCACCAGTCCTTGCTCTCAGGCTGGCACAGCGTGAGCATGAGCCCATAAAATGATTGTTCAGTCTTTTTCTGCTTATTCTCAGCTCACTAACAGAAAAAAATCACAGCTTAGCTTCATCGCAAAGATTTCTTGATCTGCACAAGGAGGATGTGAAGTTCACGTGACTTATTAAAGGAACGTTTCCCCCTTAACATTGTGAAAAGTTTGAGCCTGGTCCAGATTGTTAGGTCAGACTCGCTGAAAGAAACATGTAGGTACACACAAAGCCCATAGAGTTCTGCACGGGTCCAGTTTTACAAACAAAGCCTGGTCGACTCGGCCCCTTAGTGTAAATGTCTTTAAAAGGAGTCATAGCAACCAACTGCCAAAGAAAGTGTCTGTTTTTTCAAAATAGCAGCACCCTCTCACCCCCATCTTACGTTTCCATGGCCACCTAGCCAGTGGGGGTGTGGGGCTGGGGGCAGTGATCTTCCAAACCTACAGAGCAGTGTGGTGACAGTAAGGGATCAAATGTTTGGTTTCCTGATGGTGTGCGTAGTAACTAGAGGAAGTGTTTAGTGCTTGTTTTTGTCTGTTGTGCTTGTTCTTCCAGTAATTTCCACAGAGAAATAGCCTGTAACTGCTAATTTCTTCCAGGAGACGCGTTTTCTATGAAGTGGTTTGTTGCCATTGTTTGCTCAGTTGTGTTTTTAGGTTTAAAAAAAGTCTTAATTTAACCAGAATCTGCTATAAATTAGTCAAGAGTCTGTTTTAGTGAAACCATTCCCGGGCGACCCGTCTCTGATTGTAATGTTGGGAGCGTTTACTTTTTAAAGGTCTAGTTTAACTAATTCCTTCTGAAGGCCCAAGAATCTTTGCTAAAATGTCAAACTGTTCCTTTAAAGTCGGGTGTTTTCATGCTTCCAGTGTTGTGTCATTCGTTTCTTCTCATCTACAAATCCTCATGTTCGGCTCCATTTCTCTTTAACCTCCCCCGTTTACGCTCTGCCTGAGGCATTCTCTCCTAATGTGCGATATCGATTTGGGAATTTTCTCTCATTCCTCAACTGTTGGAGAGGTTTTCCCGGTGACAGCTTCCTCCACAGAAGTTGTCATTTACGACTCACTGGCTCTCAGGCAGCGGTCGTGTTTTAATGCATATGCATGTTTTTCCACATTAGCTATTCGGGGGGTGAGGTGGGACTGGGCAGTTTCATGAAAGCTTGTTTTGTTCGTACTGCAGCGGTTTGGGATGAGTTCATCTTGGAGGACAGAATGGAAGAAAGAGCGAAAGAGCATTCCCACTTCAGGGAAACTGGGGAAGAGGGTGGGTGTGGGTGCATGGTGGGGGTGAGTCATGACAATCGGTAACCGGCCTCTCCGAGATTTATTCAGACTTCTTCAATTACCGGCACGGCAACAGCAATCTCTGTCGGGGGTCAGATAGTAGGGGGGGGGGCAGGGGCATAGGCACGGGGGAAATAAAGCCACTAACGGTTTCCTCTGTGTCATGATGACGTTCGGGAAAGTCCAGTTTCACATCCAGAGACTCATCTCTGGCCTTGTCTTGTTCGGGTACCTCCTGATTTACAGCGTTGTTTTATCACCAATAAACCATAATCACCAGGAAAATAGTTTTCTGAGAACATCAGCTGAACTTTCCGTCTTCCTTTGCTCCGGCTCCAGCCTGTGGTCGGTGAAGCCTGTTGAACCTTCTGTTGACTGGAGTCCACATGTGGCATGTAGTCATTTCCCAAAGACGCCTTCAGCTCTGCGTAAACCTCAGGCCACGAGCTGGATGAACGCACAATGAATATGTAATAAAGAATGGCGGGAGGAGATCCAACACAGGACTGTGTTTCTCTGTTGGAAGTGTTGTTTATCAGATCACCTGAGCTACGTTTGAGTAATGACTCCCAGCAGGAGGTTAGTCAGTGAATGAGAGCAGGTCAGAGCAGATTAGGGGTACAACAGTCGCTCTCATGCACAATGTGTTCAGGAAATGTCACAGATGTATTACCGCCATAGAAAGAGATTTAGTACCTGTTCAACAGCTCCTCCAACACTCCATTGTCTGCACATATCAGCTCACGCTCCCACTGGCCAAACAACAACAAACACTGTTTTCTATTCTCCAACGAACATAATGCTGTAAATTTCACAGGTCAGACTCGGGAGGGCGACTTCCTGTCAGGAAGGCGTTTGTACGAAATCACAGTGAAATACAAGCAGGCTGATAAGTGGATTCGTTTTGATAGATTTCTTTTTAACGGAGCAGACACCAAACATTTTAGAGCGACGCTGGCCTGTGTCACAGACACGGCTACCAAATGGATGCTCATCTTCAGACGTTCGTCACAGAGCAGGTAAACGCGCCTGTGAGAAAGCTGACAACCCAAAAAAGCTGCGTCTCGTTAAATCTAAGGAGCATTCTGTAAAGTAAACAGAATCTTTACATTGTTCCATAGCGGCTCCAAAAGCAGCTGAGCAGAACCCTTCATTACGCTCTGTGAGCTCTGTGAGTGTGGTGTGAGGCCGTGCAGGGGAAACCAGCCGCCTGTTTGGCTCACCCAGACCATCAGAGAGGCCCGGCTGCTTGTGTTTCACTGATCCTGTATTTAACAGAAACCAAAAGTATTGTTGTTCCCTCGCTTCTCTCTGAGGAGAGGGAGAGAGAAAGGGAACTCTGGAAGCACTTCACTTTGAAGGATGTGAAATGTGTTTCATGAGTCTAATCACTGTAACGAGGACAAGATGAAGCTGATTTTTTAAATTACTAGGTTGCAGTTTGGGCCGTTTCTCTCTGGTTGCAGGGATTTGGATTGGATTGGAGTTTTAGCTGCGTGTGTTGTGCTGCTCCGACTCTTCCCTTCCCAGGTCACTTCCTGTGCCTGGAGCACAGAATGTGTGTGAAAGTATTACTGCAGTACAGTAACGTGGTGCAGACAACCAGCAGAACAGGTCATCTGTCTCTGGCACTCTCAGCGCTGATAAACACTTTTCTGCAGGAAGTGAATTGCTTAACATTTTGTAGGTTTTTGTGTTTTTATTAGCTCCGACACGTCCGTGTTCTGGAAACTATTAAAGCCTGCTCGGCCTGGCGTGCCAACGCACTCGGGCGTAATCATAAAGCGAGCCTGCTCACACGGTCGCACACACCGTCTATACACATACGCCACAACACACCATGTGTTACTGTGTGAAGTCAGTGAGGCCGCGTGTGCAGGCAGCGCTCTCGACTCGAGCTCTGCTGGAAACAGGAGTAAAGCAGCTGAACTTCAAATTTACCATCCAACTCAAATCTCACACCCACACTTACATCTCTACACACACACAAGCCTGACGCACACTAATCCCTTTGAAGAGAAAAATACCCATTTTACTAGTGACTCATATGACTCAGATTCAGACCGTGTGAACTCAGGCATGCAGATCGCACAATATTTATAAGTCAAACCGTGACTCAAACATTTAGCTGTATCAAAATCCACGATGGTTAATTATCTGTGTCCTGGAGAACAATAATACACTAAACATCCAGTGTCCTGCTGCCACAGATACCAGAGGATTAGTCAGCATTAATAAATACATTTAAAATAATAATTAGTTTGAATAAGACCTGGATTCAGAAGGTGCTGAGAGACACTGTCATGTTCTTATTTAACAAAAAATAAATAAAGACTTCAAGCAACAGTGATATCCAGGACACAGTAATATACAGGACTTAGTTTTATACAGGAC
>JAUMHF010000025.1:17089803-17111198 GCA_032359275.1 Microctenopoma steveboyesi | reverse complement strand
ATAATAATACACAGGACTTAGTTTTATACAGGACATAATAATACACAGGACTTAGTTTTATACAGGACATAATAATACACAGGACTTAGTTTTATACAGGACATAATAATATACAGGACACAGTTACTAAAACCGCATTTTAAGGTAAAAGAGCAAATGACAGTGGTCCAACTCCTGGTTCCTTCCTCCCTGGAGAATGAAGACACCATAATAAGAGTAGAATAGTTTCACGATTTGAAATCCTCTGACCGGACCTGTTTCCTACAAACTTGCTCAGTGTTACTAAAATATTTCAGAACGTAACAGTCGTGCAGGTTGACCTGTCACTGACAGAGACAGATGTGGACCAGCTGTGGCACTGCAGTTGCTGTGAATGATGGCACATTGTGGTGTTTACGGTGATGGGACCTGGCACATGGTGACCAGGGAACCTCAGCCCCCTGTTGTCTCATGTACTGGCTGCGTTACTGAGCACCATGAAGTTATGTGAGGTATTCTGCTGTGAAACCGGACCAGAAGACAGGCCTGAGTTGTCCCCAGGCTCCAGTCTGTCCCCTGGGGCCGAGGAACAGTAGCTTTTAACACAGTGTAAATTTCACAAGTGATTTTTTCACAGTGAAAGTGAGATTACAACAAAATAAAAAGTTTAGTTTTCAGACAAAACAAGAACGATGAACATGCAGCATTTTTCCAGACTTACGTGGACTGAAGCTGGAGACAGACCTTAAGACTTTTAATGACTGGACAGTGGTTAAAGATTCAAATCCACCTCATGCGGACACTTTGATAGAAACATGTCGCGGCTCCAGGCGATTCTATCGTGCTACGTGTCTCAGAACGAATCTCCTGCTGGCTCAGGGTTTGTTAGGATGAGCCGTCCAAAGCGAGAACATTTGTGCCAACACATGGTTGCTGTTACTATTATCGTGATTAGTCTGTTTGAGTCAGATCTTCTTGGGAAACGGCTCCAGTGTCTTTGTCTTGTATCAATTCAGAACAATTATCCCTAAATTCCTTCCCCGCTGTCCTCGCTGTGAGCCACATGTTTATCCCCCTCATTCTCTCTCCCCTGTAATCACCATGAACACATCACATGGGACGGGTTTGGTTAAATACCAGGTTTTTATTTGAAAGGCTTATGAGGGGGATAACTGAGCGGAGCACGAAGTACGCGTCGCTGGGTTTTAGTTCTGTTTGAATACCGGCTAGTTTTAATGAGGCGAAAGGAGGAACCGGGCCCGTGGAGGCCAGGGTAGCGGGCTCAGGTCACCGGTCATGAATCCCCCCAGATTCAAGATTTCAAGATTCAAGATTCAAAACACGTTATTATTGTGTCCCACACAGACTCCTCCAGCTCTTCAAACCCACTCACTGCAGACCTTGGAATCTGTGGTGTGAAATGAGCGCTTGGTAATTAATGAACCACAATGAACACGTGGTCCATAAATCAGCGCCTGTAGGTAGGAAGTGTTCACGTGTCACTCTGTCATCAGTGGATTCACGAAAGCTGCGTGAAGACAAGTTAAGATGCACGTTAGCATAGCATTTAAGCTAATGTGCTGAATTTAGGTCTGTTTGATTTAAGTGAGTTGATAATTCTCTTTAATTTGTTAGATAATTTATTTTCGCTGTGAAGAACATTGAACTATGGATGTTACAGCTGATACTGAACTCGTTTCCTATGAGTCAGTGATTGTGAAATGTGACGGCTGCACCTGTTTGCTAATGTTAGCTCATTTAGCCTAATGAAGCTAACAAAGTCACTGTATACACTCATGTAGACGGGTCTGAACACTCAATATTCAGCCTCCCAGTATACAGCACTATGTGATAAATAAGTGTTATTTGCCTTGTGTGAAATATTCAGGCTGTAGTTTAAATAACTTAACTAAATAACGGTATTTTTTACGTGACAAACATCACTGAATGTCAGTGGGATTTCTGCTATGTTCTGTGGTTTAACTGTAGGTTTACATATATCTCTTATATATATATTTATATTTCTGGCAGCTGACTGGCTGATTAGAAACTATGTGAGGTGATAAATGTCACTGCACACAGCTATCCCTTGGTTTTTGTTTTTACAGTTAGTGTAGATGAAACTTGATTGGTTTAATTGGAGGATTTGGAGAGTAATTTACCGTAGTGCATTGCCTCTGCACACAGAAACAGGGACGAGTTGTACATTCATCATCAGTAAGAACATTTGAATGTAAGAATACGCAAGGTTGTGTCTCTGCTCGTGGAAACATCTCTTCCTCTTGAGCTAAAAAAAACCTGAATCCTTTACTATAAAGCAGCGGTGGAGCTCCTGGTCTCAGACCTGTGTAACGTTTGCGAGCTGTGACGTGGGTATTTCCCCAGGAAACAGAGAGAGTTTGAGGGTGGCCCTATTTTGCTTGTGGTTTTTACTTGTATCTCTGTAAATGAAAGGAAACAGAAAACTCACTTACACACCATATACAGCATTTTTAGAAGAATATTGTGTCTCCTTGTCGTGTCACAAATAACATTTCATCAAACATCTGAAATCTTCCTTTGAAACTTTACAGAAAGTAACAGAAACACAGCAGCGAGGAAGCCTCCTTTGGAGAATGAACCTCGAGCACCTAAAGCAGGTCCATTTGCCACCGAAAGTGTTTTTCTGAAACACAGAAACACACCTAATTCTATATTCTCTCATTTGAAGAAGAACTTTCACGTCGTTTACAGCAAAGCAGTCTAGACATGGCTCCTTCCAGCAGTGTGTTCCAGCTTCTCCAGGGGGATCCTAAACCTTTCTCAGGCCAAACGACAGATATAATCTCTACTCTGTGTTCTTGGTCCACCCCAGGGGATCCTACCACTGGGCGTGCCCGGCAGTCCTCTAAAGGAAGGCCCCCCGGAGGGTGTCTTGATAAAATATCTGAACCACCTAACTGCAAAGGAGCACCGGCTCCACTCTGAGCTGGAGCCCAGAGTCTGGCTGAGCCCATTTCAGTGCCCAAAGACTTGGTTATTTTAAATTCTGTCACCTTGCCTGGAATAGGGAAGCCCCCTCCTCGAGCCAGACCTGAATTACTGGCAGGCGTCTGATGACTGAACATGCAGGAGACTGGCTTAGAAAGTTATGACTTCATCAAAGAAAACTGAAATAAAACGTGTACCTCCAACACTCACTTTTGTGGGTGTGAGAACCAGACAAAATGTTCACATTTGCTCCCACAAAGGACACAGTCAGTCCACACTTGCATGCATACACATACTTTTTTCAGTCCAAAGTCCTTTAATTGCCACTGAGTCACAAACGGGTGTCACTGCCAGTGTTATGAACACAATGACAAAAACTGGACTGAAATGCCTGGTGGCAGGCACACCTGTGACCTGAATGGGCTGAGAGCAGTGTGAACCAGGCCACTGACTGAACACAAAGGGAGGATTTGTTGTTTTGTCTGTGTGCCAGTTGAAAAAGGGAGAGTATTCTGATGAAGGGTGAAATATTTACACACGATGTTCTCTGTGCTCTGGTTTCCCCCCCAACCACAGCTCTGTATCAGCACGTTGCCCACGTGTGGTGTAGGATTAGTGGTCATAGGTCAAGCAGGTTTTCACTTTCAAGCTGCAGCAGATCTGTACTTTTGTCTGCAGCGGCCAGAGAAAGACACGGATATAAATGATAAAGCTGCTGAGGTAGCAGTGCTTCTAAATCTTCGACTGTGAGCTCACTCAGGATTTCTCTATATCCTGTGTGAGATAAGCCAGTATCAGCTCGTAATAGGACCACACTGTAAGGATTCATATCTCCTCTGACCTGCAGGTCTTATTGAGTAAGTTCTGTGTTAGCAGACAGTTTCCTGTTGTTTACATTTAATGGATTTCTTCATGTTTCCCAATGAAAACCAGCTTCCTGCAGGAAATTTGAGTTTTACACACACACACACACACACGGTAACTGCTCGTGTCTTCTCCTTGTAAGTAAAGTAAATAGAGCAGCTTTTCCATCACTGCTGAAAATGTAAATGTGGCTTCTGTCAAAAATAGGATTTCTATTTTTTGACATGAACGAGAACCAGACAAAAATGTGGAGCGTGCTTCATCAGAGTATTTGACATGATACAGTAAAGGTGCTTTCAGATAACATGCACGTTCTTACCGTCACTTCAGGTACAAATCAGAGTGTTAGCATGAGCTAACTGTGCTAACCACAACTCAAGAGAAGCAACAATAGCTAATACAGCACTAATCCTTTCTCCACGTGAGCACGACTAAACCGTGGAAATAAAAGAAACACTCTGAACAAAAAACTTTTTTTAAACCTTACATATTCGAACTAGAGATGGGATGAGCTACCACAAGTAGACCAGCACTCTGAGAGCGGAGTGCTCTGCTGGGATAATAAGGTTCTATCAGCTCTTTAAGATATGTTGGGGCCTGATCATTTAGTGCTTTATATGTGAGGAGAAGGATTTTAAACTCTATTCTAGATTTAACAGGGAGCCAATGGTTGTACCATCCAGCCAGGCTCACAGAGAAGCGGCGACATGCCTGTAGAGTAACAGCCGAGACATAAAGAGGTGAGCGATCACCTCTGCCTCTCATCACTTGTCATTTCCCTCATGGATTCCAGTGTTGAGCTTTTCCTGGCCCCGCACGTCTGCCTCCTGGAGGAATGGAGACGTTAATAGCGTGGCTCTGCTCCAGTCTGAAGTGGGCGTGTGTGTTTTTTCCCATGACTTCACTGGCTTCAGTCGTTGTTGTTTTCCAGCGCTGCCTACATTTGGTCAACAAGTTGCATTAGAGAAAAGTGTGGCTGCATTCCAGGACTAAATATAGCACGTGGAGGAATAATGGAGGCCTGGGTGTGTTGGTTATCGTGCCGGAGGCCGCTGTCTTACCAGATGCTCTTTTCATTATTCAAAATTCAAAAATCAGGACGGATTTATTGTCGTCATGCATCGTACATGACGTAATTTCTATTAGTGAGTGAATTTCCCATTTTGATTCCTGTATGTTCGTCCTCTCACTGGATTTGCATTTCTTACAGCACCACGATCACTTAAGTTCTGTTTGTTCCCCATTTCACTGTTATTCAAATAAGCATTATAGAGTTTTACCTAAAGGCCAGACCTGGTCTTTCCTGTCGTGTTGACTGGTTTGTGTCGGCAGCAGCAGCAGACAGTAATAGGTGGTTAACCACATAAGTGTTGTCACTTTGCAAAGGATTACAGTAAAGCAGCAGACCTGAGAATTACCCGTCCTGCACAACACCAACCAAAATAAGCATTCCTCACAGAGCAGCCCCCCCGTGAACTCTCCTACACCCAAGAGGCACGTGCGAGAACGTCTCTCCAAAAGCTGAAGCTTGGACGAAGATTCCTTCACAGCGAAGTCAAACAGGAAATGTTTTTCTACTAAATGATAAAGAATAAAAAGGACTAACAGCGCGTGGCTGTATCAACCACAGTGACACAAACACAACGTTAAGTCAAAACAGCCAGCTTTTGACCAGCTGAGTGTCAGAATGACGAAGACGTGGTGGTTCTGTGCGGACCCGCTGTCCACAGGAAACTCGGTTTGGTGCTGTGGCCTCTGCAAATTGTCTTTAATGTTGTAGTATCAGTGTGTTTATCTGCACCGTGCTAACACTGTAAATCTGGTCACACACACACACAGCGGATCAGTAATCTGATTTCTGCTCTTACTCTGACCCACTTTACAAACATGACTCATGTTTTCACTGTACGGTGACGGAAGACGCTGCTTTCTGACATGTCGGAGCAGAAACAGTCGCTTCAGTGCTCGTTTGACAAATACACAGTGAAAACGACTTTGTGCTTGTTTCACTTTAACTCATTTTGATCAGTGATCTCTGCATTTGTCTAGAAAGAAACTCTACTAACGTCCCTGCCTGCAGAGCTTTGTCCTGCACTTGTGCAGTAAACCTGGTGACGCTTTCAGGCGACAGAGAAATCAAGGAGGAATGTACTTAGACGGAGGTTTCTCTGATCCTCCACCCTGATCACAGTAACCGTGCTGCTGAAGTGCATGTAAACAACTTTCACAGCAGAAGTATGAAGACACCATTTTAGATGAGTGTCAGTGAGGACGCTGGTCCACCCTGGAACGACAGGAAGCAGTGTCTCCTGCTCTCATGGTTCGGGTTGACGATGAAGATCTGGCCAGGTACAGGTGACGTGCTCACACCTTCCTAGGATGCTCACATTTAGGATGTCTGTGCACTTCACAGTCAAATCTGTAAGTGATGAATAGAAATATGGTTTCATAGTGTTTCACTGTACTGCAACAGAATCTGAACCCAACAGCTGAACTAACATTAATCAGTCTGATGGACTCTTCTTTTCTGGACGCTCATGACTAAAGATCCCGCGCGGCTCCAGATTTTTTTGGACAGCGCTCCATGGGAGATGAGGCAGAAAATGAAAGGAAGTACCAACAGTTCTTGCTGTGTGCTCTCACAGGAAGTCATTGTTTACTAGCTGGAACGGCGTGGGCGCCTCTTGACCCGCTTGCTTTTTAGTGCTGATACATCTGATTCCAAAAATCCCCCTCGTGATGGACGCTGGCACAAAGAGCAGTCGCATTCTTTCTGTCTCTCTCTCTGCTGAATGTTTCACCGGCCTCACTAAACAGACGTTAAACCCCCAAATTCTTCTTCAACAATGTTGAAATTCTCCGTCCCTGCTTACTGTTTGCTGTTTGGCCCTTGAGCAGCAATTACCACTGCATTGTTTCACGGAGTGATACCAGCGACGGGCCTTGTGTGTCTAGACACAGAGATATAGTTATCTAAATGAGTGCCAGGTTTCTTATGAAGCAGAGGGGGAGATTCCTGAGCCCATTGTTTGGGGGGACGGTCCGAGGCCTTGATGTGAGCCGTGGGAGCAGATAAAATACCTACAGAAGGATGTGTGTTTGCTCATTATTGAAAGAAGGTCAGGAAACACATGGCCTCGCTGACCACTGATGAGCCCTCTCCGTTTCCCGACTGCTCAGGAATCTGGGCAGGTACATACGGCAAATGCACATTTCACCAACAAGGAGAGAGAGAGACCACAAACATGCACCGAAAACCAGTAGATAGGACGAGTGATTGAGATAAAAGCTTTTAAACACACCTCGTTTTTATCACCAGTGGATTTGGCTCAGCTGCTAATGAAGATGTTTAAATCCTAACACTGACTATTTATCACATGTTTGTCTACATTCTTTCAGTCCTTCATTGAGGAGGTTTTATACAAACAGACAGTTGCATTTTAACTTCATTGTTTCACTTCACACCCACTGTGGTCGTGTACAGAAAAGATGGCGTCAACTCTTCGAGTGCTCACAGAGAATCAGATGAACGCTGCTGCAGACGTGCGGGGTTCGAGTTGTTGTGGCTGCAGTAATCCTAACTTGCTGGTTCCTGAGAACTCGTCTGTGATTGGACTCAGAACGGTGTGTAAACAGTTTGCAGCTCTGCGGCCTGAGGTCGACCATGAGCAGCTAGAGTTCCTTAAAAAGCTCCTAAACCGTCAGCGTAAAAGTTTATTTTCAGTTTATGTTGAAACAGGAGGAGAGAGCGAGGCTGGGAAGCTGGTCGTGACGCAGGCCGTCGTCATTGCAGGGAAGCGGGAACTGAAGAGGCACGGAGGAAACGTTTACTCCTTCACCTTCAGCTGTGTCCTCAACTATTTCTGTCCCCTCGTGTCCTGAGGTCAGTGTGGACAGCTGTAGGACAGCTCAGCGTGTTGTCAACCAGCCGCCATCTCAAGTTAAAAAAGGAAAACTACAGTTTATTACAGGTTTTTATTTAAGTTACTTTTACTTGACTCTCACATAAACAAGATATGTTTGAATATTAGGTGAAATATCTTTTAGCTCCACCTACAAACCCCCTTAAGCTGTGTCTAAACACACCGTTGTTTTTTTCACACCGTTGACTCCAGCTGTCTGAGCAGCCGGTGTGTTGGTTCGTTCACCTCTAACTTCATAATCCTGTGAATCATAATCTCATAGTTTCTTTATTGTTTTTTTAGTGGCAGGTATGAGCTTCAATAGATGCCGTCGTTGCTTTAATAATTCTTACTGATCAAAGTACAGAAATTTCCCAGCGTGAAGTTCAACGTAAGAATAAAACACAGATAAGAGAATGAATGGTTCTGTCGGTTCAGAGCCCAAACACACGAACGTGCAGAGGTTTGTGTGGAAAAAATGCTACGATCACATATAAACGTGCAGATTTTTAAACAGGTTTCTGCAGAGTTCAGAGACAGGAACCACAAAACCTCAGCACTGGGCAGTGAACCAGTTTTAGCCTGGTGACGAAACTGTGTTACTGCAACTTTAACCTGATGATGCCACTTTTTCATTAATAGTAATTACGAAGGAAGCAGCTTTAATAGTTTGATCATCTCGTATTGATTAATCTCATTGATTGTCCTTGGGGTAATTGTTGGGCGGCTGCCAGACATGTTGGTGCAACTTCAGGTTTCAGTGTCCTGTCCACACACACCAGAACCACTCACTCACTGAGCTGCTTCCCACCTCGGAGTTTGGGTCCATAGTTCCCTCCTGGACGTGTGAAGGTCTGAGTTCCTGCCTTGTATCGTCACACTCTCAGCTGTTCATTGGATAAACTCGTGTTATATAAAACAGAGCGTAACAGGAAGCAAAGACTGTGGCGACAGTCTTCAGACAAAGGGAGTGGAGAGAAAAGACTGTCTGTCCTTGTACCCGGGACCCCCCCCCCCCACGCAGAATCTCTTATCAAAACTTGTCATCTAACACTCATATCCTCACATTGTCCCAGAGGGAAGCTGACCTCCCAGCTGTACATATAAACTCAGTCCAACCCCTGTGTCCCCATCCTCCCTCTAAGAAAGACGGGCCGCAGGGTGATGGGGCACAAATCGTGTTTCTGTCCTGTAGCGAGTGGACATCTGAAACAGGAATAGGTTTCTTACTTCTCCACCTCTAGCCTTTGCTCAGATGTGGGATGCAGCTGTTGCCTTGTGTGATGTCTGAGGGTTAGTGGACGGGTCGTGGGGTCGGGGGAACGCACAGGCGGGGGTGTTTGGACAGGCACATGGCCAGATTTGAAGAAAACACTGCTGCACCATGGAGATGGAAAAAACTTTCCCTTACTTATTTCTGTCTCTCTCTTATAGAAAGGATTTTCTGTTGAGCTTAATTCTTTTTATATTTTGTTACTGCTTTTTTTATTCTGACTCCACCATCGAGGAACTTCGACTGGTGACTGTGTTGAAAATAAAGATAAATATCTGGGGACAGGTGCGAATGTATTACTGTCAGAGACGGATTATATTTAATGTGCGAGCTTCCTTTTTACGGCGACTAGTTGTCACCTTCAGACCGAAGAAGTCTTTTGTTTGACGTGTCTGTAACTCTACCGGCTTTTTAATATTCTGGTTACATAACAGCATGGGAGGGCAGCATGTCTTACTACACGCCTGCATTGTCGTCTTCAAATTGCCTGTAAGTGAATGTTGGTATTAAAGCACTAGTGTGACTCAGAGAAAGACTGTGGTGAGAATGACTTTAAGTTCAGTCCTGAGTCAGTAAAGACTTTAAGACACATACATAGCTAATAAGCAAAATGTCAGCTTAAAATATGCATCAACTCGTCTCTGGGTCATCAGGAGACACATAAAGATGGGCGCCATCAGCAGAACTGCGGAGGGAGTAACGTGTACAAATAAAAAAAGCGCTGGACCCGAGGTTCAACCTTGGGGAACTCCTCGTGTTTTTTTATTTAACTTCGGCTTCAGGTTGTTTTCTTTTTGTGGGTTTTTCTTATTTTGTGGTTTGTGTGTCTAGATGTGTATCTACAGACAGTGAGTTAATTAAATCAGGTTCATATTTTTTCCTGCTGAGCTGCAGAAGTTCTGAAGCTAGACGTTATGTTCAGATAAACTTCACGTGTCTGACAAAACCATGGTGATGTTCACTGGTAGGAATTAACACACTTTTAATAAAACATCCTCCCCAGACACACCTGTGTAACCCAGCTTCCTTTATGAATTATAGTTGGAACATATAATCCATGTACACATCGATGATCACGGCTGCAGTTTACTTTACAAGGCTGAAAGGTGGTCCTCCTATTTTAAGATCTACAAGAAACCAGACACACCCTCTGTGACTTCCAGACTTTGTCAGGGCCTGTGGTAGCTCTGGGTGTCGGGTCAGCTGATGGTGGTGTCACACAGGCATGGTTCGCTCCCTCAGTCATAATCAGGTGCTGTTTTGGCTACAGATGAGAAAAAGAATTCTTTGTTGAACCTCATTGTTCATGTGGCTGCAGGAACCAGAGTATCTGTTAAATAATCATTTAAAAAGGGATTTGTTACATGTGTGAATCTGTTTCTGTTAGTTAATGTCCAGACAGGCCCAGCATGCAACACTCAGCGGACCGAGCCTCGCTCAGAAACCTTTAGATGTGCTGCTGTTCTCCGAGCATCAGCCTAGTGTAAGAAAACATTTCTGCTCCTTTGCGACGATGATCTTACTTTAAACATCTGACAACAAACAAGTGACGCTTCATGAGCCAATCACAGAAGGCTCTGAATCACTTTGTCTTCGGCTTCTGTCTGTGTACTTTTACCAAGGTAGAAATGTCTGTGTAGTACTTTTACTGCAGTACATTTTGGTTTGTGTATTTGCACTTTACTTAAATATAGTTTTTGAACACAAGTAACCAGGTGGGTCACTCAAACTGTTTTGTGCAACATTTACTCTGAAATTCCTGGGGGCTGCTTCCTGTTCTTGCCCTGCTTCCTTTCAGTGAGTAAAACGTCCTTCCTCAGGTTTCAGAGCCACTTACTGTGCGTACATGTTCTAGTTATCCGACCACTGTGCTGTGGTCGGATAACTAGAACATAACTTTATGCATTTATGTTTATGCAAATGTAAAAGTGGTGCAAGGAAAACAGGCAGAGGAGGGAGGGAGGCGCTCTTTACCCTCCACATCACGTAATTCAGCCTCGTACACAAACACTGCATCAGACACCATAAATCAGGAGTTCCTATCCAGAGTCGGTGGACACTAAAGGATAAATTCACAATATTTCACACGTGTGGTCACTTTCAAACTAACTGCCGTGAGCTTGTTCTGAAATTTGTTCTCTGCATTGTTTTGCTGAAGATGCTGAACAGAGCACGCGATCCCTGATAAGATAAGTGAGCCAGCTGCAAACAGGTCATGTTTCTTCTCAGTGACCAGGCCTCCTCGCTATCACTTCTCCTGTCTAATGTCACCGTTAATCACAAGAGACGCCGCCTCTGCACTCTCAGTTTGGTAAATATGGGGATTATGTTCTTAAATAAACAGTGCTTGATTAATGCTCTGGCGAAAGCCTCAGAGATAACTGGGGCCTCTGTCTACAGGGAAACGAGGAGATATCAGAACACAGAGCGTTCGTCTGAACGGCGCCAGAACATGAATTCTGTTCTCTTGTTTTCACTGGTGATCCAGCTGTGGGCCTGACTCACGTCTTCAGAGCGCTGTCGCTCTGTGTGAGACAGATGCAGGTTATTCAGGGTGATGCTCACACGTAACCTCTGAATCTGTCCTCGTCACACGGCAGCGTCACATTTGTGTCTGCTGTTTGAAAGGAATTCTTACAGCCAGCTCTGCTTCATGTTTATGCAGAAGCTATTTTTCTTTTGCTTTGTGGTGAATGTTTAAATCATCAGGTTCGTTTAAGTTGTTGCTGAAATGAAATGGATGTTACATTAAAAGTCAACAGTTAACTGTCTGAACGATGCTGCGTGGGTTTACAGGGACCACGTTTCCTTCTTCTTTATGATCTGATGTGGGGGGCGGGGGTTTTGTCAACCAGGAAGCTGCATGTGCGAGAAGCTGCAGCATCACAGCATCCAGCGGCAGGTGTCCCTCCGTCCCTCCGACTGCTGAAATGTCCCGCAGCCTGATCCTGCATCATCAAGCTGAGAGCAGGAATCAGCCCAGAAACTGAGAGAAGGTGGCTGAAGTCCGTCTTTGTGTTCTTCACAGGTTTGCAGAAAGTCTGGGGGCACAAGCCGAGCTGAGGTTTGACCCAGATTACTGTTTCATACTCAGTCACAGATCAGCTCTCAGCCACAATTGTCATAGTGAGGCAGGCGGCGTGGCGCTGCACTCAGTGGTTTATGTTTGTCGGTGGCAACTGACTGACACCCAATCTTGTTTTTCCTCTTGTGTGTGTGTGATGTGTTGCAGGTTTTCGTTGTTTCGTCTTTCCCTTCTCTGTGTGCTATTTATGTGTGGCACTGAGCAACAACCCAGGTTAACAGGCTGCATGTGACAGATCAACCACACATGCTGAAATGTTACGCGTGCATTTTTATGAAATATCACCACCGCAGATAAACGGCGTTAAGTAGTTTCGATGATGGATGGACGTGTCATCGTCTTTTCCCCCCTCAGCTTGTTTAGTGTCTCTCCAACTCGGCTAAGTGCGACGTTTTCACTGTGATTTCTGGAGAGCATTTCATGTTTCCTATGATGTTTTACACTTCTGGAGTCGTGGGAGTCTGCAGACTGCTGTGCAGGAATGTTTGGAGCGGTCAGGGCTGTATGATTCAAGACCAGGGCTGATTTGGCTTCCATCGCGTTTCATTGCTGGAAAAAATAGCAAACGTTTTCCAAAAAACGGGATCAGAAATCTCTGATAATAATTTTTCATTTTAACTTCTGCAGATTTATTTTAAAAGAAAATAAAACTATAATTTCTGCTCATCAGTCAAGATCTAACAACAAACGTGTTTACTTTACAAATATATTTTATAAAAGAGAAACATTGATACGGTTGTGTGATAAATGAGACATTACCAGACGTCAGAACATGAATTAGTTGCAGAACCAAACGAAAACACTCAACGTTGTTGTCTCCCAGGGGCGAATGTATGGGGTGGCGGGGGTTAATTATTCAGATCAAATAAAGAATAGAATAGAATAGACCTTTATTATCCCACAAATGAGAAACTGAAGTTACTTATAACACAATCACACTAAAAACTCTTTGCACACAAGCTACCAGACACGTTTTACAGGATCTACAGGTATGTAACGACTGTGAGGAGGTGCGAATGATCTGCATGAGATGCACTGTGTCAATTTAACAATTAGAAGCAGATGAAGGATAAATGAACCACGTCAAACTGCAAGAACAAGGAAACATGAAAGACGCTAAAACACTGAAGAGCTGAGGAGAGATAATTCTCTGTGCGACTTCTCTCACATTATTTATCAGCAGTGGTCCTTGTACCAGTCACCGCTCACCTGACCCCAAACCTGCTGCACCTGACCCCAAACCTGCTGCAAATCAAAAATCTGATTCCGTTAAAATAAACTGAATTCTGAAGATAATGTGCATTTTAATGAGTCTAATACAGACTGGCTGCAGGGTAAAACACACTATCACACGAATACATTTAGATAACAACAATGTGCTGTGATGAAATAATGAAATCAGTTTCTATCGTGCACGGAATCACTGACAGAATCTGTGTTTGCCTCTGCAGCAGGTCGGTCTGTGGTCTTTTAGTCTGACAGCAGCATCGTGCTGACTGTTTTATTTGGGGGGTATTTCCTGTCCTCACTGTTTGTTTTCATGCTACAAAGTCATGCCTGACTTCATATCGCTGTTGTTATCTAACTATCTTCATGCAACATATTTATTGCTTCTGTCTTTGCAAATGGTTTTAGCGTTCCCCAGTATTTGTCGCAGGTTAGTACCCAACAGTCGCACTTTGTTTTGCAGGGAGGACCAAACGTCATGTGTTAAAACCTAACAGCTTCTCAGAAAACGTCGTATTCTTTAAACCCCACCAGCCACAAAAATGTGCATCAGTGTCGACGTAGCATACGAATCCTGGAGACCTGTAATTTAACAACAGAACTAAAAGGAATTCATGATAAAAAGAGTCACTGGAACCGCTTTGACTCAGACTCACCCTGTAATAAGCTTTTACGTTTCTACCATGACTCATTCAGCGTGTCTTGAGTCACAGATTTTGGCTGTAAACAAAGCAGTAGAAGGACGATGACCTTTTTAGTTTCAGTTTGTTCTCTGTGGGAACTTTTAATCAGCCAAAGCAGACGACGTGTCGGGCTGGACTGTTTATCTGGCTCTGGGTGTCCTGTGGTGATGTTCCTGTGCCTCAGGTGAAAACCCTGAACACGTACTATGGTAATGTGGCCTGACTGAGGGGGTGAATCAGCCCATCTGAGTTAAACAGAAACCCTGGTCTGACGCTGGGCTCCCATCGTGAGAAACACTGCTGCACCAAATTAAATCTTCAGTTTATTTACATGGCGCCATAAACAGTCGTCTTTGTATAAAATAACCAAATTTAGAATCATAATAGACAGTTAGCAGCAGTGAACATCATCAACAAGCAGCGTGTTTGATGAAATGTGTTTGGCTAAAGGCTAAAGTTAGCACTGGCTAGCATCGACATCTGAGCAAAATCAAAGTGTAGCTAATTTTATTTAATCAAATGTATTTATATAGCACCAGATCTCAACAGAATCAGAACCAGCCATCCCACCACCCACCACACCGACCACACAAAAGACTCATACAGTTCAGGCCGCTGCAGGACTCGTTGTGTCGGCCGTTAATGTCGCCGTGAAAGCAGCGACGTACAGTATCTAGTATTCAGAGACATAACATATCTACTGTGGTTCTGCAGCAAAATCAAACCAACTGAACCAGCACCAAAAGTTAAATTTAATTTAATTCATGCCAATTCCAATGACCTGTTCCAGTCTGTGTATTAAAATGTTAGGATCTGTACTGCACTGAGATCTAAAAGAACGAGTGTGGAGAGACATCCCAGGACTCGCAAGTGTCACGCACTCCCGCCACACATTGTATTTTTCACGCCAAACAATAATTTGTAGGCGTGTGGGAGTCCTAGAGCTGTCACTCTCCAGCCAATCAGAAAGAAGACACAATAGCCAATCAGAAAATAGCAGATAGCATCTGTGCAACAAATTCACAACTTGTTTGACATTAAAAAATGAATATTGTCCAGATAATTATCATCACATTTTAATGATCAGTGTCTGTAGCCTAAACTTAGCTGAGAGGTTTACACCTACAGAAGTGTTTCCCAACATTTTTGAGCCAAAGCACATACTTAAAATTTATTGAAATATAATGAACCTTGGGAGGGGTGAAGTTCTTTTTGTCTTTTGACTTGAGAGCCCTGACGTCCACTGTCAGAAGCTAAAAGAAGATCCTTGATGGAGCCTGGTCTCTGCCTGCTGGACGCTGTTCTAACTCTTTTTAAAGCCAAACCTCAAGCAGAGTCTGCGCGCACAGTAATTTTCTACATTTCAACTCCTGCCCTCACATGGAGCCCTGGTTCAACGAGGCCCTGGGCTGTTTGTTTTATGCTGGTGCCTTCCTTTCAGGGTTTCTGAGTTGTGTGGGTGGGAAACAACGAAGGGAAAAGACTCTAAGAAAGACTGGGAGCACGAGCAGAAGAGGATACTGAAGACGCATGTGTCACCACTCGGCCTCTCCGTCTCTGAAATTTATCTGCTGCAGTTAAAGAAGGTTTGAAGGGAAGTGAGCCCAGATCCTTCACAGTGTTCGTCGACCTCCAGTGTCACCGGTTCATCTGATCCGGTCGACTCCCATGAGTCGGAGCACAGAGCGTGCTAACTGTCTATGTCACAGCGAGCAGGAGCGAACGGGGGACTCGGGGCTTTGATAAGCTGCCTTTCATGTGAACTGTGGCTCCTCCACTGGGGGCTGGGGAGGCCTGAGGGGGCCCTGTGAACTCTGCACACACTCATGGGAGGTTGTGTGAAACGGGCGCCTCCCTCCTCCGTGGTTGTGCGTGGGTGGGAGGTCAGGGACCCACCCTCCCCATTGAGAGTGCGGGATGATGAGGGGAAAATAACAGGGTGAAGTGGCCCAAAAGGAACAGTGCAGTGCCACCCTCTAATCACAGCCGCCACACTCGCATGTGGAGGAAAAGAGCGAATAAAGCACATTATATATACTGCACGGGCTCATATATATTGGGTGGATTTTGTCTGCTTGGAATATTTTTAATTTTCACAAAAAAGCAACAAGTAGAAAAGTAATTACTTTACACTGAGCCGAGGAGGAAAAGTTTGAGCATCAATAAATGAATATGTTGGCAGTGGTTTATTATGCCAACTAACTAAAGCTGTCGAAGAACTGCAGCAGAGGAAGTTCCACATCTAACAGGCAGCATTTTAGTTTGACTCAACTGCAAACGCTGCTAAACCTTTGTTTTGTAGAAACCATCCCAGATATCTTCAGTTGGGACTGTAGACAATCAAAATGAGTTGTGCTTGGATGGTTGAGGTTAGAGAGAGATTGTGGATGTTTGGGGGTGAACCAGCAGTCTTGTCCACGAGCAGGTGACTTACTGCCGCTCACACTTCAAACACAGGCGCTGTAGTTGAACTTTCACGTGACTGCTCATGAAGTCTGGGGCTTAAGCAGATGGAAAAAAGACACTGGGGTTTTTCAGAAAGCTCGAGCTGCACAAAAGAAAGAATCGTTGAATAGCTGGTGCAGTGTGTGAAGGATTTTGGTGTCGTGTGATTGAGGCTTTTCTGCCAAACACACACACACACACACACACACACACACAGTAAAGGTTCAGGTTGTGTGTTCGTGGCTTCACGTTGTGTGTCTTGACTTCAGATTAGATAGAGCTGGTTCTGTTCTCGGGTTGATTTGTGACTCTCTCCTGTCCTCCTCACGCGTTGTGAGCTGTCCAACGTCTTTGGTCCGGCTGTTAACCAGGAGCGACTGATGTGCAGCAGGGTGCAGGGGGACAACCGCGCTGCTCAGTGTCTTCATTGTGCTGTGAACACGTGTGTTGTGGTTTTGCATGAAGAGGGTAGATGTGTCGATCCTCCGCCCCCCCCTCTGAAGGGATTAAAAGGGCAGAGAGACACATGTTAGTCTACAAAAAACAGTCAAACTGTGTGAAATCCAAATGAAAAGCTTCGCTCAGCAGCATAGTTTGATTAGACTTTCTCTGATATTACTCACTGTGTTCCCATTAAATGATGATGTACAGTAACAGTTTATTATAACAGCTGTTTTTGTTTTTTTTTACTCTGCTTGGCAGACACTTTTATCCAAAGCGACTTACATGGAGCTAGCGCTGTGTGTCTGGCTCAGGGACACACCTGGTGGGGGATGGATGAGGAGTCAGACGGGATTCGAACCTGCGACCTTCTACATCCCAGTCTGACGCTTAAACCACTGAGCTACCAGGCCGCCAGTTTCATAAATAGATAAGGGAGGTGATGTTTGTATTCGTCCTGCTGCCTGGATCAGGCAGGTCAGTTTGACTCCAGAGATGACTTCAATCTTTCAACATCTTCAGGTAAAAGAGGATTACATTTCAACACTTTCCAGGAAGAACCAAGTTTAATTTGGTGCTTTTTCTCAAATACTTCCTGATAAAACTGTCAATGAAGCCAAAAGCAATCAGGGTTTTATTCTTAAAATATAAAAAACAGTTTGACTGCCAGGTGGTTTTACCGGTTGGAAGACAACAGAAAAGAGTTTCATTAGTTTTTCTTGGCTCAGGGGCCGGTTGGACAGGCAGTAATCAGCCTGGACTCCGGGGCCTGTGGGAGCTGCACTCTTCATAACTGGCATATCTTTGGTCATTTCCAACGCCGAGTTCACAGTTTTCCCACACACACGAATGAAAATGTTTCAGCCTGTAAAGCCTACAGTCAGTGAGCTGTCAGCAGGTCACGCTTCGTTTTCTCCCCGGCTCAGAATACTCCTGTAAACAATGTGGAGTCAGGACCTGTCAGAACCTGCCTGTCCTTTGTTACAGTGAGACGCTGTCAGGTTGGATTCACACGCTGGTTTCACTGAGACGAGCAGCAGCTCTAAAAAAAACACTTTTTACAAATGGCCCAAAATTCTCATGACTCTGCCTGTTCAAGCCGCGTGGAACGTGCCCGTGTTCAGGCCTGCGCACGGGGCTGAGTGGGCAGGCGACCTGGATTTCCCATCATGCGACACTCATCCCCAGGAAGGAGCGAAGGGGAAGCTGCTGTGGGTCGCTCAGCCCAGAACCCACCGCCGGTCATTGGCGCAGTGACGCACGGTGACAAACACTCATCACGCTCCTGTGGTAAAAGTTCATGTTCTGTTCTCAGAGCACTGTTTTCCACAGACTCATAAAACAGATAAAAAGGGTAAGTTCACACATTTTGGAGGCTGACGGGTGTTCACGTGAACAATGAAACAGGTTTTTCTTGCTGTAATTTTCCTGCTTCCACTGAAAAAGTTCATCCCAGGACAGTTACAGACTCCAACCTCTTCCCCTGTTTTTTATCTTGTTAATATTCGTCCTATCACACAAAGAGAGAAAACAATTCTGTCTACATAGAATCTGCACAGTATTTTTCACTAATGTCATGTTGTTTTTTTTTCTTTTCCTCATTGTGTGTTAAGCAACATCACGATAAAGACTTGAGTCTTTGTGGAACCAAAGAAGCATTTGTTCAAAACCAGTAAAATCTCTTTCATTGTTTTTATTTGCAGAGAACTATTGTTTTAATGTGAGACTGAGAAACCGCGGACTTGCCCTTTAACGTCAGTAGAACCAGGCTTTAATCTTTTGGCATTTGGTTGGAAAACAACCTGTGTTGTAATTCTGTGCAGCTGAGTCCATGAGCTTTGTCCTCCACAAAAACAAAGATGGCGACAGAATACGGCGTCGTCCTCACAGTGGGACGGTGTTTGATGATGATAAAGATGATAAGTTAGAGATCTAAACACAAACAATAAGTCTTTTCCTGTCACTTTAAGCTACCGTGGACTAAACTGTCACATGTTAAGTTGGCACAGGGTGTGTCTGGATCTGAAAGCTGCTCCTGTTGTTTCACAGTGAATCTGTTTTACGTCAGTTACTACGTGAAGCTGCTGGACCTCAGTGAGGAGCATCAGCTTTTCAACGACGAGGCTGCACAGCTGATCTGGATCAATAAGGCCCGTATCAATCCAGATCGTCTGTCTGACACAAGGTCACGTCGTGTGTGTTGAGTTAGCAGAGAAAAGACTGAAAAACTGGAACCATCTGTCGCCGCCTACGCATTTCCAGGGAAAACATTCAGGCTCATTCCAACTGAAATAAACACATAAAAACCTAAATATAAACTGTTCTGTATCTAAATAAATCGTCCAAGTTTCTCAGGATCTTAAACGTGTGATTTATATGGACTTGATTTTGAAACATTTTTAATCCACTTTTAGAACCGACGTACTAATAAAAAACATAATACATTAACTAAATACATTTTCTGTGGATTTCATTCATATTATATTTTATGGTCTTACATTAAACTCTTATTTAATGAACAGGAAGCAGAATTGGTGTAATGACCAGATAAATGTGTTGTTAACATACTACAGTACATTTAAATAATTCACATAAGTTCCCTTTAGTTTATTATAGTTTGTTGGAAAGTGTAACTTTAAACCAGCGTGACGCTGATTCTTGACTTGAAGCAGGTTCTAACAGCTACTAACGCACCTGTTCCTCATCCAGGACCGTTTTGACCCAATGAAGCTCCCAGAGTCTGGGACCGTGGGACTGAGACCAGGTGCCGGTGGAGGAATGTGTCTGTCAGCGCTGGAATGTGTTCACCGCCACAGCTGAAGGTGTCGCAGCCGGTCAGCAGGACAGGTGTGTGTTTGTGTGTGTGTGTGTGTGTGTGTGTGTGGAGGGGGGGAATAAGGGCTTTCATATGTTTAAAGTTTACTATTTTTAGTTTATAAAAGTCTGTTAATATAACACTTCTCTTTCAGTTTATGTTGGTGATTTCAAAATAAAAGCTCACACTTGTGTGCAGATGTGCACGTGTGTGTCTGTGTCACGGGGTGTTGATGGACTATGAAGGGGCCAGTGCTGGGAGAACACCAGGCCTCACTTCTACATCCACAGCCGAGCACCCGGGGTTCGTGACCCCAGGGTGTCCAGGGACCAGTTGCTGTGTGGGGGGGGGTTCAAAGCATATCTGCAGCAGCAGATCTGACAAATGTTGCAGGAGCACAGTGAACATATCGATTTTTTTTAGGTGTCAAACGTTAAGAACACGATTTAAATAACAGGTTCAGAAGATATGAGACTGAACACGCAGCAGTAAATTTAAGTGGAATTTTCAAAGCTGTTTTTAATTTTTTCAGTTATTGTATAGAAAGACAAGAGGAAGAGAAGATTCTGTCCTCAGGCCGTATTCGTGGTAACTCTTACCAAACGAATGATCAGGTAATTAGTCTGCTACACCGCTGCCTGCAGACTCATTCACACATTTACCTGAGAGTTAAATGAAAGCTTAGAAGTAACCGAGCGTCTGCAGCTCAGCACTGGATCCTGGAGCGTCGCCTTTATGCGTATGAAGAGGCTGTAACACGGCGTCAGACCAGACGATGACGACACAAACTCAGTATTCGCATAAAAGAACTGCAGCACGATCAGCACCTGCACAGTGGAGTAACAGTAACGCCTAGTATTCTTGAGTAAATGTACTCAGGTACACGTTTCATCCCCAGTCCAGCAGCTCGGGATGAACGTGACCCTGCAGACTGTGCTGTGATCAGGATCAGAGCAGATGACGCTGTGCTGCTGTTTCCTCAGATACTCACAGTACTGCAGTAGTTTTCTTTTAACAGAGTATTGCTGGGAGTCACTTCTGGTATTTTCTTAGACATTTGTACTTTAACTTCAGTATTGCAGGAACTACTAGTACCACAACAACAGTTTGGCATCTAGTGCAGAGTGTAAATATTTACAAGGTACATGGAGTACTGCATCATTTATGAGGTGTAGTATTATCACAGATATATAAACATGGAGTATATGCAGTATAACGTGTCGTGTGTAAATACATTGTACTACAAATAAAGATAGAAATGTAGTATATACATAAATAATAAAAGTTAAAATAATCTGAGAACTTTTTCACTCCTGTACTATGTTAAGTATAATATAACTTGCAGTACTACTCTACTGCTGTAATCATTTACATAAGTATCGAGTAGAATTTTGATATACTTTTTCCTGAATATTTCTATTTGCCAGTCCTGTACTTTTACTGCATTATTTGATAGTAACTATTATCACGTTTCATATTAAAGATAGAAAAACAGTTTCATAATCAGAATTTATTTATGTCAGCTGTGAAATTTACAAGATATCTAGTAGCATGTGAAGTACTTTAAATACTAGACCCAGTATTTAGGAGCCACTTCTGTACTTTAAGGGATGTGGGGTCTCGTATTTCTACACGCAGGGGTGGCCAAGTTCGGGCCTCGAGAGCCACAGCCCTGCTTGTTTTCCAACCCTCCAGTCGTTAACCAGGAGCA
>JAUMHF010000025.1:17077353-17087631 GCA_032359275.1 Microctenopoma steveboyesi | reverse complement strand
AAGTACTTTAAATACTAGACCCAGTATTTAGGAGCCACTTCTGTACTTTAAGGGATGTGGGGTCTCGTATTTCTACAGTATTTGTGGTAAAGAATACTTCAGGGGGTGATTTGTGGTGTGACATCGCCCCCTGATGGACAAATGAAGACACTGAATTTAAAACTGAGCAGAGTTTGTTTTTTTTCTTCATTAAGTGAAGCGTGGTTTTATTAATTTCGCAGAAACCAGGACTGTAAGAGTGAAGTTAATCCAAGCTTTTGGTTTTATTCTAAAACTTAACTTGTATTTATCAGAAGCAGCTTTTATCATGCTTGGTGTTAAACTGCTGAATTCAAGATTCAAAAAACTTTATTAATCCCAAAGTGAAATAGTTTCTCAGTTCAGAAAAGACAAGAAAGAACCACCACCAGAATCAGCACCAACAGAAATACTACAACCAAAATACAAATATATAAGAACAAAAACATTTTTTCTTATCAGAACATTTCGTTCTCTGCATGTTGTCTCGCGGCTCTGGAGGAAATCTGCTGTAATCTGCTGTAATCCCAGGTAGGCTTTTAATATCCAGAGTCATGAAATCATCAGCACTAACTTATGATTCATGATCAGTTTTACTGGTTTTATTTCTGCTCGTTTTATTATTTCTAAATAAATAAAAACAGCTTTGTCTGAGGCTGAAGAAAAAAACACAATCTGCTGAAACCTTAAACAAGCACAACCCAGTTTGAATCATGGCAGAGTTTGACTGAGAGTCTGGCGAATCCTGGGTCAGAAATATCTCCATCACTTCTCAGATGTTACTGAACCAAGTAGGCAACGAGACTCAAACGAAGATTAAAACACAAAATGACAAAGAAAGGTGAAAAAAACTACATTAACATGACACAAAACAAGAACCAGGCGCGTCCCCTGGTCTTTGTCCTCCACGCTGACAGGTGGAGCAGCTGGTTCTTCTACCACAGGGTGGCGCCACAGCCTCAGCCGTGTGTGTGTGTGTTACTGTGTCTGTGTGTGTGTGTGTTACTGTCTGTGTGTTACTGTGTGTGTTACTGTGTGTATCTGTGTGTGTGTGTTTTACACATAGTTTAAAATATTAAAATCTTGTGAAATTGTCACTGAGATAAAAAAAAAAATTTCAGCTGCAGCTTCATGTCTCCTGCAGTGATCCGGTGGGTTCGGGTGGTTCCCGTGATCCGGTGGGTTCGGATGGTTCCGGTGATCCGGTTAGATTCCCAGGTGTCTGGTATAAAAGCAGCAGCACGTGCTCACTGTACGTGTGTGTGTAGAGAGGCCTCCATATTCCCTGTTTTATAGACAGAACCGAGCAGAACCACCTGATTCCGGAATCGTTTAATGTTGCGCAGCTTTATTTGACGAGCTTCCTGTAAAATCACCAGAAAAAAACGGAGGTCAAATCTGTGACCCGGCGCGCGCATTGTCTCCGTGTCCAGTGTGTGATCCATCTGCGGGACCGGACATTAGTCCAGCGCGTGGCCTTGGTGTCAGATTTTCCCGTCCCGGTGCCGAACCTTCAGCCTTTGCAGTAATCTGACGCTCCCGCTCTTCTTATTGAAAGCACACATCGCGCGCGGCCTGTTTCCAATCTGAAAACATGCGTGATGAATTTGGGAAATCATCTGCAGCTTTGCTGGTCCCGTTCAGCCCACCCAGTCCGGACCCAGTCCCGCTCTGCCCCGGGGTATCAGCGCGATTAGAGGCAGGAAATGTGGGAATCCCCAACAAAGGGCTCCATCATTAAACACAAACAACCAGAGGCCCCTGATAGCGCCGCGCGCGCGCGACGCTTTCATGTCTGCGCGAGTGAAAATCTCGGATTCATCCCGAATCATTAAGGCAGAAAATCAGAGAGTTATGACGGGCCGAGAACCAGAACCAGAACACGGCGTGTGCTCCGTGTCACGCGTCAACAGGCCGCGAGCAGAAACTGGTCCTCGGAGTTTGTTCAGAGAACAAACGACCGTTTTCACTCTCATCACTTTTATCCTCTAAAAACTGTAATTGTGCGCGTGAGGAGCGGCTGCAGGAGGGTTAGGAGCGGAGTCTCCGCCGCGCGCGCAGAACGAAGAATCACCTTTACGGGTCTTTGACGTTTTTTATTTCTGAATTTTTCGGCTCAAAAAATAATTTTACGAGTTCAAAGTTTAATCTGCTTTCAGAGAAAATAAGAAAGACTCGATGATTGATTCGTTTTTTATTTTTCACTGTGTCCCCACTTGTTTGTTCGGGATCGTGTCTTGTGACGGTGTCCACTTGGACACGCTGATGCGCCGGTGATGGGCGCGCGCCGGGAGGCTGGCACAGGCCTTCCTGGTACCCTTTGCTCCGTTTTCATTGGTCAGGATCCTCTTCCTCGTTCCTCTCCGTGACATCACATCCACCCGACCCGCAGGAACGCAACAGAGATTACAGATGATGCTGGACATCTCCGAAGGCGCACATGCTTTTCCGCTTCACGCGCAGCCGCTCGCTGACCCACCTTTTGCGCATAAGGCACCAAAATAACGAACATCAGCGCCGATGCTTTGCGGTTTGGAGAGTCCGTGTCGTGAGGAGTGAGAGGAGGGCTGTGCTCGGAGTTTCTTTTTTTGTGAATGGAGACGAGTCGTGCGTAAAGCTCTGCTCGCTGCGTGAGAGAGAAGCGCCGTCACTCTCCCACCTGTTGGCAGGTGGTGTTGGCTTTACCTGCGCACGTCTACTATGACATTGGGCTCGGACATCATGGAGGATATTGTTATCGACGTAGTAGGGGAAGGATTTAAGGACGGCGGAGAGGAGGAACTTTCACCGGACGAGTCCCGGAGCGAGCAGCCCTGCAGCACGGAGACGTCCAGCAGCCAGAGTAAAGACCGGGACGCGTACAGCCTCGCGCCGGCCTGTCCTGCTCCTGTTGCGGCTAAAAGTAAAGGTCCCGCGTCGGTGAAGCCGCCGTACTCGTACATCGCGCTGATAACTATGGCCATCCTGCAGAGTCCGAAGAAGCGTCTGACTCTCAGCGAGATCTGTGACTTCATCAGCCACCGCTTCGCTTATTACCGGGAGAAGTTCCCGGCCTGGCAGAACTCGATCAGACACAACCTGTCGTTGAATGACTGCTTTGTAAAGATGCCCAGAGAACCCGGGAACCCCGGGAAGGGTAACTACTGGACGCTGGATCCCAACTCCTCGGACATGTTTGAGAACGGGAGTTTTCTGCGGCGCAGGAAGCGCTTCAAGCGGCAGCACTTCCGCTTCGACCCGCTGAAGGAGCAGCACCTGGAGCCCAGCGGGCTCCACGGCTTCCCGCACGGCGCCTACGGGCTCGGCACGGCGGCCCTGCAGCTGCCCAGCCTGGAGATTTACCCCTACCTCCATCACCACGCGCCGTCACCGTGCGCTCCCGCCACCATCCCACCTGTCAGCAGCATCCTGCCGGCTCTCTCCAGCCTCTTCTCCCGCAGCGCCCTCACAGCCAAGGCTTTCCTCCAGTCACAGCCCGCCATCGACGCCTTCTCCCCGGCCCAGTGCACCGCGTACTCCCCGCCGCTGAGCTCCAGCGCTGCCTACGCCTCCCCTGCGCTCTTCCACCCGGCTGCGTCTCCGCACTTCCTCAGTTTGCACCAGGAGTATCAGAAACTACAGACTCAGCGCGGAACCGTGGACCTGCTCAAACACATCCACGCTAATAACGAATAATCCCGCGGAGCCGGACTGGACCGGTGTTTTCTCAGGTAACAGAGGAACCAGATGGACCCGACCTGAAGAAACTCGCCCTCCTTCATCCTGTCATGACAGAAATCTGTCTCACAGGCTCCTTTTTCACATATGTGATCCAGAATTATCACCTTTTGTTAAATATTTAAAAGACGAATTTCCTACAGTAGCTCCTTTTTTTCTGGAAAGAAATAAAAGCGAATATTTAACCTGGAGTTTCGTTGTGTTTTGTGCAGAAGCGCGATGGGAAAATGAAACTTGATTTACTGGATGATTTCTGCACAGATTTAATATGAAACAACGTCAGAAAAATAAAGGACGAAATGTGAGTTAAACTCGTTTCCAAAGAAATGTGAAGCAAATAAAAACGGTTAAATTTAAAAACGCAGCTGTAAAATAATTTATTTATTACAGTTTTAAATTTAAAGCGAAAGAAAAAAAACTTTTAAATTTAAAAGTCCTGATTTAAACAAAGGGGAGAAATAAAATAATTATCAGATTATTTCAGTTATAAAAGCACTTTTATATTTTATTATTATTAATATTATAATTATTATTATTAACACGAGATCATCTACATTGGTCTTTTTAAAATTTTAATTACGTTTATTTTCATTAAATGTCCTAAAAATCGTAAGTGATCTTATTCTGAATTTTGCGGATGAAACATGATCATGTTCTGTTTTCACTCCTCTGAGCTGAACACAGGCTGATGATGATGATGATGATGATGATCAGTCACACTCACAGTGAATCAGTAAATATCCAGAGTGAAGCTCCTGCATGTTCCTGAAACTAAACACAGGGATGAAGCTTGTTTCGCTGCTGACGGATTCCACTCTGTGCCTGAGACAAATTAACAGACCAGAACCTGATGCTCCTCTCTCCCACTGACTCTCTTTTCTCTTCATTCACAGAGTTTTAGTTTTTTCCTGCTGATCTTGAGCTGTGGCCGATTAAAAACCAAACATCACCGTGTATGTTCAGCAGCGGGCGTATGACGTCACAAACCCTGAATCCGTTCAAAAGACTTTTCCTCAGACAAGAAAGTGAAAAAAAATAAAAAAAAACAATAAAAGCGTCGATGTCTCGTTGAAAAGTCTCAAAGTGTGTTTGACTGTGTAGAAACTGAGAGTCTGTGCTGATTTTCAGACATGAGCCAAACACTGAGGAGATGTTTGTGATGATGGTCAGCTAGTTCTGCTGTGTGTGTGTGTGTGTGTGTGTGTGTGTGTGTGTGTGTGAGTGTGTGTGTGTGCGCGCGAGTTCAGCCAGAGCAGGAAAAACAACGTGTTGTTCCAGAGAGTCTGAAATGCAGAGTTTGGATCAATCTGCCCTCAAACATGTTCCCGTGTTACTGCCTGGTGTATTTTCATGTGACTATTAGTCAGCTCAGACACAGCAGAGGCGACTTCACCCAGAAACTGTGCCGTCGTTGGCGTCTTTCTGTGACACAAATCTACAAGGACTGGGACAGAGGCAGTTAGCATGTTAGCGCTTTGTCTCCCCGTCCCACAGCCAGTGGGTCTCTTGTTGTTAGACGTCTGTGGTTTACGCCAGGTTGACTCATCGGGAACAAACACACTTTTTAAGTCACTTTTATATCAGAAGAACTTTTGTTGATGTGCATTAAGTCACAGTCAGACTGTGTTCGTAGCCTCACGTTAGCTTTTAAAGAAGTGAAAGGATCCTGCTGAACGAACTGGACCCAGAACTCGGTCCACAGTTGTGTCACAGACAGCAGCAGAACATTTGTCCCTGCAGGTATTAACCCGACTCACTGACTCTGCACTGTTTAAAATTAGATCAAATTAGTGATGACGCAAAAACAAAATGAGCTTTATTTTAAGAAGAGGTGGTTTGAGACAGACAGAAAACACTGTCAGTGTTACAGAACCACTGGTTCTACTGTGTTGGGTCATTTCCTACTGGCTGAGAGGAACCCGTCAACGTGTTGGTACCACGTTGACTCGTGGTACACGTTGACAGACCGTAACTCTGGGGTTTCTCATTTAAGCTACTTTAGATTTAGACGCTGTAAACAGGCTGTTTTACTCTGCTGGTTCTTCAGCGGGATTCAGGTTCTGCTGTGGACGTGAAGCCTTTTAATGAGGGTGGTGTTATCATTAGTAAACCTCCACCTTTCTTCAGGGGCAGGTCACAGCCGAGCTGTTCTCCTCTCGCTCCCTGGCCTCTGCTTTTCCTGGCAGGGCCCGTCATCGCTGCCCTGCTTCGGGGAGTTTTTCAATTATAAATCTTCTACCCTTCTTTCGCTTCACCCCACTTTCCCCTCTCTCACCGGTGTGTGTTACCCTGCCAAACCCAGTAAAACACAGCGCTCCATTAGTGCACCCCTCTCCAGCCTCGTGCCCAAGAATTTATTATGCTCGGGGTGGTGAGGCGCAGTGACCCCCCCTCAAGCTTCAGTGCCAACACATGACAGTGACATATAGCAGGAAAGCCACCCAGAAGCAGAATGATCTCACACCTCAGCCACGTGCTCGCACGGAGTGGGAGGGGAGAGATCTGCAGCTGGGGGGGGCAATAAAAGCAGGATGGAAACGGTAGAAAGAACAAACAAACAACTGAACGTAAGTGACGTAACGACGCTGCAAGAAAAACTGACCAACGCTGCGTCTTCCTCATCCATTAAACCGCGTCAGACGCAGGCGTCTCCAGGAAGTCTGCAGCCGCGTCCAAGGGTTCGTGCAGCGCGAGTTCAGCTTAGTTCAACTTAGTTCAGCTTAGTTCAACTTAGTTCAACTTAGTTCAACTTAGTTTAACTTAGTTTAACTTAGAAACGCCAGTTAAGTGAACTCAGGTTCAGAGAAACAAATAAGTTCAGCGTAAGGTGGAAGGAACTTATTTAGCTTTATTAAGTTCATTTTTACAAACGTGCTCCAAACACACCCCGGCTCATAGAGAGTGTGTGTGTGTGTGTGTGTGTGTGTGTGTCCAGGCTTAATGCACCGGTGACTCGGTGTGTTCTCGCCCTCTGGGCATCACGCAGGTCGGGGATAGTTGCTCTGTAGCCCTCTGCTGAAAGCCTACGAGGTTTTAGGCGTCGTTGGCTGCAGGCGAGCTGGTTCCGAGCTCATGAGGCTTCCTATGTTACCACTACCTGTGTCACACTCCTCTTACTGTGCAGAGGAGCTGGGGAAGGCTCCTGTAACTGTCATTTTCTGAGACTAACACCTTCTGATTGACCTGCAGCTCATGTTAAACACAAATTCAGCAAGTAGAGTGTCTCACTACAGGGAAGGTCGAGTCTGCAGAGTCCAGAGAAGCTGACACAGAAACAGTTTATCTGCTGGGTGTAAGTATTTACACGTCAGATAAGACGAACTAGGCCTGAGATGATGTCACCCACGGTGGCCCCTAAACCACTCATTGCTCTAAACGAGAGGCATTAGCCGAACAAACAAAGACTTAAGACTCGGTGTCATTTAATCAGAAGGGAGGCAGGAAGCACAATTAACATGTGGGCCAAGATGTGCGAGCCAGGGGTCAGGTTCTCGCCGTGTCTGGCGGTCGGTGTGCGGCCTAATGAGAGTCAGGAACCCCGAGCCGGCTTCAGGCCGACTGATCTCTGAGGAAGATAAAGTGCTCTGCCATCCACACCAGGTTTGAAACTCCGCCAGTTCGTATGTGGAAACCTCTCTCTCTGTCTGCAGTCCTCCCTCCACCTCTCTCCCTCATTACATTTGGTTTTCTCCCCTCAATAACGTCTGCAGCGGCATATTACAACCTGGGAATGGATTTTAAAAGGGAGTGCAGAAGGTTGCCAGAATGGGAAAAACATCGTTGGGCAGATTAGGTGGGCACGCCAAACCTCACGCTTTGTAAGGAACCAGGAAAAAGCCGCTTTTCACATTAATGTGCAGATTTAAAGACCAACCGCAGAGTGGGGGAGAAATCAGAAATCCCACCCCCTCCTCGGAGAGAATGAAAAATCCAGGCGGTGAATTGTCACCTCCTCCTCTGGTGTCAGCAGCCTGAACCCGCCCGGGTGTCAGAGGACAGGCCGGCTGTTTTATCCTCGCTGCAGGTCTGTGTGTGCTCGGGGAACTGCAAACATCCTGCTGCAGCAACACAAATCCACTAATTCAGGCCTTTGTGTTTGGTAATGGCTGTTGTGCCGCTCCATGTAGATGTGATACGCTAGGATTGATTGCTGTGAAGAGCACCGAGGCTGCTTTCTAGCACCGCCCTGCCACCCAAACTGTCAGCCAACGAGCCGTTCATCCCCTGCTGCCTCCGTTGGTGGTCTCTGGTGTAAGCTATATTTTCCCCTCACTTCTCGCTCTCTCTCTCTTTTTTATAGCTAACACAAAATTGTTCCTAATTCGCTGCTGCTAGAGGGGGGTAATTTGCGGCTTTTGGCTGAGTGTCGCAAGCCCCAAATTTGAAAAAGCTGCTGAGTTGAAGGCGTTCTGTGAAACTTGGTAGGAGCAACAGCAGAGAGAGAGAGAGAGAGAGAGAGGCTAAATTCAATAAGTGCAAAAGGAAAAACAGCAAAACATGATGAGCCTCAGAAGGCCGGAGACGGCAGAGCAGTAAGAAGTGTTGGGAAATGTGAGCCCACCAGTACTTCTGGTGCTTTTAATGAAATGATGGCGTGCTCATGTTCTGATCTCCACCCAAACACTCTCCGTCCACATTAACTGCTCCTCGTGTCTGAAAAAGAAATGCTTTTGTCCATCACCAACTCCCGTCAGGTTCATTGGGAGGGGCAGGTGTGACAGCATCCACCCTCCAGTGTGTGGACGTGAGGGTCCCTGTACCACTCTGCTCAGCTGACGCCTGTACTTCTCCTGCAGGTAGATCAGGTTTCCTGATGTGATCCAGCGCTGATCCCACAGAAACGTCAGTAACGCGGTGAAGACTGAGGCTGACGCTGCGCTTTCTTCTAGTTTGTCATCACTGTTTGTTTTGCGGAGCTGTTGAATGAACGTCTGATGAATGCATCAGCACAACGTCTCCGCCTGTTGAAATCCTGTTTATCACAGAGTCGTCCATTTAGTTCAGAGTCAGTCCGGGTTAATCAGCATCAGGTGTGGACGGACTGTGGAGCACAGAACCTGAACCTGCACCAGCTGAAAACCGTCTGAAGCTATCTGCTGTTAGATGATTCGTGGATCGTGTCCAGTTCATTAAAGCGAGCTGTGGTTCCACATCAGACAGACACAGGCTCCACTGACTCAGAGTGAATGTCTGCAGGACGACGTCTGGATCCGTCTTCACACCCAGAGAGACCTGAGAGCTCCTCTGTGGCTTCGAGGGCCCAGAGCGGTGCTCATTCATTGTGATTAACGGGGCTTCCTCGCTCCCTCCTCGGGGGGAAGCTGCATGTTTGTCTTTTTTTTTGATTCCACATGGCTTTCCACTTCCACAACAGCACGTCACTACCCGAGTGTTTAAACACTTAAGAGCTGTTTAAAAAGAGGTGGAGAGAGAAAACCAGTTGGGCATTAACTCTGCATCACTCGGGGGAGTTGTAAACGCTGCCCCGTAAGTGAAATGAAGTCAATAAATAAATGTGGCTGCTGTCAGATGTCTGGAACAGCTTGAGAGGGTTTCGGCACCGGGGCAGCACCACGCTCCAACGAGGGGTGAGAAGTTTGGGCGGCCCCGCACAGTTAGACGCTACAACTTGCTGAGTGCCTTTGACTAATGAGGATCAGTGATAAATTCACAAACGAGAGCAGCGTTTGATCCGCAGCAACCGCACTTTGTGAAAAGCCCCGATGCCTGCGCAGCTCCGGGTGGAGGGAGCACCGTCACAACACAGAGGAGGTTGTTTGTTTTACGCAGATCCCACATGAGCTGCCTCTGATAGCGACAGAACTCCCTTCACCGCAGTCCATCACGGCGCCGTCACTGGACCAGCCGGCCTGCTTCCTTTCATGACTTCATTGGATTCAAATATTTTCCTAAAGTTTTGTTTGCACAGATACAACTGCAGCTCCGAGGCCCGAGGGAACTCCAGCAGAACATATAAAACGTGGGGAAGAGCAGTAGCAGCTGGACGAGAGTTTTTCCAAGTTACAGCAATTGATCAGTGAGAGTCCAGAGAGTCCCGGGGAGGGGGAGGGGGAGGGGGAGGGGGAGGGCACGGTTCAGAGGAAGCTGCAGGTGTGGGGAAGAGAAAACACAATCACATCTCAAGTCAAACAAATGCGTCTCCGCTGATGGAGATGGATGGAGGGTCAGCATTCCAGTCCACGCTGGAGATTCCCAGGTCCCCGTCTCAGCGAGGCTGCTGCTGCTGCTGCTGCTGCTGCTGCTCAGCCAAACATCTGGACAGTGAAACAAGTAAGTCCGTCTTATTCCTACTGCACCGCTCCCACAACACGGGGGTGTCTCACTGCTTCTCATCCTGTCTCACTGCTTCTCATCCTGTCTCACTGCTTCTCATCCTGTCTCATCATGTCTCACTGCTTCTCATCGTGTCTCACTGCTTCTCATCCTGTCTCACTGCTTCTCATCCTGTCTCACTGCTTCTCATCCTGTCTCACTGCTTCTCATCCTGTCTCATCATGTCTCACTGCTTCTCATCGTGTCTCA
>JAUMHF010000025.1:16998842-17076464 GCA_032359275.1 Microctenopoma steveboyesi | reverse complement strand
TGTCTCACTGCTTCTCATCGTGTCTCATCATGTCTCACTGCTTCTCATCGTGTCTCATCATGTCTCACTGCTTCTCATCGTGTCTCATCATGTCTCACTGCTTCTCATCGTGTCTCATCATGTCTCACTGCTTCTCATCGTGTCTCATCATGTCTCACTGCTTCTCATCGTGTCTCATCATGTCTCACTGCTTCTCACCGTGTCTTCAGTGATTCAAACCCACTTCCTGGAGATTTAATGAGCATAAGAGCAAAAGCAAGAGAAATGATCCTGAAACAGAAACCAAATAAAAGTCCAGTATAAGGAAAGGTGGAGGAGAGAAGGGGTGGATGAAGGAGGATGAACTGAGGTCAGGAGACGAGGGGAATGATGTTAAACGAACAGCAGTGTTTATCTTCGGGACTCATGTGGAGGAGGGAACCCACATAAGTGAGCTTGTGTTGGGGGGGTTCACACCCTCCCTGCTCTATATTTCTCTTTATTTTCATCTGTTTCACCTCTGTATAACATTTTTGTGACATCTTCCCAGCAGCTGAAGGTCGAGGCGTCTGTAAACGAGGCATCGCTCTGTAACCCCACCGCCGTCCCCTCTGTCTCCTCAGAGACACGACTTAAACTTTATTTTTGTGTTTTCCCCAGGAGTCCTATAATGTCCTGCTCTGCTTTGTTTTCTCTACAACTGGAGGGATGAGCTGGAGCTCATAAAGAGGGAGCACACCGAGGTCCTGGCTCTGTAAAAGCTCTGCTGGTGGAAACGTATATACCAACACGCTGCGCGGCCCGGAGACGACCGGCAGCCTGAGCTGAAAAACCACACGGGACAGGTGCAAAAAATGAATCGTGTTATTTCTCGACCTCCCTCTTTTATTTCTCTTGGCAGTGAAACAGAAAGTGTTGAAACTGTTTCACCTTTTCTACGTGTGTGTGTGCGTGTGTGTGAGAGACGGAGAAAGTATTCAAACCCTCTATAAGCAGAATTAAATACTTACAGCTAATTTTTATTAGAAAATAGCGGTAAACATGTTTGAGGTCCTGGTGTTACACTGTGTAAGCAGCATTTTTCCTTTCTTCAGCTGAACGGCTCTTTGTTACTTCACCTGGAAGTCGTACGGAGGAGGATCAGTGCCATCGCGAGAATGAAGGAGGGAAGGTTTATCTTTATAAATTAACTTTAACATCACCACCGCTAAGGATCCAACGCTTTTTGTTAACTGATTTAACTTCTTGTCAGCTCTTCACCTTCTCTTCAGCTGATGTTTTCATGCGCGTGTGTGTAGCTTACTTTATTATGTTCTAACATTATCACCTGTTTCTGTAACGTTAAGATAATTAATTCACCTGAAAATGTTGCTGCTGGCTCAGAATCACCACATGTATTCAATCTGTGACGTACGCTATCAAAGAGAAGCAGTAAAACACAAAATCTCCTTATAAAAGTCTAATGAAATGAAAGTACTCGAGTCAAATTTGTGCTACACGAGTCCAGCCGCCAGCCGCTTGCCTGCACGTGCATGTGTTTCTAGCGCTGATGGCACAGTGCAGGATTTATTTGAACAGATGTGAACTCTGGGTGCCAGCGTGACCTCAGGTCCTACAGGCTGCTACACTGGAAAAACAACACTCAGTGTAACAGAGTGACCTGCGGAGGGGAAAGCAACACGGCCACGTTTCCTCTCAGTGAAACCTTATCAGCGCGCGCCTTCTGTTAAATATCTGGCTTACAGTAACCAGACCGTACAGTAAAACCGGGAGTCAGATTTATACGCCCACTGACTGAACATGGAGGCTTTTATACGAAACGCAGTGCACATTAACAAGACCGAGCGCGAGTGAGGGGAGTGCAGAGGTTGTCGACACGAGCCATAAAGGAGTCTAATTTATGTGCTGGAGTGATACAGACAGGAGGTCAGAGGCAGAGTGAAGTGTGGAGGATGAAGAGACGGCAGTGTTTGGACAGAGGACAGGAGAAAGTGACGCTAATTTATACCCACTAATTGGAAACAGCAGAGTCCTGCACCTGAACCGCATTCTCGGCCCTCTGGCCGGCAGCGGGAGTGGGCAACGTGGGAGGGTGATGAGGGGATGGAGAGATGGGATGGAGGTTAGGGTCAGTGTCAATAGCAGCTTTGTTGTTTCTTTCTCTGCAGACGGGACGAGTGTGTGTGTGTGTGTGTGTGTGTGTGTGTGTGTGTGTGTGTGTGTGTGTGTGATGCAGAGTCTCAGGTCTAGCGGTGCGTGTCTGAGCAGAATCCGTGTGTATGTTAGAGATTTTCTGGGGGTCATGTTGTTGTGACAGTGTCAGACACACAGATGCCCCCCCCCGAGCGAGGACCACCCTGCCTCCACAGAGGGGGGGGGGGGGTCAGCTTAATGTGTCATGCTTTTAAACTGACACGGTCCAACATACGACATGGGCTTCAGCAGCCTTCCTAGTTAAATAAATACGACAACCTCCTCAGATAATTGCCGCGCTGCGACCACGTTGAGTCACTGCGTCGGTTAATTATCAGCGTAAATACGTGGATTCATTCTTCAAATCCCCTCTGCCTGTGAGTTCCTCTGTAATATTTCAGTGAATGATGGCGTATTCAGATGTTGGCTGTGACTGGGCTCTGGCGTTGTGCTAGAAAGTGAAGTAACTTTGGAATTTAGATTGAAAAAACATTGACGTTGCTCGATGTGCCTCATATCTGCACGATCTGTTTGTACTGCTAAGCCACGAGTATTAGTGCTCAGGCCCGTGTAGGCCAGTGACTCCCAACCAGGGAAACATGCAGTTTCCATGTGGTAAAACTGTGTGAGGCTCAATCTGACATAAAAATAACTTATTATAAATATACACGCGTATAAATGCGCAGTGAGTCTGAACACGTTGAGAAACTAGATGTGACGAGTCTTTGTAAGTTCACAGCTGACGGATAAACGGTTAAAATACTAGTTATGGTTTGAAAGAGCTAAACAAAAGTAACTGATATACAATTAAAACAAATAACTGGAAGATTAAAGTTACCTGGTGTCAGCTAGCTAGATAAACGGCAGCTGGTTCGCTCAAAGAAACGTAAAGGTGTAGCAGCCATTCATGATTTAAATAACTAAAAATCATGAGTCCGTGGCTGAAATTTCTAAAAATAATGACAAGACTAGATAAAAGCAGTCTGCATGTCTGAAAAAGCTAAAAACAGTGGATAAATTAATACAACAGTGAACATTAGCTACATTTCTGTAAATGACTAAAAGGCTTAATGAAAGATTAATGATGAAACCAGTTACAAATAATGTACTAAGTGTTAATTACTGGTAATTACATAATAATTACCAGTAATTGTGCTAAAATGATATAAGATTGCAGCCAGTTACCCTCAAAGTCCCCACTAGACCCAGGAAACATCCATAATACGCATGTATTGTACTAAGTATGTTTGCTAGGTAGCATAAAACAAATTTGAAATTTTAATGTAATTACCAAAAAACTTTGCCACAAATTACTACCATTTAGTGTCAAATGTATGTATTTAATTATTTCATTTTAAATATACATAATTGTTGAACAGCTGCACATACATGATGGTCCTACTACAGGGTTTAAATGTCTTATTCAGGCTGTCAACACTTATATATCCCACAGCCGCCCCAGAATTACCTGATGTAATGACTTTGGTTGTAATTTGGCCACAATTAAATGTAAATGTTTAGTGTAATGTAATTATGTGGAAATGTGTGTAATATTAAAACAATATTTCACCCATTACTGTTGGAAAAAATCATTAAAAATGTATTAAAATGATAATATATTTTCATATTCAATGCTCTTATAGGTTTACACCACTGTGTCTCATTCGTACATCTATTCATTTTCCTAATTGGGAAGGTATTAAAGATCTGGTCAGTCTGCACCAGTTGAGTTACATGATGCATTGTTATAAGACAAGACACATTTTTTTAGACTCACAATGGGGAAACTTGTTACAGCAGCAGCAGAGGCTCCAAAAGTACAACAAATACATTAAATAAAGTTGAAAATATAATCAAAAACACAATGTAAGTATGTATACTCAAAATACAGTACAAATATGTAAAGATATAAAGTATAATACTGTTAATTCATATATTATATTTGTACATTATGTATAAGTTCAAGTGAGGTAAATACTTTTTTAATTAATTAATTAATATTCTGATTGGGACACTATTACAACTATTAGTGGAACATAAGGCAATTTGACATATACACATATAAAACCCTACCCCTAACCCTATATATATCTATAAATATATGTGTATATACATACACACACACACAGTATCTACAATACTGCTCTGTGTGCTTTTGATAAAGCAAGCCATCAGTTCAGTGCTAAGTGACGGGCTGTCTGCATGTACGCAAAGACAGCGCTCCCTTAATTTGCTGGATATATGGCGCAAAGAACAGATAAAGAGATGTGTGCCCGAAAGCCAAATTCCTTAGCAAACAAAAAACTGGACTTGGACATATGGGGAGCATATTGGTGGCAGAACACAAGTTTCTTCTAAGCAGAAGAGAATACAACAAGATTTAGATGTGGTAGGGGCTGTTGTGTTTCCCTTTAAAGGCGTGTCAGTTGTCTGCTCGAGAGAAAAACCTTCTTTGATACTTCATCACTCCCAGTGATTGACGTCTCGATAGTCGGCACACATGAATGAGTGTGTGCAAACCATTTGCGGATTATCGTACGAAACACGCGCACAAGCCCTACACACTGTTCCACTGTAGTGGTTTGCAGAGAGACATTTGTCCTATGATACTGCTTTTTTCCACCTAGAATCGGTTCTGAGGGCCAAGCTCCAAGTGCACATCAAACCCACCACAATCTGTCTGTTTCTCTCACGATTTGTCTCTCACACACTCCGTCTCTCTCTCCGTGTACAAACCGTGCACAAACTGAAACACATTTCAGTAAGAGTATGTTATGGGAGGGATTGAACATGTGCTTTGATCACTATTCAACTGTCAGAGAAAATAGGAGTTATTTTTTAATAGTGACGTCCTCAACCGTTTTTTTTACACTTCTGGCTTTGACCTGTCCGGGGTGTTTCCCAGCTCTTCCCTGCCATTAAATCCTGATCGTATCCTAGCACTAACCAGTTAGCGCTGCCTACTCTTAAGACTTGGGAACTAACTGAATTCGTAACGTTTAGATGTTCGAGTTTTTATCTTTAACAAATAGACATGAAAACATTGATTCTATTTCAAAGTGACAGATACTCCTCTGAGAATCACTTGGATTCTTTTTATTTTATCCCACTGGGAAGGACGCTGGTGCTACTCCATAGGCTCAAACACAGAACATCTGGATAATTTTTACTTGATGTTTTCCTTTCTCCTCCCTCGTGCAGGATGCATGGTTTCAAAGGGACCACAGAACAAATCAGAGGCCTGTCCCTGTGCACCGATGGCCTGTCTCTCATTTCAGATGGAGATTGAAGGGCATGTCTACCCCTGGGGCGTCAGCGGGGATCAGGGGCCTCAGCGGCACCCGCCACCTCGGGGGCCTCTGTGTTTCCACTGCGCGGGAGCTGGACCGTGACACACACCAAACAGCGAGTCCACCATGAGTGCCTCTGCCCCGCAGTCTGTCGGCTGTCTGGTGCACGCTGCCGCTGGAAAAGCCCTGTAAGCTTTGCGTGCGTCTCTTGTTAGCTCAGGGTTGTGTGTGAGTGGAGTGTGTGTTTTGGGTTTGGCACCGTTTGAAAAGATATGACAATAAGGAGCCGTTGAGCAGGAGTTATTATGTGTTTGGCTGAGAGCAGGAGCTCTAGTTGCTGGATGGAAGCTGGATGCTTCCCAGAGTTGTTTTGAGGTGCTTTGGGTTTGTTAGTCATAGCTTACTGTAAAGTGTCTCCTAAGACGCTCCTATTTAGAGATTGTTTTGTGCGCTGTGACTCTGAAGTGGCGTCGCCGGTCAGCCCCTCTGGCTTCCCCGGCGGAGTGAATCTGTGAAAACAACTCCAGGTTGACGGGGATCTGTGTGAGACGCGGCTCCACTTTTTGTGCACGTCTGTCTCCAGCACAAGTCTTTCTAGGCCTCCATTAAGCTCCTTCAGCTCTTATATGACGCAGCAATACCCATCGTAAGCTGCATGACAACATGTGGACCTGAGTGACATGTGATGCATGTGGCAGGAGTGAGTGCAGCTCCCCTCCGCGTCTCCCATTCATGTGGCGAGCGCAGGATTAAGACGTGATCCAACAGAGCAGCAGCGGAGAAGAACGAGCTGGGGTCAGATCTGCCTTGAATTAAGTCAGTGTTGCAGCAGGAATAATACAATCGCCCTCCGCCCCCCCGGTCCTGAAGCACTACTGAGGGGTAACGTATGTGTGCGTTTGTTTGTGTGTGCTGAGCTTGGCCTGTGTCGAGGCTGCAACCAAACCACAGGCTGGTGTCCTTTACAGAGAAGAGAGGTTTCTGTTGACGGTTCAAACACAGCTCACGGCCCCAGCTTCAAAAGGCCCCCAATCATCGCACCCACTTACAGCCAACGGCGCATGTCACTTAATGTGGACCACACTATTCATCAATTATGTCGAGCTCAGGGGACATCCAACACCCGCACCGCAGCTCCACAAGTAGTGAGTTGTCTTCTGTTGTGACTGAAGCTCCCTCCTGGACTCCTCAAAGCCCGTCTGCTGCAGGAGGTGTGGCGTCTGCCTGCTACCTCCTCAAAGCTGTCACGCTAACAGAGCCCCCTTCACGCTGGGTTATCTCACCGCAATTCTGAGACACTACTTGTGTTGAGTTCAAAGAACAGCTCCATCCTTTGTCTTCCTAAAATGTGCTATCCTCATCCTGTATATTCTGTCCTACATCCCTCCGCTCGTCCCGCAGCAGGCTCATCCACCCGCCGCTCCACGACCTTACCCTCCCGCCTGGCTTTCAGTCGCTTGGCAAGCGAACTGAGTCGAGCTGGAACTCATTTAACGTCACTGATTCGGACGTGTCCATGGGGTATTTGTTAAGCCCAAATGCCTTTTTGGTATCCAAGTGACATAATGTATGTTAAGGTTGTAAGAGTGAAAATAAATGACACAAATGTGGCGACCACATTTAGAATTTCCCCTCAAACAAGACAGATGACGGCAGGCAGCGCAAACCTGAACCAGACCACAGGAAGCCGTCCAAGTCTCGCTACTTTTCCTGCTCGTCCTCTCCGGCCCATGTCCATGACGGGACTTCCTCGTCCCATCTGGACAGGGCTCAGGTCAGGTCGGCTCTCAGGTTCGTTCAGCGAACTTCCACTCGAGTCCAGCTCGTTCTGTCCCCACGAGAGGTTCAGCTGCTGGTAGTAGCGTGTGGGCGTGTGTCCACCGGAGCCCGAACCTCAGCAGCTGTGAGCCATTTGATTTTGTCTGGGGGCTTCTTTCCTGTTGTAGGTCCCCCCCCCTGTCTGTCCTAACACCTTGTTGTGTGCGGTGGAGACATGTTCTGGTTAGATTATGGACGTTAAGCTGCTTTGAATCAGATTCAGGTTCTGAACTTTCATTGACAGATAACATGACTTATTCTTCAGAACAAAATATATTGATATATATTTTTGAGTCTTTTCATTTGCTTGGAAATAAAACAACGAAAATATGCACAAAAGTAATTTAAAGTTTAAAACACTGAACTTAATGTGTTGCAATTAAGAATAAGTTAGCAGTTAGCAAGCTACAGTTTCTTTAGCTAAAATGAATAAATGCTGTCGTTAGCTAAAACTGGATGAATAGTTAGCTAAACATAACTGGTGGAAACGGAGGCTAAAAACATTTCTGAAAAGTTGAAGAAAGCTAAAACAAACGGATAAATGTTGTAAATATGTAGACAGCAGACAGACTCGAGGCCAAATAGTTAATGCTAGCTACAGGTTAGGAACAGATTGTTTAGCTCTGTGCAAACCTGAATAGTTTAATCATTTAGCAGTTTTATTCTCTTCATGTTATTGTAATATTAACTTTATATAGACTTAAAGTAAGTTGGAAATACATTTAAATAATATATCAAATGAACACAACACTGACAAACTGTAAAATGAACATCTCACATTTTCTTTCTTTCTGTACTTACTACCTTTAAATATGCAGTGACGACGCTGGAGCGCCGTATGATTACATTTAGTTTTTCTGTTGGACACGCAGATAAACACACACACACAGTCGGATGGGGCGAGTACTGCTTCATAAACAACTGCAGCCACACACGCTCATGCTAGGAAGGAACATGAAAACAGCACTAATGGGAAAAAGATGAGAGGGCTCACAGCGAGCACACCCAGACAGAGGAGAGAGCCGGCTGTTGGACACCGCGGCCTCACAAGCAGCCCTGAGATCAGACGGATCCTCTCTGAGGTCGCACCGTTACCAGAACTCCACGGAAATGGCCTGGACGGATTTTTCACTTCTGAAATGTGGCACGCCTGTTATTGTTGTTATCTATGTATGAAGCTACACACACACACACACACGCACACACGCAAACACACACACACACACACACACACTCTGTATTTTATTATTACTGTTACTTTGCTTCTTCTCTATAACATATTAATAGATTTTTTTCAAAATAAAATTGTAGGTAAAAAGTCTTAAAACATTTACAGTTTGTTGTTGTTTAAAACATTTTTAGATTTTTTTCTTTTCTGTATTTTGTGTATATATTTTCACATTGAGTTTCCAACTCGTTTGGCTCAGTACAAACGTTCAGATGTTCACCACGATCACTCCTATGGCTATTGTTGAAGTGTGAAACACCGCGTCGTCCTGTTTCTTCCCCTCGGTTCAGTGTTTTCCAGCCCACGGGGTGCGATGAAAACCTCCTCACAACCCGACGAGGGACCACAGGCCCTTAGAACAACATTTCTCTTTGAGGGAGAAGAGCAGAGGTTCCAGCCTGTGTGTTAATGATGGCTCACTGGTGATTCCCTCACATGTTTGTTCAGATTTTGGCTTCGCCTATGCACACAGGCACAAATCAACTCTGCCTTTTCTTTATTCCCCCCTCCGTCCGGGTGAGGTCTCCTCGTATCGACACTCTGGCCTTGATTTGTGCTTCTTTTGTGTCCCATAATTTCCCAAACAAACATATTCCCTCAATCATTTTTCTTGGGAAAGCCGGCTCTCTCTTATTCGTGATGTGGATCCACTAAGGCTGAATAATATTTGGACAGGTGTTCTCTCATATACTTTAAGTTCAAGGCTCGCAGTGTCTGATTTCATAAAGAGAAAAAATGCAGCCTGGAGGATTGCTGTGTACTGTATGTGTAATCCCTAACAATAAAAAACTGTTTAGCACCAATTTTCCTTTACTTTTAAAACCTTTTTTCCTGTTTCAGACAACTGTGGAGGCCACATCTGGAAGACAGATGTAGTCCCAAAGCTTGTTCTCTGCTTTTCACTCTCTCTCTCTACACTAATTCTCACTCACTCTCTCTTACTCCCGTCCTTCCCTCTCGGTTTTTTTTTGGGAAACTTGAGAGTCAGGCTAATTCTCCCTCTCTCTCCCTCTCTCTCTCTCCCACCCCGGCTGGACCACCCACATTCGGAAACGCCTAGCTGTTCCCCAGGCTGAGCCGCCTGCACTGTAGAGACGGAGGGAGAGATGTAAGGATGGGTTGTGACTGACGGTTTTAGCAGAGTATCAATTACATCAATGTCAAAGTCATAAGCTGCCATTGTGTGAGGAGGAGAGACGTTGAGCTTGGACGCTCGGCTGAGTTTGTGCAGCACGCATCCTGCTCCACATCTTTCCATATCCGCTCACTTCTTCCTCCAACACGACGCCGTCACTGAAACTTCACTGTGTTTACAGATGCTGGATTTGAGTGTGTGTAGCTTCACTAAGAGAAACAGCAGTTTGTCCAACAGCAGCTTTTATTCAGTAGTGAGCAGTGAAAAGACTCCAGCATAAAGGTGGCTAACTCCACCTGGTGGATGTTTGTTGGTATTGAATCTTTAATGGTTAAGAAATGATTTATTGTTTGTGTTACTGTGAAGAATCTGTTTAGTTGGTGTGTGTGTTTTATTTATTGATTTTTTGTATTTTGTACCTTTGTCTAAGTAACAGTTTGCGACTCGTCTGCACTGTTGTAGTTTGCTTCGGCTACACCCAAACCACAACACTTGGCTTTTTCGCTTTAATGAGAAGGAAAACCACATGAAGCTGGAGCTAAAACAGACGAGTGCTGCACGGAGACACAGGAGATCTTTTCTGCCTGTGGCCATTAAACGGGCCATAATTATATTTATAATCAGATAATCATACACTGAACCGCTTATATATTAGTTATATTTAATATATATTAGTTTTTATTCCTTTTTATAACTGACCTATTGTTGATCTGCATAGTGAGTGTTGGTGTTTATCTTCTCTGCTTATGATTCCACCTGTTTGATCATAGAGCTGCTGTAACAAGCTCAAGTTAATAAAGTTTTCTCAATGTGAATCTGAAACCGTTTTATGTGATTCATCCACATCCTCTACTCGTACTAGCGCTGAGTAGAGCTGCGTCTGTGAAGCCATCAGGATGAATGATTCAACTAATTAAACGAACACCACACCAGCTGAAGGGATTTTTCAAACGTGGCTGTTCTTTGGTTTTATTCTGCCCGATGAAGCCTGGTGTGACCTTGTTAACCTTTAGGAGACATGCAGCAGACACGCTGTTTTCAGAGGACTTCACCTCTCACTTAGTTTTCTGTGTTTTTCTTCTTCCCACCTCAGTAGCCACTGATCCTACGGTGGCCCCCACCATACCTCCAAACGGCCCCCCCACAAACAGGCCAACCAGGGAGCCGAACAGAGACTCCCTCCTCACCAGCGTAGACAGCCACCTCACCCACCCGGTCAGCAGCTCCCACAGGCTGCGGGGAAACGAGGGAGGGGGGGAGACGCTGACGGGGGGGAAAATGCTGTCAATATCCACGGTCACGTCGCCAACGCTCCTCTCAGCCTCGTCCCGCACTGCCTCCATTTCTTCCTGTGTCACGGCTTCCTCCCCCTTCCTCTCCCTCACTATCTCCCTCTGCCTCTCCCTCACCTTTTCCTCCGTCTCCTGGTACAGGGGGCAGCTCAGGTGTGGCTCCCCGCTCTCCCTCACAGCCCGGTCCACCTTTGCCAGCAGCTCCTCCATTGCTCTGTCGTCCTCTGCTTCTCCACTGCGGGGCTCCAGGGTGTGGTAGCGGCCGCCGCATTTCTCCAACAGCTCCTGGAGGTCTTTGCGCCAGGTCACCAGGTATTCCTCCAGCTGCTCGTCCTCCTCCAGCTCCTCCATGTGGGTGAAGAGCACGATGGTGTGTCTGCTGACGGCGGCGGGGCCAAACAGTTTCTGCAGCACAGCCAGCGCTTTGGCCTCTTCGTCAGCCGGCTGGTTCACGGGGAGGCAGAGCAGGAAGGCGTGAGGCCCCGGGCTGGAGAGGGCAACGAAGGAGGAGATGTGTTGTCTCCGCTCCTCTGGGTTGCAAGCGGAGCCGAACCAAGGTGGACTGGAGACCACGACCACCTGAAACACAAGTGAAGTGATGCACAATGAGCAACGGGACACGTACCCGTTTCCAGCAGCTGCTTTAAATTTAAATCATTGACATGTCAAAGGAGGTGGTGCAGTGTGAGCACCACCATCTCTCAGCACGAGGAGGAATGTGTCAAATGCTTAGAAATGAGAATCCACTGATCAATAATGTCTCTATACAGAGAAAGAGAAACAAGAATCCAAAACAGACGCCGAGCTGCTCTTCCTACTTTAGCTGCCAGCTAAAAACTGCTAAACGAAGTAAACGGTTTTGTCTGAGCAGCTTTAAATGTCCAAATACGACTTGAAGTTAGTCCGTAATGCGCATGTGCACCTGTCTGAGGGGAGGGGCTGAAGCGCACCAGGTGTTTAAAGGTAGGGGCCGAACAGACAGGTTGTTACGGCCCGTGACCACCAGGTGTCGCTGAATGACCCTGATCTCAAACCTTCCGAGTTAAAAAGGAAACGGTCAGAACCGTGCGCGGAACATTTCCACGAGCTGGTTTGGACCCTGCGGCCCGCGAGACTCTCACCTGTCTACCTGCAGCCTCTCCTCGGTGTTTGCTGCACTCCTGTACACTTTGAGAGTCCGCGCCCTGCTCCGAGTCTTGAAGGCCCAGGATGGTGCAGAGGGCTGATCTCTTCCCTGCCCCGGTCCGGCCCAGCACCACCAACCTCATCTCTGCGCAGCAGGAGGGAGAAGCCCGAACCCCGAGAAGAGAAAGAGAAAATAAAAGGACGATAAATGCTTGTTTTCATGCTGGACCTGGTCTGAATAAACCACTCTAATAACCCGTGTTGTTCACAATGACGGCTCCGCTTTCTGTCTGTCCGAACTCGTCCCGCTGCTTTGCTCCTCTGAACCCGCACACACACCGACAGCACCGCACGGTACCCGCATATAAAGCCTTTTTTACCTGGCTCTGAAGCGGACATCTCTGCTCCTGTTCTGTTGTTGTTGAACTCGGGGATGAAAACACTTCCTGGTTCCTGCGGACTGACTCAGGATCCGGTTCTGGACTGAGCCTGACAGACCGCCCCGGGGGCGAAACCGCCCCGCGTATTTTCACTGTAGTACAGAGAGTAGTACTGTAGTACTCAGGAGTTGTACTACATGTGTGAGAGTTATGTCACAGTATTTCACCTCCGCACAGTTCACTGAGGCAGTAAAATAAAAACGCAGCGTGTTAGTGAACATTTTAAATATTGTTTTTATTAAATATACCAAAGTGTGTCTTACATTCGCTATAAACATCCTATTAAAGGACATTAAACTTTATTAGTCAGTTTACTGTAAAGCACTGATACTAAAAAAACAGTTTGCTGAACAAAGTTTTAATACTGTATAAAATACAGTATCAGTACTACAAATGTTGAGAATGTGTACTGCTTTAACCTATTGTGCAGAATAAGCGGTGCTTTGTACAGAGGCCACTTTATTAGGTACATGTACCATCTAATGCAGTTCTACCTAAACAGGGTTTATGCAGCGTGGCTGTGGAGTAAACGGAATAAAAAGGTGTTTCTGAATAAAATGCAATAATAATGTCATTATTAAAAAGCAGAAGCAGAATTTTGGAACTATTTTTTTTAATAAGTTTGAAGCTCTGACAGTGTCGAGATGAGACAAAGTCGTCGTCCATAACTACGACGCTCTGACGACGTTTGACCAGTAAAATATTCAATACATGAAACTTCTCACATGGTGAAAGAAGAAATGAGCAGGTAGTATAAATTATTATTATTATTATTGTTGATGATGAGCTGGAGACAATGTTCTTGGACATTTCAGTAAAAACTAGACCCTCAAACAAAACGCACACATCCACTCACACAACAGCACGATGTACAGTTAAACATGCCAAGAACGAGCGCTCCGTAAAACGTTTCCTTTAAAAATACCACAGTTAGAAAATTAAGAGGAGGTTTTTAAAAAAATACACTTTAAAAACATGTTGACGCTAGAAACAGTGGCTTAAATTAAAGTCCAGTCAAATCTGTTGAATCCTGACGACGGATCTCTCCAGATTATCATCGGTCACTCACAGGCCAGGCATGATGTAGGCGATGTTGTCCAGCGTGTTCGACTGACAAAACAACACATGCATGTTAGGAAAGTGCAGCAAAGACGCGGAAATCGCTGCTAATGCTAACATAGCTACTGCTGATGTACACATATAACAACACTGTCCACTCAGAGGTCCAGCACCCCGTTATCAGATCTCTGTACAAACATTTACGAAGGACAGCACTGTACCAGGAGAGTTCGAGGACATCCGTTTAACTGCGGTATCTGTGCTGTGAGACAGGTCAGAGGTCCCAGTGCGCACAGGATGGAGTCCAGAAGCACCGACAGACTCCCAGACACTGCAACCATCCCCTGTCACAGAAAAAAGTTTTTTATGGCTCCTCTGGTGTCATAACACAAAAAACTAACGGCCGCGTGTGGAGACTTACCTCCGTCTCCTGTAGCCGGTGTCCAATCAGAGACAGGGACTCTCCCAGCAGCTGCAGGTGAGCTGCAGCATCGATCGGGTCCACGTCCGGGACTCGTGCTGGGGACAGGGACACAGTTCCCGGAGCTTTGTTCGGTGACACCATCGCTGCTCCTGTTGCCACAACTTCAAACACAACAAAGAGTTGATGATAAAGCCGACAACACAACGTCCTCGTGAATCACCGAAGAAGAGAAACGCCTGATGACACCTTTGCTTTTGGCGTCACTGGAGCTCTTGTGCTTGATTGTTGTAGCCTCAGCTTTGTTCTGTTTGTGCTGCAGGTACTGAGCTTTCTGCCTCCAAACCTGTGCAGAACCAACAATCAGCGCAGAGTCACAGCAAAAACAACACTTCATTTTAAAACAGAAGAGGATGCTCGTACCAGTTTGTCCTTCTCAGGCATCGCCTTCCACACCTCGGCCAACTTTTTGCTGAGCTCCCCAAAGACTGCAGGTTAAATACACAGAGTTAGAACATAAATCGGACTGAATCACCACATCTGACTCGTCCAAGCAGATGTTTGTGTCGGACGTAATGAAATCTCTTCCAGGTGTTTCTGAGATACAGCACTAGCAAAAATCAGACGTACGTAACGCCCCAGTGACCTTTGACCCTCAGTTCATCACTTGGTGTAGACATTAGCCGTCATTCATTGTTGGGAAGGTTTTGCTTTGCCCCTCAGCGTGTCAGAGTTACCCACCTAGTCCCGGCTGCTCTGCGTTGATGTTGACCCTGTACTCCTTACAGAAGACCTGATACGCCGTTGTGTTCTTCTTCTTGGGCTAAAAAAGCAACAAAGCATTTTGAACATTTAATCACAGACAGCGGAGCGTCACCAACCATCCCCACCCAAACATGCCCCCACCTTGTCTTTGTCGTGCTTGTCCCGATCTTTCTCCTCTTTCTTCTTCTTCTTCTCTGACACTCCATCACCGGGCGGGTGGTGGTGTGGTGGGATGGGGGTGCCCATGGCGTACATCGGTCCGACAGCACTATGAGTGACAGTGGGCTGGGCGTGGCTTTGCCCCCTTGATGAGTCTGAATGAATGAAGATTATGTGCAGAGTTGAAGGATACGAGCGGGTTGATTCAAATCTACAAGGTTTCATTTATGAAAACCGTCCGTCTTCTAACTCTGGGTCCTGCCGAGGCGACAACCAGGAACTCACCTCCGACTCCTTTACTGTGCTTCTTGTCCTTCCCACTTTTCTCCTTGTCTCTGTCTTTTTCCTTGTCCTTCTTTTTCTTGCTTTTTTTGCTCTTCTTCTTCTTTTTGGAAAGATGTGTGTAAGAATCGTCTATAACCAGTTCACCCGCCTCCAGTTCTCCTCCAGAGGACAAGCTATCGTCTCCCATGCCACCCCCATAATGACCTGCGTGACAGGGAGCATTGATGTATAAACAAAGCCGTATGCTGAATAAATATTCATAAAACAGTAACACAGAACCGCAGTGAACCAGAGGAGAGCCTGAACCTTCCCAGGAGTGACCATGAACCCAGAAGGGCGTCACCTGCTTCAAAGGTGAAAACCAGCGCTGAGCACAACAAACATAAAGGCTCATCTCACATTTTTAAATGTCCAGACACCAGTTTGTGACGCGTGTGAGTCTGCAGCAGGAGAATGATCACAGCGAGCCCACCTCTGAAAAAACTACCTCACTGCAGCAAATTTAACAAAAAGTGCATTTTGTATTCACCCAGATGATCTTTGTGTAATATTACAACCAATGTGTTTGGACTTATTAATCCTCAACATGAATGACGGACAGAAAGTCCTGGAGCAGCTTTCAGTATCGTCTTACCTTCGACCTCCACCTCTTTTCCCACCACAGGTAGCGGATCTCGACTCTGCTGCTGCTGCAGCTGCTTCTTCTTCGGTGACTTTGCGAGCTGCGTCCTGTCTCTGTCCTTCTCTTTCTTCACGCCTCCTTTGGAGGAGTGAGGCGTGAAGGGGAAACTCTCCCCTTCTTCCTTCTCAGGTGACATGATGAGCTTCATCTTCAGCCCGTCTGCCTCCCGTAACGTCAGGGGCTCCTCTTTGGGAGCTCCGCCATGGAACAGCGAAGACTTCGAGGAAGAGGAGGAGTGCTTCTTGGAAGAAGACGACGATGAAGACTGTGGGCGGGAGTGAGAGAAGGAGTGGCTCCCCTTGTTTCCACCAGTGCTGCTCTCACGTTTGCGGTCTTTGGAGGAATGTGAAGAGAAAGGGGGGTAGGAGGGCTTCTTGTGCAAGTGTGGGTTTGGGTCCGAACCCGTGGCCAGAGGAGAGGTGATGGCCTGCAGGAGGCCCATTGCTGTATCTGCCGAGGACGAGGGTGACGACAGCGGCGGGGAGCGGTCTGCAGACTTGTGCTTCTTCTTGTGAGGAGGTGGCCCGGAGCCATCGTGGTCTGACACAGAGAAGAAAGGAAACAGCATGACTCCTGCTGCAGGTCACATTCCCGTGTTTACTACAGAACAGTCCTCTCACCTCTGTAGTAGTAGTCCTCACTGTGTTTCTTCTTCTTTTTGTGCGAGTCCCCTCCCAGCATGAAAAGTTCTGCATCCTGATTCACAACGACACCAATTTATAGACAGTATTAAACCGTAATAAAACCCTGACTACAAACCACAAGATCAAGTTAATTTTATTTGTCACATACATAGTTACACAGTGAGATGGAACTAAGTGTCCCACCTGGTATGGGGGATGGGCTGGGAATCGAACCTGCCACCTTCTGCATCCCAGCCTCATGCCTCAACCCACTGAGCTACCAGGCTCCGACTAACAACACACCTTGGGTCGTTTCTTGGAAGACTTCCGGACCTGAGCAGCAATCTCCTCCTCTTCTCTGAGCAGATCCTTGTATGACCTCCTCTTCTCTCTCTGGCTACGACCAGCTACCAGGCCAATTTCTCCCTCCATCCCCATGTCTGAAATACAGAACGTTAAGATAAAGTCTGAGCCCAAAAATAAAGAAAATGCTGAACGACTTCACCACACATGACGATTGTTCCTTCATCATCAAGAGGCAACATCTGCACATTATTCTGCAGTTGAATGTGTGATCTACTTATTAAAGATACATCTCCTTCATTTCCTCAGCCTTGTTCGTCCAGAACGACTGCATCACTACAAAATCTCACTTCTGTTTGCAGCAGAAGTAGGAGGGCTGCACATCTAATCATTGTTAGATCAGTCTCCATTCTGACCTATGTCCTTCTGTTGGTCTGCAGCTGCTGCGTGCATGAGGATAATATTACAGGGATCAGATGGGTTGAATAGATAGACTTCGTCTATGTGTGAATAAACATCAGTAATTTGTCCCACATGTCAGATATTTCTGTGCCTTTCTGTGGTTACTACAGCTCTCAAGAGTGTTCAAATCAGTTTAGCAACTGAGCCGCTTCATTCAGTGTCTTGCATTTTTAATATTCCTGCACAACAGGAACACAGGACATTACCCATTGCTCCTTTACTCTGGATCTCCTCAAAAGCCATGGTTGCTCCTCTGTCAGCGCGGTTACCTGTCACAGGGTGTCGACATAAAGGGAGAAGAATCACCTGTTAAGTGAACGACAACAAACTCCTTTAATATGCATGTTACCTAGCTTCATCTCTACTTTATCTACGGAGGCAAATTACTAGGTGAACTAACTTCTCCTGTTTAATCTACACCGAGTCCAGATAATACTGGAGCTGAAGGAAACCTGGACAAAATTACAATAACGTTAAGAACTGTCATTTCTAAAACAGCAGACATGTTAGCTAAACACATTCCCGCCTCCTTTTTGTCAGGATAACAAACACACCCCCTCTACATTCACCGTGACTCCCTAGATTCTCATGCTCTTCTGCTCTCCTAACCCGCCCCGCCGCCTGTGGCCTCAGCTGGTCGGTGACAGGAGCTAAGGAAAGCCCGAGGCGTTCAGCTCACAGCTAGGCCGCGCTAGCCACAACTCAACAAAACACTGTGGGTAATTCATTCATTTCTATTATTGACTTCAGCTACTCCGGAAACGTAGTGTGTGTAATCTACAAACATCGGGAGGAGAGGAAATAGCGTGTATGTAAAATTTTACTACCTCTAAGGGATGTCCAATTTACGCGGGTCCAGCCGCCATCTTTTATTGTCGGCGAAAAACAAAACGCGTAGCCGTATGGGTGGGACTTTGGCAAGGCAGCCAATCAGCGTAGAGGAAACGTATATCGCAAAGTAAAAGCACGTTCTTGTTAAGCGCGTTTATTTTGAAATAATCAGATGTTACAGAAGTACACAAACAGAAGTACTTTCCTATTAGGCGTACTAAGTGTGCACACACAGTACACCAGTAGGATCACTTCACTTTGTCTGGGAATCCATCTGAGTAAGTAAATATTTGAACAAGGAAATGGCAAAGAAACATTTAAGGTAAAAAATAAAAGATCAGGGTACAAACAGCACCAATATATACTTAAACTTACTTATATGTGAGTATATACCTTCAGCCATAATCAACATTTATGAATACAGATTACAGATACACAAAGCAGAGTAAATATTTCCCCTGAATCGTAAATGGAACATGAAAGTGAGGTAGAAGCCACTCAAAATAAGTAAGTAATACATAAACACACTTTTGCCAAAGATAGTGATTTATTGATTCACAAATATCAATTCCTTACAACAGTAAATCAATTTTACAGTACAATTCACAACAGAACATGCAATACGAGAGAAAAGGCAACGTGATACAGAACCAGAAACACTTCATGAGGATCACGCTCAGCTGTGAGTTTAAGAATGACAGGCACAAACTGTCCATCAATAAGGGGATGATCCAGCTGTACTGGTTCTGCAGGTTCTTCTGTGTCTTTCCACAGTCCAACACCACGAAGGTTAAGCGTTGCAGGGATTGTGGCTGTGTGGTGGCCGGGCTACCTGTCCAGGTGTACGTCGTCTCTGTGCCCTTTAGCGCCTCCCTAAACGAGGACCGACTGGATTTTACTGAGGCGTTCCCAATAAACGGACAACTGAGCGTACGTCTATTAACAAGCACTTTGCTAATAACAAAAGGTGGCAGCACATAAATTTGTTGGTCTTTCTACAATCACTAAGCCACAACGCGTTCCCTCAAGTCTGAACCCTGAAACAGATCTTTGAAGGTTTGAGGACCAGACGAAATGTTTGTTCACACAGAGTCAGGGTTAGCATCTGCCCCTCAGCTTCTTAATCCGATATTTGATACTGTGGATTCTGACAAGCTGAATGCACATCCACAACAAGAACCCTTATAAGTGACTTTAAAGAACAGAAGTCCTTCAGATAAACATTTCATTATTGGCAGAAAACCCAGGTTTTGCAGGACGGGATGCAGCCAGCTGAGCTGAGGCACATGTTCAGAAAAGCAGCAGGACGTCAGCTCTCTTCGCACTTTATCTTCTACCTATCCCCCAAATTCTGTTTCTGCAGACTGAGAGATGTGAAACTGGCCAATAAATCCGTCACTTCATCCACCTGAGAAAAGGAACATTACAAATATGTACGAGTAAGTGTAGAATAATCCTTGACATATGTCATTCTATCGTCAGTGTGTGACGTAGCTCTCACCTGCTCTTTGGTGCGTGTGTGCTGCAGCTGAATGGAAATGTGCTCCAACCGTTCTTTAGCCTCACTCTGGCCCATGAGGTTCAGGTACTCCCTCAACATTTGAATAATCTGTTAGAAAAGACACATTAACGAGCATTTTAACAACCTGTGTCCACTGCAAATGTGGAGCTTTTACTTGTCATCCAGACAAACTATAAATCGCCGACACGTCCAAGTACTAAAACTGAATCTAAACATTAGATTAATGGATTCATTCCAGGACCACAGAATCCGTCTGCAGCTCAACACTTTCACTACCTGTGTGACTTCCCCTCTCAGGGTTTCTAAGCTTCGTGAGTCTCCCTCCTGCAGAATATTGAGTTTGGAGCGCGCAAGATGCAGCGGGGTCCGGCCTGCTCGGTCGAGGGCATCCACACGAGCTCCTGCACAGAAACAGCACAGACGTCTCCTTTAATCTGGTTTATTTTAGTCGACATTCAACGGCCAAGTTCATGAAAGTTAAAAACTCAGCAAGCCAGCGACGCAGAGAGAAACGCTGCATCAGTGATGCGCCTGCTTCCCTGTTTTTGCTCTGTATCATGTACATGTATTTACGAGTGATGAGACTAAATGTGGTTTTCAAAATAAAAACTCTGCTAAAATGTTTCTTCAGTTTCTAAAACGAGATTCTTGTTTTGTTTTTGGTTTGTTTTGAGATGTAAAACCAGGACCAGACTTTTGTGTCCTTATTTTTCGCCCCCAACAAACTGGAACGAACTGGGCTTAACGCGGTTGTGGGTACGTTCATTTTTTGTTGTGCTGACCCAGATTCACCAGCTATGGCTTCTGTGCATTTTAAGGAACCTAAGGACCAATAAATTGTCTTTTTGTGAGACTTGTCTCGTAGTAAAATATGACAAAAAAAATTACATCGACTAAAACATGGATAATTCAGACTAAAATGAGAGAATGGACGTAACTAAGACTAATAAAAAATTAAATGACATCTTGACACAATTACTAGACTAAAACTAAAATTAAGACCGAATGCCAAAAACAACACTAGTATTTACTCACTACTTCTCAACAAGACATTAAACACCAGAGTCTCACCTCCTTTCAGCAGGGTGGTGATTACAGGCACATGGTTGGTGCAGGCCGCTGCAGACACACAGGACCAAATGGGTTTTAAACTAATTGTAACATGAACATATATCAGTAAAACCACAAGCATATGCAGAGCTGCCTGTGTTACTGCAGGTTATACACGAATGATTGTGATCGTTCTCTCTTACCCAGATGGAGGGGGGTGTTTCCCAGACTGTCTCGCTGGTTGGGGTCAGCACCGTAGCTCAGCAGTAGCTGCACTAAAAACATTAGGAAAGGAAAAATTAATAATAAAATAAGGCGCTCAAATTAAATATTTACAGATTCAGAGATGAACAGAATTGTGCACTGGGTGTTAAATGTTGTGAGGAGGCAAATCTGTGGATACCTCTGACTACAGGTAACCACTTGTAATCAGCTGATTTTAAATGAATCATGAAACTGAAGAAGACAGAACTCAAACATCAACTATATAAAAAGAAAACAAACATTTATCCCCGACTTACCGATGCTCTCGTTGCCATTGCATGAGGAGAAATGAAGGGCTGTTCTTCCCTTGTCGTCTGCTGCACAGGGGTCTACGTCATCCTGCAGGAGCCGCCGAACTGAAATAAGACAACTTCATGAGCAAAAACCAGCCTCTGATCTTACAGCGTTTCACAGTTTTATCACTGCTCAGACCTGTGTCGATGTCGTTGCTGTTCGCAGCCTCCCTGAGTCTTTTCCTGGCTGTGGAGAAAAATGACACATATGTAAATACTGTTAAATGATTAGTGAATGAGGAAGAACTGAGAAACAAAGACAGTGTTCACACAGACACTTTCTGCGTGTTTGATCAAAAATCTTAACAGTTCATGTGCTCAAATACGACCTGATGATACCAATATAAAAAGCACGAGACTAAGTGAACTGTGACTTAGTTATTTCAATAAAGCTAACAGTTTTACACACATTGGAATAGATTCTGAACATGTGGTCAAAAATCATTAATACTCAAGATAAAAAATTACATCTCTATTAGTAAACGCCTATAAGTTTAGCAATAATCTACCATGTTGATGTATGGTACAGCTACTATTTTCTATTTTTTTAAATCAATCATTAATGTCAAAATTAACACCCTTCAAAAACATTCACAGGCAAGCTTAGACACAAATAGACAACTTGATCACAAACTGTAGAAAACAGCTTAAACTGACAAATAAAACTTTTTAATATAGATAACTTTTCTGTCAGGGGCCCTTTGTTCTGTGCACAGGGCCCCGTTTTCTTCATTTCCGCCCATGTCATGAGATGAAAACACAACATTAAACATGAAACTACTAGCTTTCCGTTAGCTCCACAGCTAACCGTCTCCTACCGTAAATGTCTTTGCCGATAGGACCGAGGCTCCGCGCGGCTCTGTGGTGTCGCCTCACCCTGCTCCCCGTCACCTTCCCCGGGGTGCTGGCCGCCGCACCGCCGCTGATATCTGCTCGGCCTGGCTCCCACAACAGGTGCAGGTACCGGAGCTCTTTGTCGTCTCTCTGCCCGAGTCTCCCCAGCACCACTTTGCCTTCACCAGTGCCACTTATCCCGAAGCCGACAGCGGCGCTCCCCGCGTCCTCCATCCCGTCCCCGCAGCCCCGCTGCGCCCTGTCCACCGCCTCCCCGGTTTCCTCGTCGGGTCCGGGCTCCAGCATGTACTCGCCCTCGGAGCTGGATCTGTCATTGTCCGAGGCTGTAGCAACGATAGGGCTCCACCCGTCCATGCTCAGCGTGACATATGGAAGCTACACCGATACACACCCGCTCCTCCTGCCGAGCCACAGAAACGAATCGGCCGTTACCGTCAGGAGTCCGCTGAGATTCTGGCTTCTTCAGCCATCGTAGCGCAGCAGCTGCCGCGTTACAGCGCTTCCATCGCGGGGAATTTCACCTGGTTTTACACATACGAGTCCTCGCGTCAGCAAAATGTCCCCGATGACATTTTCCGTGTCGACGAGAAAAAGCAGTAAACCAAGAAGCTAATGCACAGTCGGCTCTGAGTCTGCGCACTGGCATCCAATCAGGTGCAGCGTTGTTGTTCTTCTTCTTCTTCTTTATACGTCCTAAGCTTAACCAGTTACCGCCCTCTACTGTCCAGTGAGTATATGTGCTTCTTTGAATCAGCATGTTCTTCCACAAAATGTCACAAAACATGGTTATTTAAATTAAAAAATTAGAGATTTAAGTTTATCACAAGGTAAAATGAATACATCATAATTTGGTCACACTCGTGTAAAGCTTTACATCATATAGATTTCCATAATATGAAAACGACACAATCTGTATTTAATCTCTAAAAAAAAGACAAAATAATAATATTAATAGGTTGGCAGTACCTCTGTAGTAGTTTCCAAGACCCTAAGACACAGATGTCTCAGGAGCCGTGAAATTATTTATTTTAATGGTAATTTCAATTTCTGTGGGAAATTCCTGATTAAAAGAATGCAAAAGAAAACATCTTTGGTATGTTGGTAAGTATTATTATCATCACATTTTCTGTAGATCTTTCTTTCTTTTAATGCGTCACAAGCCAAAAGGCTGAGAACTCAGTTTGATTGAGTCGGCTGCAGACTGTGTTACTGTTGGTGCGGGAGGTGAAAACAGGACATGACATGATTTAAAGTAGATAAATGTGTCTTTGAAGCATACAAATCCATCTGACTCTGAGTTTTGGACCCAAGAAGACGTCTAGCCTGAGGGACCAGCACAGCATCACAGACATACAGTAGCATCAACACACTTAGCTCAAACAATCAGAAGTCAAGTTTCAGTCCTGAGGACACAGAGGCTCCAGCTTGTGTCAGGTAGTTGGGGAATGCGGGGTCACCCGGTGAAGTTCCAGTGTGATGCTCAGTCGGTGTCGGTCCAACAGAGCTTATGTGCTGAGACGGCTCACTGCTGCGAACCACGCCCTGCTGCTTCAAGTATCCTTGCTGGCAGAACAGCGGCGGCTTGCGATGGGTTAGCGATGAGCGGAAACAAGATTCTAAAAAGGAAAGAAAGAAAGAACGGGAAGGGGTTCCGCCATCATGATGGATATACTGAAGCTTTGTGAAGCACTGACTCAGGATGAATCTACGGTGCTGAAATGGTGTGTCAGGACAAACTTCAGGAACCAGACGTTGTTACTGGCACATTTTCTGAGCTCATCGTGACCTTTGGGGCTCGGAAATAAATCAGATATCAACATGCTGCTTCACCTGCATAAAATGTCCTGAGGTCAGTCTGGACACAGTGCTCCAGGAAGCGCCGCAGAGGCTGGACATGAGATATGGGACCATCCCATTCTGTGAGGAAGTCCTCAATCATGTGATGAAGCGCCTTGGGTCTCGGTAACGGCCAGCCACGGGGACGGAGCTTCATTTCTTCCTCTGGGAAAAAATATCCAAAGATCATTTAGCATTTAGCAGCACCTCACCTAGCGAATGTATAATGAGCTCATTTTCTTTGACTTCATTAAGTATCTACTGGATGGTAGAAGCAGAACCACTCACCAGTAGGAAGCCTGTCGTAGTAATACATAACAGGGTGCAGAAAGTTTGATTTCCAAGCTTTGGTCCACTCTGTTTCCGCCCTGTTACGGCCCAGGTAGTCTATCTTCTGTTTCCCATACTGCATGACTAGAACCAGCAGTCCATGGCTGGAGACCTCATGACCTGAGACAGAGGGGAACTGAGGCAAAGCCTGGACCGGAAACTCTTCCACATATTCACAGTAAGAGCTGAAGAGTCAAAGGCAGGAAATAAAGAGCACAGTAAGGATGAACCTGTACTGATCCAACTCATTCCATCTGTAGTGGTTTTACACTTTTTTCTTCTATCCGCTCACCCTCTGAGAAGTATCACATCCCCGAGAACTTCAAACATTTGGTACGGCCCAGAGGCCTCGCCGACCCGCTTCAGAATCCAGGACTGCAGCTGTGTCGTCAGCAGTTTAGTCATTGGCCATGGGTTACCGTGGTAACGGCGTTCAAGCACACGATGTACAGCTTGTACTGCAACAGAAACTCCAGAGTTTATTAAATGTGTGATTCTGCTTTCCATTTGATTTTCTGTTTTAGACGCGCACCTGTGTAACGAAAGCCGTGGATGAAGCCGCCGGCAGATGAGCGATAGTCTCTGGAATGAGCAGCTGTTCCTAGCACAAACAGGTTGGGGGTGTTCTTCCCTTCATACCAGGCGCTCACGGCAGGCAACCTGCCTTTCGCATTTTCACTGTTGGCAGGGCAGGCGGAGCTGAGGAGAACCAGGCGAGACTTCAGCGACAGGACGATACTTATCGTTAGGTAACTAAGTAACACGATGAATCTATACCTGTCAAAGATGCTGAAGTTAAACCTGAATCCAAGGCATCGCACCACGCGGTCGTAGGGCTTTCGTGTGGGGAAGTTGTCTATGTGATACCCCGGCAGTTCTTCTCCAGTCACGCCTGAGCTGTTCTTACATTCCCGGTCTTGTATGTACTTATTTAAAGTCAGATACAGTTTTCCCTTTCTTTTTTTCTTCTTTCCACCCAATCTCTCCTCGTCTTTCTCTTTTCGTTGAGCTATAACTATTTTCTCCAGTCGCGCCTCCACCACTCCATCGAGTGACTTCAGCTGGTACGTGTCCAGCAGCTCGTTATTCACAGCTCTGTCAACACAGGAACAGGTTCAATGCACAACAGCTCACAGGGAGAAAACCTAAAAATGGACTGATTCATGTTTTAATTGTACAGGTGAAGAACATCATGCCTAACCAAAGACAGGTGAGCTAACAGCTAAAACAGCTAACGGATTAAACAGTTGGCTAGTTAGCCCGCAGTGAAGAATAAACGGTTGAATAATTCAGTTCAAACTAATAAACTAGTGTTAAACATACCGAGCTAATAGTAACGGTGAAACATAAGCTGAAAGAAAAAAATGTTAGCTAAAAGTAAGACAGTATAAATAACTAAGCTAAAGAGAAGCGAGAAAAAGTAAGTTAGTAGTAAGTAAATGTTTGGACAATACCTGAAAATAACAGATATGTTAGGAAACATTAGCTTAAAGTAATAAATACCTGAAATATCTAGGTGGCTAAAACATTAGCCAAAATTCCCCCAAAGGGATCAATAAAATATGAATTATTATAATAATAATAAATAATTTAAGTAGTAAACTAGTCGTAGGTAAGTTATTGAATTGTCAAAATACCTTAATTGAATTAACAGTTACCTGAACTAGTTAGATAATAACAGTAATAATAATAACTAGAAGTGTTAATTAGATCTAACTAGGTGAACTTTACATAATCAATTAACTACAGGTAATAAATAAATGGTGACCAGATAAACTCAGATCTCCAGCTCTACCTCAGATCTCCAACATAATGTGTTTGCCAAGCCAGTCGAACCGGGCTCGAACTGAGCATGTGAACCCGACTCGCTTTTCCCAAGATGCTTTGGGCTGTTTCAAAAGCGGAGTTCCCCTTTCCCAGAATAAGCACGGCCTGGTCCTTGTAGTCATCGGGATTAGTGGAAATGGACTCGTAACCCTCAACCAGTTCAGAACCGACGAAGTCCACCGTGTGAGGAACCCACAAACCTGTGGCCACGAGGAGGACACTGAGGGTGAGAGGACATTAGTGCAACGACCCCATGAGACGTGCAGTGTTCACCTCAGGTTCAGTGTGATTCAGGTACCTGCATGTGTAGTCTGACGTGTGTTGATCTGTCAGGACGTAAGTCCCGCCAGTGTCTGACTGCACGGCCCGGATCCGCCCGATGTCCACGCCGTAGTGGACCCTCAGCTCGAGTTCTTTCACAAACAGAGACAGGTAGAGTGAAAGGGCGTCAGCCGGGGGGTAAAACTCACTGCTCACTCTCTTGAGCAGGAGATCAGGTTTATGGCTGAGCAGCGAGTTCCAGTCATGGCGCAGGTTGAACTCTCGGTTCTGCCTCCCTGTGTGGATCTTGTTAATGCTAATGAGCTTCCTGTGCCTGGGATACCTTCACAGAGAGGACACACAGCAGACACGATGAGCGCGTCTTCCTCCTGAACACAGCGCTCTCACGAAGAGACTGTACCTACCTGTTAAAGAAGCTGCCTGGTCCCGGGTTCCTCTCCAGGATGATGTAGTCTCTTCTGGCCCTGGAGAGGAAATACCCCATCTGCAGTCCTGCAGGCCCAGCACCGAGCACACAGTAATCATGACGGTAATCAGAACTTCTGACACAGCCGAGCAGGACGAGGAGGAGGAAGGAAGGAAGGCTCGGATCCATCACCTGCTGGAAGGGAAGAAATTAAGTTTACAGCCCGTAAAGCTTCGTAAACTCTCAGATGCTGCTGCCAAAATGACAGGAACCGACTCTGGACACATCTGTAAACATGGTAAAGAATGATTCTGCATTTAAACCGACCTGGCTGCAGACGACGCGCGGTTCCGTGAAGGCTTCGGTGGTTTCTTCACATTTTACCGGATTCCTCCAGCCCCGCACACACACGCGTCTCCGGGCGGGAACCCGCCGACTCTCCGGCCCAGGCCGTGTCGCGCCGTCGCCTGCCGAACGGAACCAGACGTGTCGGCGGGTGAAGCAGAAACGGTACCAGTTAGGTCAGGCGATGAACGTCGAACCTGTGAGTCCTGCTACATGTTTCCTGTGTGGACCACGTTTTAAAGTGGATCCTGGATCTCTGAGCCCCCCCCCCACCTCCGAGAAAAAACACTACTGAAGGGCTGGTTGCATAAAGGGGCGTGGCTACACGACACAGAACGAACCGAGACGTTCTACTCCCTGTGGGCGGGTTCTGATGACAATGGACCGAAAAACTCATCTTTAATAAGACAAATGTGTCACTTCCGTAGTGCTGATCCTACAGCTCGGCTCAGAAGTATCTGGACGCAATAAACCAAATAAGATCTTCAGCTTCACCTTAAGAGGTTTCACAAAAATATGATGAAGTTTGACTGGAGCTACTGATCCGAGCTCTCAGGGCAGATAAAGGAGGCATCATGAGGCTGGAAACACCCACACAAATCATAAGACAGAGAGCAGATTGTGTGGACAAATCTACGGTGGCCCTGAAGTCCAAACCACACCTACAAATTACTCAACACAACAACAAAGTGAGAAGCACAGTTTCATAAAGAAACCAGAAGGGCGGGTACCCGTCAGCAGCAGAACCAGAGGTCACGCTGGATGTGCAGCGTTTTTTTCCCAGTGACCCAAACGTAGCTGACGCCATTCGAGAATATTTAGATTCAGGACACACATACGACGTGATACTTGAAATGCTTATTGACCTGCTCGATGGTACCAGACGCATCAGAAATCCTCTTGGCAAAGCTACTGCAAACGTTCAGTTTGCACTTCAGGGCCACGTATGAATCGAATAAGAAAGAAAAAGCACTGGTGAACAGGAAGACTCCTGGAGACAACACAGAAATCTTTACATGGGGATGAAATGTCCTTTTATAACCTAGTAAGAAATCAGGCTGCTGTGTTATTCAGGTTACATGAATGAAGAACAAACACTCAGTCGTCTCTATCAGTGGCATCGCCTGATAAAGGAGGAAAGTTCCTGGAGGAGCTTCGTGGTTGTTTTAGCACTCAAACTATGAAAGTGAATTTACGGACTTGGAGCATATTAAACTTTATTGTATGATATTTCTAAGCTCGGGGCTTCTGCAGGTGAAGCACGATGCTTTTATTGCTGTGACCAGAGTGTGGGCCTCACGGGGCCGCCGTAGAAACACTCTCTGAATACATAGGCCGTATGTTTGTGCCTTATCATGGTTTCAGATTCTTTTTCCACTTCTATGCTTCGTCACGTTAAGCGTGAGCAGCGTGGAAACACGAGTCAGCAGTCGCACTTCCCTTCTGACTCAGCAGCTGCAGCGCATATAAGAGTCCAGAGAGCCGTGCTCTCTCAGAGGAAGCAGCGACCAGCAACCAGAGCCAGGTTCATAGAAGCGGTCAACACCTCGTTCCAGGCTGCACAGATGGAGAACAGGAAGAGTGCGAGAAAGGACGAGGCGGGAGAAGCTGGCAGGTACGAGGAGGAACAAGTTTAAACCCTCTCAGGCTGCGTCTCAGGATGTTTTCACAGAAAGTTGTATGTGTGTTTGTCGTCTCGCCCTCAGTGACCTGTCGGAGCAGATTAAAGCAGCCACGAAGGAAAACCACGTCAGAGCTGAGAACACAGAGCTGATGCTGAGTTACCAGAAGGGCAAGATCACCGGCACGCAGTACAAGGTACCAACGCAGCGTGTGGAGCACTAGTCACACTCCGTTACTGAGCTGCTGTTCTTCTGCCACCTGTGCGTCTGCAGGTGCTGCTGTGTTCCCTCTACCAGATCTACGAGGCTCTAGAAGAGCAGCTGGACAGAAACTGTTCGCATCCAGCTGTTGCACCCATCTACTTCCCTCAGGAACTTGCACGTGTGGAAGCACTCGAGCGCGATCTGGAGCATTTCCTTGGCTCCGACTGGAGGAAGAAGGTGATCGTTCCCGCGGCCACACACAGATACACGCAGAGGATTCGAAAGGTGAGTCCACGAGGTGCGAGACCATCACGAGTCCAGAATCTGTTGCAGCTTTTCAGTGTCAGGACGTCTCGCAGTTTCTGCTGCCTGAACCAACTTCATTGGAAAGAAAAGTCTTAATGTTACACTGGGACAGTTAACATCTGAATTAGTCCAACACAGCACTGACGTCATGTTAAAACTTTATTCAGAGTGTTGCCCGAGCGTTTTCTGACCCGTCCTGCTCCAGACCCAAACGAACCAGCTGAGCGCCCTGAAACGTCTCTTACAGGTTGGAAAGGAAAACCCAGAGCTGCTGGTGTCTCACGCCTACACCCGTTACCTTGGCGACCTGTCAGGGGGGCAGGTGCTGGGGAAACTCACCCAGAAGTCTCTGGGATTGAGCAGCAAGGAGGGGATTTCCTTTTTCTCCTTCCCCGGCGTGAGCAGCCCCAACCGCTTCAAGCAGCTGTACCGGAGCCGCATGAACAGCATCGAGCTGACGGAGGGGAAGAGGGCGGCGGTGCTGGAGGAGGCGGTGTCGGCGTTCGAGTTCAACATCCAGGTGACAAAACTAAGTTCAGTTCAGTGCGTCACCGAGTTCCGTTACATGAAAGATGAAGCTGAAACAGTGAATATGCTGATTTACTGTTTTAAAGAAAAAGCAGAAGCGAACGCGTCGACTTCACAGCAGCAGCTGATGTTTCGTTTCCCTGCAGGTCTTTGATGACTTGCAGAAAATGTTGAGCATCACAACCGTCGACCAGTCGCAAGGAAACTCTGCCGGGCTGTGGTCGTCAGCCATGCTGCAGTTCACCGCGGGGGCGTGCGTCGCTCTGGCCACGGTCGTGATGGGACTCTACGCCCTGTAGTCTCCAAGGCTCGTCTGCACGTCCAGCGCTTCACTCATCACTTCATGCAACCAATAAACACAGTTTAAGACAGACTCGTTTTTCGACACTGTGAAAACATCTGGTGAAATAAAAAATGAGAAACTCAGCACGTAACAAGTCCATTATTTCTTTATTCATTTTTACAGACGCCGTTATTAAACTTTTATATCATTCAGAACAGAAACAGTTTGAGAATCCAACAACTCTATTTACATGCGCGACCGCGCCTCACTTGACCCTGTACAGAACCTTCCTCTGCATGCGGTGCTGCAGCTCGCCCCTCCTCAGCATCAGGTGCAGCACTTTGTAGATGGCGTGTTCTGGATACTTCTGGAAAACGGAACAAACAAAACTCAGCTGAGACACAGACGTGCAGGAATCATTCAGCAGATTCTTTCCTCAAAGCAAAGACAAAAGGAAACGTGTGAAAATGTTCATGTTGAGGAAACGGGTCGTTTGATATCAGACATCACGGAGTTCTTTCAGGTCCCCCCCCCCGTCTGTCTGTAGTTTCCCTTTATTCCACTTATCACCCCCCCCATGACTGTTTTATTTATTAAATCTTCAGAAAGAAGGAAATCCACTGCTCAATAAAACCACTAACATCAACGACCAGGTGCAGCGTGTGCCTTCATATTAAAGCGCCCCCCCCTCACGCCCACCTGCTTGGTGAAGTCCTGGACGATGCTGTGTTCCGACACCTGGGAGCCGATGGCGAAACGCCTCTTCAGCTGCTTCTCCACGCGCGAGACCATTTCCTGGTCCTCCTGAGACGTGAAGCCCTCCACTCCTACGAACAGACACATTTCCGCTCGTTGGTTCGTCTGCTGCACCAGCTGCGCTGCTCATGAAGTAAAGTGACACGCACCTGACAGGCTGCCGGACAGCGCCGCGTCCAGCGTGGAAACCTGGAACAGTCTCAGCGCCTCGTCCACCTCCTCCTCTCCAGCCACGGCCTGCAGCTTCATCTTGGCCAGAGACTCTGCGATTCGCACAACCGCCTCCAGCTGCCTGAAAAACCACACACACACGTGCTGAAGGTGGAGAAAGAGTCTGATCCACGGGCCTGGAGCCAGCGTGTGGGATCAGACACGCACCTGACCGTGATGGGGATGGACGGCCTTTTGTCCGTCTCTCGTTCGTGCTCTCTGGCGCCGCTCCTCATCACCACGTATCTGTTCTTCAGCTTCTCAGCAGCGGCCGCAGACAGTCGGGGGCCGCACTTCCTGCAGGACAACGTTCACACATCAACGCCGTGACATCGAACAACGCGAGGACGAGTGAAGCGCAGGCGGGGTCGATACTCACGCTCGGGCGTAGGCGATGTACTTCTTAAAGCTGGTCAGTGGAATCTCTCCCTCGACGCCCTCGGTCTGAGTCTGCGCGCTCAGGTGAACGTTCATCACGTGACGAGCCAGAGTCTGCGCGCGCGCGCACACACACACACACACACACACACCGTCACACACAGTGACAGAAATGAAACACCTGGTGTAGTTGCTGGACGGCGAAGCAGCACGTCTCCTCACCATGTCCCTCTGCTGGTCATGCTGGTCTTTGATGATGAAGATCATGTCAAAACGGGACAAGATGGTGGGCATGAAGTCGATGTTGTCCTCCCCCTTCGTGTCGTCCCAGCGACCGAACACAGAGTTGGCAGCAGCCAGCACGGAGCAGCGAGAGTTCAGGGTGGTGGTGATGCCGGCCTGGAGTGAAGGGAGGAGGTTGGTCAGACTCAGCACAGGAGGATTTAGGAGCTTAGCTCCGACTGGATGTTACCTTAGCGATGGAGATGGTCTGTTGCTCCATGGCCTCGTGGATCGCCACCCTGTCGTCTTCTCGCATCTGCAGAACAAACGCTCGGCTGTAAAAACGTCACGGGGAACGGGGTTAAACTCCTGCTGCGGAGGAGCTCTGTACCTTATCGAACTCATCGATGCAAACCACTCCGCCGTCCGCCAGCACCATGGCCCCGCCCTCCATGATGAAGCCACGCGTGTTGGGGTCCCTCAGCACAGAGGCCGTCAGACCAGCTGCACTGCTGCCTTTGCCTGAGGTATAAACCTGAGACATGGGACGGAGACGGTGAGCGGTGACGTCTAACATCTACATGGAACCATCTAACAGTGAGCAGGTAACTACCCCAATAGGCGAGCATCTCTCCACAAACTTCAACAGCTGCGACTTGGCTGTGCCAGGGTCTCCCAGCATCAGCAGGTTGATGTCCCCCCTACGAGTGAGGCCGTCAGGCAGCCTGCGGGACAGACACGCGTTAGCTAACGTGCGAGGAGAAGGTCTGCAGTGAACTGTGCTGCTGTGGAAACTCACCTTTTCCTGGATCCTCCAAACAGCAGGCAGGTGATGGCCTTTTTCAGATCATCGCTGCCGTAGATGGAGGGCGCTACGGAGCGCGCCAGAGACTCATAGACGTTAGGAGAGGCAGCCAGAGCTCTCAGCTCCTCCTCCTCCTGCGGGGACACCGATCCGGTGGCACCGCGGCCTGTGGCAGGAAAGAAAGTCATCGTTTGACTTCAGATAACCCTTCACCGGGCGACAAACGCGTCAGAGTCCTTCACCCATCTTTACCTGCCCCTTCTGTGTCCACCTGGATACCGACCACTCGGAGATAGGACGCACGGATGCCCACACCAACACCCTTCTCTTTGCCTTTGGCCTTTAAAGTCGCCACCTTCTTGATGGAGTAGATTCCCATGATGGTCACCCTGTTTCCTGGGACCACACGGTCGCACAGATACCTGCAAGAGGGGGACAGAGGAGGAAAAATGGTTTCAGTGGTTTCACAGCTTCCTCCTGGATTTATCACATTTTCCTGGGAACGCGCTTCTCACCTGTCGCAGTACAGCTGCAGGTGTCGCGGCATCTCTCCGTGCGGCACGGCGTCTGGAGACTCCTGCAGGCGGAGGGTCTGGAAGTCAACACACACGCACCGATCTGGGATGATGAAGTAAGGGTCCACGGGGCACTTCACCCTGCCAGCATTCTCCCTGACAGACAGAACACACGCCAGATGTGACGCAGCCTGCGCACGTTAAATGAGCCGCGGCCGTTTCCGTTCGCCACACTCACGTGTTGCACTTGCGGGGCAGAGCGTAGCCCTGCAGGCCAGGAGGCAGCGGGATGTTGCTGATGACGCTGCGACAGCCGCGGCACTGCAGACACACCTTGGTGGCCTTTGCCCTCACGGCTGCGGCCGAGATGATGATGCCATGAACCTTCACCAGACGAGACACCTGCTCGGACTGCAGAGCGGAGACGAGACATGGCGTGAGTCGCCTGAGAGCAGCGACTGTCGCGTTCTGCTGCTTCACTCACACTGAAGCTACTGTTCGTACCTTGAGGCTGCGAATGGAAGCTTGATGAGCGTCGCTCTTCAGCATGACCTGGATGTCCTGCACCGTCTCATCGCCTACAGGTCGGGGGCGGGTCACCTCGTCTGCGACGTCTTTCGCAGCTTCTTCCAGCTGCAAAGATGCAAAAGCATTAAAACGAAGAATCCTGCAACGAGTTTGTTGAACAAGCGCCGGTTGGTCGGGTCCGCTCACTCACCAGAGGCAAGTTCTCAGTTGGCAGCTTGTAGAGACAGTCGGAGAGATCCTCGTCGAAGCTGGCGAGGTCCTCCATCTCCACCTCCACCCAGTACTCCCCGAGGGTGTAGTGTCTCTTCAGCTCATCTCTGGTAAAGGCAAGAGGTCAGATCCACGAGTGAGAGACGAGGCTCGTAACTTAATGTAACGCAGTGAACATTTCTTATACATCAACAAGTTACAGAAGCATAAACAGACAAAAACCAACCGGATCCAATAATAAACCGAGTAAATGCAGATGATCATGGATGAAGCCTCAGTCATGTTAACACGTGTTGAAATGTGTGCTGTAAACGTTGTGACCACTGATCCATCCTGTTTTTGGGTGTTTAGGTACCTGCTTGTGAACTGTAAGTTAGCTTAAGCTAACTCCGGTCCAAAGCATCAGACATCACTGTACATAAGAAGTACTTCAAACTGTATTTCTACTTGTTTCGGCTGCACTTACACTCATCTGCCACCAGGTGACATCCAAACCTATTCATACACAACCCGTTTTTAGTCTAAAATCCTCCACAGTCCTGGTGGTGAATGGATTTAACATGAAAACGTCGGACTGGCCCTTTTCCACCAACTTACTTACTTCCACGACGCTGTTCTCTTACGTTACCTGTATTTATACGTGAAGCCGGTTCGATCGGTCCCGACTCGAAACTGCCGCAGGAACTCACGGAACCGCTTCTTGATCTGAATCCGCTTCTGTCCGCCCTCATCCGCGCCGGGCCCGTCTCCGCCACCGAAGCTGTCGCTGTAGTAAACTCCCGGGTCGTCGAAGCCAGACATGCTGAATCAGGTGCGAGGGCAGAACAACACCAACTGAAAACAGAGTCTGGAAAAAGCCGAGAAGTTTTTGTTTTTAACAGAAAACTGGATCCGCAGAAACCACCGGAGAAGAAGACGCTCTGTCTCTGTCAGTGGTTCGCGGCAAAAACTAATCTTCTTCCAGTCTGTTTCCCGCGGGCAGCTCATAGCAACGCCCCCATTCCGCCCTTTGATTGGTTGAAAGCTAACGTCGCCTGCTACCATTGGTGGAAACGGCTCCGCGGAGCGCATGTCTAAGCGAGGTGGGAGGGCTTGTGACGCTTAGTGGCGCGAAAAAACACACAAGGGGGAGGAGCTAAAGAAGCGTGGTAACAGCAACAGACACAAAGACCAAAAGTACCAAAAGTAAAAGTACTCGTTTACGTAAAGAAATATTAGATTATTTAACAACGTATAGTCTGTTTTTATTATCATCAGATGTTTTGGACGTAATATTAAAAATACTTTACATGTTGCACAATAAAGTCTCGTTATTACAATACTATGTTCTATCGTTTATAGAAAAGGAACAATAGCTTAAAAACAAAAATGCATGAGCTCAGTTGTAGCTCTACATCTTTGGATCTTTTCTACATACTCTGTTTCTATATAGATCTATAAGGTCCTAACCTGAGTAAAGTGATGGGAACTGAACCCCTCAGTAACACATGTAACATGTTTGACTTCAATAAGATCAGCTGCGTCACTAAATCAACCAAGCGTGTTGAATAGATGATTGTTTTTCTAACGAACCCTGAACCTCTTAAAAATAAGAGTGAAACATGGAATTAACAGCAAAGTGTTTTATTGAGCAAAGCTTAAAAACCACTAAACCCTGTTGACCTCAACATGTAACTGATGTTCCCATCATCATCATCATCATCAGCAGCAGCAGCATGAGGAGCAGGGTCGAGCAGCTCCAGGTTCAGACCCCGTCTGAGTCCCGGTCAGGACACGACTCCGTGCTTTCTGCCCGTCTGGATGAAAGCGTCCACACAGTGGTCGATGTCTTCGTCCGAGTGCGCAGCTGAAATCTGAACTCGGATCCTGGCTTTGCCCTTTGGTACGACCGGGAAGGAGAACCCGATCACGTACACGCCTGTGGAGGAGACGCGTTACCGGCCTGAGACGGGTGTAATGTCATTTACTGTGTACTGCAGTGCAGTTTACTGAAGAACTAACCTCTAACTGGACGTCCAGTACTTAAAGTACCTACACAGAAAAACTACTACTACTACCACTGTGTTACTATGCGTTACTTGCACATTCCTGTGTATGTAGTATTTTATTGCTTTTGTACTTTTTACAGCAACACATGAAGAGTATTTTAAAAATAATTGGTTGCTTCAGATCAACCTCATCAGATATTAAGAATGTGACTTAAACAATAAATAAGAGGTGGAGCTGATCTCAGACCAGCAGATCTGTTTTTCCCACCGTGCTTCAGCATGTCGTCGGCCATCAGGGAGGCCAGCCGGGCGTCGCCGAACATCACGGGACAGATGGGATGAGCTGAGCCTGCGACGGTGAAGCCGGCCTGCGTCATCCTGCTCCTGAACCTGAACACGATGGCGGGAGGTCAGAGCTTAGCAGTGGTGCGTGAAACCTGACTGCCACTAAACGACAACAACAAACCCACCTCATGGTTTTGGCCGTCATGCTCTGCGCGATCTCGTTGGAGGCGAGCAACAGCTCCACGGCCCGGGTGGCACAGCCGACCACAGGCGGCGGGAGGGAGTTGGAGAACAGGTATGGTCTGGAACGCTGCCTCAGCAGGTCAATGAGCGGTTTGGGCCCGACTGTGTAACCACCTGACAGGAGAAGGACAACACTGACTCCACCCACTGGACACGAAGCTACACCAGAAATAATAAACTGAACCGTGAGTTCTGAGCCAAATGAGAACAAAACCAGGTCTGAGCTGAGGAACACGTACCAGCTGCTCCGCCCAGCGCTTTGCCCAGGGTGGAGTTTACAATGTGAACTCTGTCCATCACTCCCAGCAGCTCGTCTGTTCCTCTGCAAAACACGGCGAGGGGTTTGACTCACAAAACGACGAGTCAAACATTCATGAACAGTCAGCGTCTTGCTCACCTGCCTCGTGGCCCCAGGAATCCCGTGGCGTGACATTCGTCAATAAACACCATGGCTCCGTACTGTTCGGCCAGGTCACAAATCCCATGTAGCGGTGCCACGTCTCCGTCCATGGAGAAGACTCCATCCGTCACAACGAGGCGCATACGAGACGACTGAGGACGCAGGACAGAGTCAGCTGTCAGCTGACGCATCCAGGGGTCTCCGGGGAGACAGTCCAGAGAATCCACAACATGCAGCAAGCTGTGCTCTGTCCACACACCTGAGACTCCCTGAGCTTGTTCTCCAAATCCCCCAGGTCCATGTGTTTGTAGCGCAGCCTCTTCGCGCGGCACAGACGGATCCCGTCGATGATGGAGGCGTGGTTTAGCTCGTCGGACAGCACCGCGTCATCCGGGCCCAGCAGCACCTGGTGTAAGAGACTTACAGGCTCAGGACCTCGGAGATGCTGTCTTACAAAACCTGGTCTGTTGACAGAGTGTGGCTAATGTTAGCATTGTGTGGCCTGGTATTTCAATGGGTTAAGCATCAGACTGGGATGCACAAGGTCGCAGGTTCAAAACCCTGTCTGACTGCTAGTCCATTGCCCACCCGGTGTGAGCCAGTCACCCAGCGCTAGCTCCCTGTAAGTCGCTTTGGATGAAAGCGTCTGCCAAGAAAAGTATAGTTAAAAAGCTTTAAAGCAGCTACAACCAACAGTTAACACAGGGGTTGGTGGAGACCACTGCTTCTGCTGCCCCCAAGTGGCCACATGACTCCAGTTACTGCAGCTTTAAACTTTTTTTTCAGTCTAGCTGTTTCTGTCTCTGGCGCACAGACAAACCTCAAAGAGTCCCGCGTTAGCATCGAAGCAGCTCGCGTAGAGGATGCAGTCCTCCCTCTTGTGAAACTGTGCGAGCTTCTGCTCCAGGTTTTTGTGTATGTCCTGCGAACACGAGTGAACTCATTAACGCGTCTTGTGAAGCGTGCGTTAAAGTGCTGTCGGGGGTGTGTGTTGGTCACCGCACCTGAGTCCCACAGATGAATCTGACCGAGCTCAGTCCAGCACCGTACGTCTTCAGAGCATCAATCCCAGCCTGCACCACCTCTGGGTGGCTGGACAGGCCGAGGTAGTTGTTGGCACAGAAATTCAAAATGGCTGAAGGAGAAGGTTTAGGTGGAAGTGCAAAACAAACAGTCAGCGAGCAGCTCAGCCCAACAAAGGGACGGCTGCAGGAGTGAGTTCAACACACGAGGGTCACGGCTGAAAGTCAGCGATAATCCTGACATGGAAACACTGAGAGGCTGCTCTGTGACATTTATCAACTACTACCGTTACATACAAATGGGATCTTATCTTTGCTGCTTTATCTGTATTTAGTTTTACTTTGTGAAGCAAACTCTCTGCACCTGATAGTATGAATCATATTTTAATAAATTAATCTTTATCTCTATTTTGTTATTTCACACACTTACACTACTGTATTCACATTTTTATTTACTCCACTAATAAATACTTGCTGTATTTTTTAAATGCTTTTTAGTTTTGTTATTTCTGTAAAAACACTGTTCTGTTTGAAACTTTAAGAGGATTTGATATTCCTCTGTAAACGGATGTAGCAGCAGCTTAACGTGCTTCTTTCCTCATCTCCTCCGGGTTCCTGAACCGTGCACTCACCGCCGCGGCTGCCGTCCACGTTGATCCGAGGCCCCTGCTTGGACGTGATGATCCGCTCCGCCTTCCACGTCCCGGCGGCTCGGATGGTGTCGAGCTCGTTCTCCAGCACCGCTCGGGCTTCCGAGACCGCGGCAGCGGCGTAGGTCCGCGTCGAAGCCTGGGCCGGGGCTCGCAGGACACCGCGGACCGGCCTCACCAGAGCCCGAGCAGCTTTACCGAGAGACATGACGCTGAAACGGCGACAGGAGGCGACCACACGGCAACGTAAGGTAACGGCAGAGGGCGTAGTCGCGGCCGACCAATCACAGGGCAGAGAGAGGGACAGGTGGCTGGTTTCGTCCAATCAGATTTGAGGGAGTTTTTACACGTTGACAGCAACATGTTGCTTCACCCAACAAGTAATAATCGATGATGAAGTTAATAATAATGTAACATTTGTCAGGTACTTTTACTTACAAACACTCTACAGTACAAGTACAGTGTGTTGGTTAAACTTTCATATAAGTTAAAGAAAATCTTGTAATGTTAATGTACATTAAATGCAGGACTTTTGGTTTCACAGCCTGTTGGTATCTCACTACTTGTCAGTTCTTCACAGCTGCCAGTAGGAGGCGCTGTGACGCTTTAACGTGCAGTTAGATCTTTGTGCTTTAATGTAATTGTGATAAATGTGAGCGTGGGTCCCTCGTTAATGTGTTTTTCTACTTTACTGTGAGAGCAGAGCTGAAACGTGTTCAGGGTGTGAAGCTCAACAGACTGATTCCAGTTAATAGTTTTAGTTTAATAAATGACAGACGTCTGTCTGAGAAGCTTCAAGTAAAACATCTTCACAGGGAAAGTTTGGATTAAGAAATTCCTCTTTCTTCATCCGACATGAACAACGACATGAAGCATCGAACTACTTTATGTGCCCCAGCGTCTCTCACATAGTGTTTGCTACTTTGACAATATATATATATTTATATATATAACAGTAATATAATACATCATCTATGTTGCAAAATGCTTTGTAACAGAGTCGTTACCATAGAAAATGTGCAAATGTTTGCGTTTCACACTCACAACAAGACGAGTACAAACTGTCTGTCATCTAATTTTTTCTTTCCCAGTTAAAAAACTGCAGTAAACACAAAGCTACGACGTCCTTCCTCCAACACGAGCTGCCGTTCCCACACCTCCACCTCCACCTCCATCCGCTCTAAGACTCGGACAGGTCTTGTTCCTGTGAGGAGGCTCTGAGCGACGGCAGCCGCTCTGCTGCTTTTGCCCTTTCTGCCAAAAACCGGTCAAACTCTGCAGAGGAAGAGAAACAGGAGCAGAAATCCCAGTGACTCAGACTTTGAGGTTTGACCCTGTTGTTCTTTTTTACAGGTTTGAAAGATGATTCACAAATGGTCAAAATGCTATCAGGATAAATTCAGACTGGAAAAAATATTTCAGAGCAAATATGAAACTGGTCAAAGAATTGTTTCATTCATTTATGTATTGAGTGAAGTCACGATAAATATGATTGAAGAACGTCCTGAGTCTGTGGCTGCACGGACAGGCGGAGCATTTTTATTTAAAGAGAACCAGTGTGCACAATTAATTTAAAGTGTGAAGACCCTCACCTGCGCTGGTCACCCCCTCTGAGTCCTCAAAGTCGTCATACTGTGCCACACAAACACAAAGCAACGACAGGTTTACATGACACGTTGGTGTTTGGACCGAGCACCACTGAACAAACGTGATGCTGATTAGCATTAAACTCAGGCTGAGATGAAACCAAACACTTTTAAAAGTGAAAACTCTCACGTCATCGTCCAGTTCGAGCCATTTCTCTATATCATCCATGACGTTTGACTGGTTGATGGGAATCTGAGGCAGAAAGCAGCGGTTAGTGCAGTAAATGTAAAGCACACACACACACACACAGAGAACAGTCGTGTGTGTGCAGGCAGAGCGTTAAACACAGAGAGCCGCAGGAATGTGGTGCATCAAACCAAACGTGCTCTGACGAGGGCGTAGCCACAAAGTCCAAAAATATCTTCACCACATACAGAAACATGCAAAGAGTTCAGTATCGAACCCAGAGAAACAGAAAGCATCCCGACCACTGCAACCACGACACCGTGACACGTATTCAGACACAGACCCACCATTCCCCTTTTAATCATCCAATCTAACTGTGGAGAGGAGCTGCAGGTGGAGGCTGGGCTGGCGTCCTTCATGCGCAGACAGAGTTCGTTTCAGAGGAAAGAGCAACACACACATTTACTGGCAGCAACAGTTCATTTAAAACGTCGTCACTCTGACTAACAAGGATCCGGGACGACTGAGAAAACGGCGTCTTTCTCACCGTTCCAGTGTTCTGGCGTTTCCCGTCCTGAGCCTGAGCTGGACCGTCCACTGCCACCTCCCTTCGGTCGCTGAAGACACGTTAGTACCGTGGTTAACTTTTACACTAAGGCCTGTGTCCGCTGTGTGTGTGTGTGTGTGTGATGGAGGTTGTACCTCGGCCTCTGTGGAGTTTTCTGCGATAACGCGTCGTCTGATTCACTTGTACCTGCACAAAGTCAAGAGTGAAGTTTGCTGTAATGAATGAATTACTGCATTAATACAATGTGGTGTCACGACATTTCAATGCTTCCCAGACGACTGATTTCAGCACGAAGGAGCGGGCTGTCGTTCTTACTGAGTTTTGCCAACTGACTGGACAAACTGTCAGACTTTGAATGGCTGAGCGAGCTGTTCCTGGTTGCTGATGCCACGCCGGACGAGCTGAGAGACTCGGCTGTGAGATCGAGATCCGACAGGTTGGCGAATGAGTAGCTCTAAAAAAAAGGAAACAGGAATAAGTGAAAAATAAAAAAACAAAAGAGAAATAATGAAAACAAGCTTCTTTACCTTATGTGTTGCATTTTGACCATTTGTGATTCGTCTTTCAAACCTGCAACGGGAACAACGCGCTCAGACACTGAACATGCTCTGTTGTGTTGACTATAAGAAGATGCAGCTGACCTCTGATAACGAGTGAAGGCCGAGTTCATCTCATCATTCGTCGCCAGCAGCTCCTCAATCAGCTTCTCTTCGCTGAGCCTGGGGACGATCTTTGCTATCCTGCCCTGCATCTCCTTACAAACTGTGTATAACTGCTAATGACACAATTAGACAGAGTATGTTTGGGGGGGGGGGGGGGTGGATGGGGCAGATGCACCATAAAAACGTATATAGCACAAGATCAGTTAAGGGCAACGCGGCTTCACCCGACATGCGCAGAAACACTGTGCTTGTTTTTACCTCCAGCAGCTCCATGTCTGCCTGTTTCACCGTGACCGGGTCCAGCTGACTCATCATGTCCGACATCATGGTCAGGTTGCTGCGCACCACTCCCAGCTCTGCCTTCAACCTGTTGACCTGGAACAGCAACAGTATTCCCCCAGTGAGCAGAGAGAACAGCTCCGCGTGGAGGCTGATGTTGGTTTTAGACATTTAAACACACACTGTCGTGGCGTGAGGTGTGAGACAGCCTTTCAGCCAGAGTCAGCGATTAGTAACAGCACAGCGGAAAGATGAAATGTTAATTTGTGAACTGCAGCAGGGCCCATCACCTGGCTGGAAGTGAAGGCACTGGTTCCATCTAGGGCCAGTTTTAGCTCCGAGGCCTTGGGTGGGAAGAGCAGAGGCTTGGAAGAGAGCAGCGCAGCAGGAAGAGTGGAGACAGCCGGCCCGTTCCCAGGCACAGTCTGACAGGAAGGAAGCCAACAGACAGTGAGATGCTGTACCAACAGTAGAGCAGCTACCACCGTGACATTCTGGCACCTTCTTCGTGGGTTGCACCGGTGAGTACCCGTCCAGTTCAGTCATGGGGAACTCAAGCCCTTTCCTGCGCAGGTCTTCATACACCGACACCACGCCCGTCAGGTCCGGCGAGCTGCGGAATGCATCGGCCCACGCCTCGACAAAAGAAAACCACAAACTACTCCCAGACGAGCCAGGGAACAACAACAGAGCTGTTTTAGTTTGATGCAGCCTCACCTGTACGATGCTGAGCACTCTGTCATGCAGGATAAGAGGAGGGTTGTTCCTCGGGATGATGGACCGGACCAGAACCCCTTCTATAAAGTCACGTGTGGTCACCAGGATGTGAAACCTGTAGCCGCAGTTCTTCACGCAGGTCTCCAGGACCTGGCGTCAGAGGGACACGACAAATCAAACCCTGTCTGATGTCTGATTAGGTGGCAGCAGTAGAGATAGCGCTGTACACTCACAGTAAGTGCCAGCATCACTTCCTTGAAGTTCTTGTTCCCCACAATCCTTTTCTTTATGGCTCTGACTGCATCTCTGGGCCTGCAATCAGAGAATTTGCACTAGTCAGATACACGAGCTCCAGGGGACGGGTTTGTTCCTGATGGACACAGATAAGACACACACAGTCACACACACCCCTCCTCTGAGCTGTTGATTGCATCGCAGGTTTCCATGTTGAGCGCCCAGTCCTCTGACGGCAGGCTGGAGCAGGTTGCACGCTCTGTGACGGGAAGAACCACACACTGGCTTAAGACAATCTAATCATCATTTTGCATGAATCCAAGTGTTTAGTGAGAAAGTTATTGGCTTAGTGCACATGTGCAGTAACAGGTGAATCCCAAACACAAGTCTTCACAGGGGTCATAGAGCTGCGCATGTTCTGTCACGAAAGAGGGAACCGCCCACAGATAGTGTCTGTGATGTTCCACAGGGATCAATCTTTGTATCTTTACTCTTCTTGATGGAGCAGGTGAGTAACGCGGGACTGTCCTGCAGCTTCACCCTGGCCTACATCTCAGTAACACCTGTAACATGGATCTGATGTCAGTTCTGCAGCCTCTCTCGTCTCATCACTAGGCTCTCAGCTGTGAAACGCTCACTAAGCTCATTATTGTGTCTCGGTCTTATTAGTGGAAACAAGATATCTCTCCAGTGTAAATCAAATCTCATCCTAATGTCCAGTGATTATATTAAACCTGCAGGTTTCTCACTGTGTCTCTGAAGGTGTAAAAACATCCGTTTCCTCTCAGATGTATCACGCTACTCTGTTGGTTTTGCTGTTAATGCTTAATAGATGTTTGTTGCAGCATAACAGTGACTATGACAGAGAAAACGCGTGTTCACAGCAGCTACTGCAGGCTGCAGCTCTCTCTGCTGTATCTGACTAAAACAGGTGCTGGAGACAGTCACAGTAATGCTGAAAGAAATAATCCCTAAGCCAGCTAAACACGCTCATCTGCTCATTAAGAGACTAATTCTCCGTCAGTGAAAACACACCAGGCTGCAGCAGGACACAAATCAAATGGAGGTCAGGAAGATGCCATCAGCCATCAGCGGGTCGAACCAACCAGTGGGAGCATCCCGGCTCCTGCTCCCGCCTCCGCCGCATCATTGTGCGGGGGACGCGTCAGTCAAACCCTAAGCGGCTCTGTCAGCCTCAATAAACGCATCCCGAATGTTAATGCGTCGCGTTACGACGCGTTAACGCGCCGTTAACGCGCACTGGAGGTGAAAAACAGAAACGCCGCTCGACTGTCTGACGAAACGTCTGCAGCGAAGGTGTGACTGGACCCGACGGAGCCGCTCGGTCATTACGGTGTAATAAGGCAGCTGGAGCTCACCGATGCGCTGCCCCACCGGCGTGCTGAACGGATTCCCCATTAGAAACTCCATGGTGAGAGCAGCGATGTCCCCGGACCAGCGCCAAGCAGCCGCCGCTCACACAACAAAGTGGAGCAGGGGCAGCTGCGTCAGGCTTTAAAGGAGAAGCAGCCTGCACCACCAGATCCGCGCTGCAGCCGCGTCAGTGCGCCGCATGCAGGCGAGCTGTGTTCCTGCACCAGGCTGCAACCGACCCTGCAGCGAACTCCTCTGCACCAAGCCGTGCTACGGATTCTGGTACATTGACCTCCTTTACCTGCAACGTGTGCAGCAGGTTATTCATTCAACCAGATATCCATTTCCAGCCAAACTGCTGGAACACCACCCGTTGCTTCAAGAGAGTTCACTGAACAAACATCATGCATTCAGAGCTTCATCTAAACGAATCTATGATCGACCCCATGCACTTTGCATATTGAGCTAACGGGGGAAGAAGATGCTCACACTACACCTCCGAACCTCCTCTACTGGCACGCGCTACATTTTCCTTCTGCTTTAATGCTTAGTCTGAATCTGAATTTAGTCTCGAGAGTACTTTTGTGTTTTTTTAACCACCAGGTCACAGAGAGTAAAGGTTAAAGGCTGTGCTTCAGAGAGGTGCGTCTCTCCCTCTGGCTCTCCTCAGGGTTGTGTACTTTCCCCTCTACACCAACAACTGTAGAAGTCAGCACGTCAACAGGCACATCTGGAGATACCCTGAGGATCTGGGACTAACTCGGCGTGGACCAGTGCTCGATGAGTTTGAACACCTCAAAGACTAAAGACATGGTCGTTTACTTGAGAAGAAATCAGTCTTGTTCTCCATCACTGACTCTTATCAACGGGATCTGCATAGAGATGGTCAGATATAAATATCTGGGTACAATCTTAGACAACATTTGATGTAAACACTGAGATCACCTGTAAGAAGGGACAACGAGGTTTACTGTCTTTATTTTACCAATCTTCTTTTGTTGCCTGGGATGGAGCCAAAAACAATCTCAGTCATATTGTGAAGGTGGCGGCGAAGTCGATTGGTCGTCCACAGTTATCCTTGCTGAACATTTATGAGAAGCAGGTCATTCAGAAGCCAAGGTCTACATTAAACTTGAAAAAGCATTTGAATTCATTTGAAGCTCTTCCCTCCAATAGGACAAAAAAACTCCTTTAATCATTTTACTTCCTTACACAACAACTTTGACCATATGTCAGGAGTTCTTAACTTAAATTATCCCTTGTAGTTGTTTCTTGCTGCTTGTTTGTGTTTGTGTGTGAAGTGTCGTGAAGGAAAAGATTTGTGAAGTCTGTATGCGGCTGGTTCTACCTGTGAGCAGAGCGGGGGTGAGGAACTACACCTCAGTTATCTCTGAGCTTGTGTTGTTTGGCTCTGGGCCACACGGGGGCACTGTTTGTTTCCACATCCCACCATATTATATCACCATATCACATTAGTTGTGTCAGATCCAACCACGGTGTGACTCACACACAGTAGTGACAGCGTCTCCTCTCGCTGCTGATGTGCAGCCCTGTGGAGACGCGTCAGTCCCATTAAAAACAACCACATGCTGCTCACATGACCCGGTTAGAGACCCGTCTGGGTCCAGAGGTCCTGGATACGTTTAGGCATCATCGTGTAGTTTTTGACCCAACACCAGGTCAGTTCTCTCCATAAAGCAGACGGTGCTGGATTCTAATATTCACTTTAATGTTTGAAGCTTTCTCCTGAGTAGCTTCCTGGAGCCGACGACGCGTGATGCAGCACTTCTTACATGCAGAACCATACATTGATTTGTCTGCTCAAAGACTGAGCCTGTATCATTAAAAACCTTCAGAGCCGTGAAGAAGAAGAAAGCCTGAAGTCTTTAATTGGCAACATGCTGTCACCCTTCCAGGGGCCGTTTAATGTCTCAGCCAAGGCTGCAAACGAGAACGAGCAGCCTTTTCACTGGCGTCCAATTAGAGTGGGTCGGCCCTAACTCGTCCACATTCACAGTATGTAGCTGCTGATTGGTCTCCTCAGCCTGCACAATAAATACAGAGAAGAGCGGCGCTCGCCTGAGCACAGGTCTGTTAACCCGCAGCCAGCTGTGAAAGCCTGTCATGAGGGAGGAACCGCAGAACATCACCCCATGAAGAGGAGCCATGGACAACAGCAGCAGCGCAGTAATGTTCTCCGCTAGAACCTACATCACCACATCAGCAAAATAACTCAGCAGTCTAAATATAAATATCTAAATATAATCAGCAAACTGTCTGGATTATATTTAGATTCCTTTTTATTGTTTGAAGATGCCACTTTAGATTCACAGGTTTTAGCCACGAAAACTTAAAAAACATAGAAACGGTGAAGAGATAATGACGTAATAAGCTGCTCCAGCTGTGTTGATGCCTGATACGTTTACAGACACATACTGTCTGTGACGTCCGTTTACAGCAGGACAGCAGGGGGAGAATCCAGTGGTTTACATGATGGCGCAGGTGAAGCCGCAGCAGTCTTTCAGCAGCGCCAGACCAGTTTTACTGATAAACGGCACCGATGTCTGCTGCGCTTTGGACGCCACCTCTTCATCTGGTAACAGTGAGTTCACACATCAAACATGATTCATTCCTGATTCAGAATGACGGCTTCCTTCGTGATCTGTAACTCACCTCCAGCAGCCAGAGCTTTGGGAAGTTTGGACTGAAGGAACGCTGCCATTTCTCTGTCTTCTTCTCGTTCCCTGCAGAGCAGAACACCTCTTAAGTTTCATGTCAGTGAAAACGTTTTGAATAAACAGCTTGTTTGGTTCGTTGTCACTGTTGACGTTGACCTTTAACCTGCAGTTCTCCTCTGGGAGTGTGTTTGTAGACTTTTTACAGAAAATCCAGCGTTAGGTTGTGCAAACACTGACTGAGGCTCGCCCTCGCTCCTCTGAACCAGCTGCTGTTAAACTACTTGATGTTGTTTCAGGATCCAGCTCCTCAACACGGTGCTTTCTGTGCAGCTGACTGCAGGTGTGTTCAACAGGAAGAGGACGTAGGTTGAGCTGCTTAGCGTGAACCCACATTTCTTTTTGCTCATTAAATGATTTAGCGACGTCACCTCAGCCTCTCGAACTCCACGTCGTCCACGAGGAAGTCTCTGGTTTCCACCAGCTTGTTGATCTGGACCAGCAGCCCCTCCTCCCTGTCCCTGTCCTCCTTTGACTTGTCTTTGTCTGTTTAACAGTCGCACAACGACACAGGTTTACTCACACACCGACTTTAAATTAAATTGAACAAACGAACAGACTATAAGTGAGCGTCAGTGGGTTCAACGTCACCGGCTGCTGCGACACACCTGGAACTGAAACCAGTTTCTGCAGCTCCTTCTTGAGCCTGGTGATTTCTCTGCAGAGCTGGATGTCGTCCATCCTGAGAGGAGAACACGGGAGGCGCTCATCAAACAGGAGTTTATTATAATCTGAAATAACGCTGCCCTCTGTGGATGAGTCACACCTGACAATATCAGATCTTTGATTCCCAAACATCAGTGTGTGTGTGTGTACAGACACCAGGCTGTGATGATGGAAATAATACTCTACTGAGCTGTTAGTTTAATGAACCCAGCCTCACTTCAGTGTCTCGCTGCTGTGTGTGTGTGTGTGTGTGTGTGTGTGTGAGGATGACTCATGTTCTTCCACCCAGGAAACAAAACACACCTGGAACCAGCAGCAAGTGAAGACAAGAAACCGGCATCTGCTGATTTCAGACTTCAGACACTGACCCTCTACCCCTAACCCTTATTTTATACCGAGGAGTCTGTTTCTAAATGTCTGAACGACGAAGGACTAAAAACCTTACATGTATCTCAGCTCTGACTCTCTGCGTACGAGGACGTCTCGTATCCGCTCGATCCGGAACAGCTCCCCTTCGATGTCCTCGACCGTCACCGTGGAGTCGGCCATCGAAACGACGTCAGCTGCTGAAAGAAATAAGAAATAAAACTAATACAAAGATTTTAAAGAACCTTCAGTCAGCAGGTAAAAAAACTCGATGCTGTGCATCAACCCTAAAGAAACGTCTTCGGATTTGGGGGCTCTGATTTGATTTTGGTGGTCAGAGGTCAAAGGTCACATTGTTACGGTTGTTTCCTCTGTTTCAGTTCACCTGCTGCTGCCTCTAGAAAACGGATCTGAAGCGGAAGCACCTGTTCGTCCCTGCTGCGTGTCCTCCTCTGATAAACGACGAAGACCCGTTCGCCATGCGTTTGTTCTGGGATCAACATCTGGCCCCAGGAAACATCTCTTTACCATCAGTCGTTCTGAATTTCACCTCCCTGCTCATTTGCTGTGAATACCCCCCGCCCCCCTTCTTCCATGATCACTGTATAATTGCGCCCCCCCACCTGCTCCCCATCATCACCCCCACCCTGCAGCCTCCTCCTCCTCCCTGGGAGGATGAGTCATCCAGCAGAGCTTAGATTGTCTTTTAATTAGCTGACCGGGTGAAAACACATTACAGACGGCAGACACGCACACACACACACACACACACACCGTTTCACGCCGTCAGTTCTTCTTATAAAAATAAAACAGCTTCACCACTGTGTCTTTAGTTTCTTCTCTACATGGGGTGAAGAGTATGATAAAACTCACTGTCGTAAGATGACCCCCCCCCCAACACACACACTGAATCCTTCAAGTGTCTGAGCCACGTTTTAATCTGCAGCTGTTCGCACAATAAACCTTCCATAAGAAGCAGTGAATCAAACACTTTCCACACACAGAACCAGGTTTACAATGATTAACACTAATTAGACAACAGTTAATACTTTCCTGTGTGTTCCTCTTTGTGCGAAGACACGCCGGGTGTAAACACGAGTGTCATGAATGTGTGTCTGCACTTTACAGACCATGTGCTCACTCTGAGCGTCGTGGCGACATTTAGCTGGTTCCACTTTGCATCTCTGCGGTTTGAAGCTGTTGTTCTGCTGCCACAACACCTAAAGTTAATTAATATTGTCTCCTTGTGCAACTGATTTAATCTGAAACTTTATTTTTTTTTCTGCAGGTCTATGGACAAACCCCGTGGACCCCCTGGGGGTCCCCAACATCCTGGCTCCGGCCCTGCTGCTGTTACCTTTCACATGTCGCTCACTGAGGGTCTGTAGGCAGCTGCTGCTTTAATCTCTCTGCTGAAAAGTTGTGTTAAACCTCATTTCTCTGATCGCTCCACGCTGAATGTCAACAGCTGATCTCTAGTGGAACTCACCTGGTTTCTGCGTCTCTTTCTGCATCGCGAGTTTAAACGCTGCGTCTGAACACGAGCAGCTGACGGTGTCCGTGCAGGTGCAGCATCGCTGTGTGACTGAGCGCAGCTGCAGCCTCCAGTCAGACTCCAGTCTGCAGGAGTCAGTGCTGCTGGGCTCTGCTCAGAGGCGCCACCTGCCGGCCGGAGACTGCAATTTACTGTTTCTGAGCAGCAAATGTTCAGGTGAGAAATAGAATAGAAAAGAGTAAACTGAAGTTCCTAACATGAAGAAAGTGGACGTTCTTCATACTGACCGATTTCAGATGTTCTTGTATTTATTGTTTTTGCTCTAAATTCAACTCTTTCGCTTTATGTGAAGCTTAGAGACGTAAACACAAAGAAACCATTTAAACACAAGGTTTAACATTAACTCATTTTCTTTCTTCACAAACTGAACATTTAGTTTAGTATGATCGAAATAAAACGTAAAAGCTCCATGAAACTTATTTCACATCTGTGCTGAACAACACAATGACGATGAGGTTCACGGCTTCTCTGAGTTTAGAGCCAGATGTGGCTCTAAACACAAACAACCAGAAGTCCCGCCCACTTCTCCTTCTCAAAGAATCATGGGAAGTGCAGTTTTCTAGCATCAACACAAATAATTTACTCTTTCAACAGGAAATAAAACATAACTGACAGCTCTGAATAAATGTATGGAACTTAAACTTATGCACAACAATAAACACACGAGTAAAGAAACTGAATTTAAATGGCAGCATGAATATTTTCCTACAAACTGATTCCTTCCTGGTTTTATTCTTCACAAACAGTTTGCACATCCGTCTGTGGGTGTGGTCGAACAGGACACGTTCAGCCCCCCCTGTGCAAACGCAGCAGCTGTTTACACACGTAACGAAGCAGAATCCGGGTCCTTTAGTGTTTGGTTCTGATCAGAGAACTTTGGTCCTCATACTGGATGATGTTCTGTGTGTTTAATGTTTTCAGTGGTTCCTCCTCTGTCCCACGTTGTTGTTGCTCCTGTCGTCTTCTATTGCTTTGTCGAGCCAGTCTCTATCCTGCTCGGACTCAGAGTCGCTCCCTTCGCTCGCATCCGCCGCCAAAAGGCGAGAATAGTTGATCCTGCGCTGGCGAGGGGCCCTGCACTGCAGCAGAGGGAGGCACACGCACCACAGCACCAGAGCCGCCGCCGCTCCTCTGAACAGCCACGGCAGCCCCAACCTCTGCGCCGCAAAGCCGCCGGCGAAGCTCCCCACACCGCGCCCCAGGTGCAGGGACAGCGAAGTGAAGACCCTGCTCACGCTCCTCTCAGCCCCTGGTGTGGCAACGTCCTCACACTGGACCTTCACAGCCCACCAGAGCGCCCCCCCGCTGAGGCAGCTGAGCACCTGTGCAGGCAGCGCGGCCCACGGCCCCCACAGGAAGGAGTAATAGAAGCACTGCAAGGCCAGACTCGCCGCCCCTACCGCGAGAAGCCTCTGTGGGCTGAGGAGTCTGGACACGCGTCCGGCCAGCAGGGGGAAGGCGGCCTGTGAGAGCAGAGCGAGGGCGAGAGATGAACCCATGTGCAGCTGGTCGCTCCCGTGATCCTGCATCTGCCACAGCAGGAAGTTGTCCACAGCCGAGCCCCCCACGCCGACCAGCAGGGTGGTGACGGCGCAGAGCAGAGCGCGGGGGGAGCCGCGCACCAGCTGCAGGGCTTTCAGCAGCCTGTTGGCTCGGTCCTGCTTCTTGTTGAGGTAGAGAGGGAGGCAGGCGGCTGCAGGCAGGGCGAGAGCTGCCCCAGCAGCGTAGCAGTAGAAATGCACCGCGCTCCTCGGCGTCTTCTCACCGATGACGCAGCTCAGCTGGCTGACCAGCAACCCCGCTCCCCCCACGCCACACGCTGCCCCCAGTAAACTCCACACGCTGCTGCTGCTGTAGCGATCCGCCGCATCCGCGGAATCCAGGTACTCGTACAAGCCGTCGTCAGCCGTCCAGTCCAGAGGCGCCGACGCCAGCTCCCACACGGAGACGATGATGAGCATCAGGAAGAAGAGCTGGTGCTGAGAGTCCATCATCTTCAGGCTGCTCAGTAAATCTCCCTCTCTCCGCTCGTCAGGCAGGTCTGTGACCTGTGACCTCCTCCTTCTCCTCACTGGAGTCACGGCGGAGCTGCCGTTTGGTCCTGAGACCACAGAGAGGTTCTGCTGTGACGGTTCAGTTCTGTTGGTTAAAGCAGCAGCAGAACGCGTCTCTGCAGGAACACTGACGCTCAGCGTTGTGTTCTGCTGAGGTGCAGATGGTGACGTTGGTCCCGTGCTACTCGTGAGCAGGTTCTGACCCAGACTGTGGGTCGGACCGGCTCCCGGAGCAGCCGTGTGACAGGCGGCGGGCTGTGTGTGCTCACCTGCTGACGGGACAAGCAGCAGAACCAGAGCAGCCGCTGCTGAAAACACGAGAGAGCCGCTGATCACCACTCGCCTCTTGTTGTAGTGCTTGGACAGCAGACTGGACACGGGGCTCCACACCAGCGTCACCAGGTGTCTGCTGCCCAGGACGGTGCCCGTCATGGCGGGGGTCAGGCCCAGCTCTCTGAAGTACAGGGTGAGGAAGGGCAGCAGGCAGCATCTGGCACAGGAGCACAGGAAGTTAAAGGCGCCAGCCAGCGCGAGGGCTCGGCCCACGTCTATCTGCCTGTTCCTCTTCATCGTCCTCTTCTAATGGACAAACTGAGAGACGCGCACAAACAGAGACAAGCGCTGCAGCGTGATTCAGAGCAGAGAACTTCTTCAGTCCAGCGGGGCTCGTTTCACCTAGTCACAGCAACTGAAAGTGAAAAACCAAAAAACCCACACTGAGAAAACAAATGTAAGGATACGTTTCTTAAGAGCTTAATGGAGGAGGAGGAGGAGAAGGAGGAAGAAGGAAGAGGAGCACTGACGACTTAACAAGGAAGAAGTGTGTGTGGGGGATTTACAGGAGTTAATTAATAATTATCATAAGTATTTATCTGATGAAGGACATTTCTGCTCGAACAGGAGATTTATCAGACGTCGTGCAAAATATTCAGTTAACACTGTTTTGCGTTTTTCCAGGAAGAAGCAGCTCAGTGCTTCTGCTTTTATTTCGCCCTTACAAAATAAAAGCGTAACATCAGAAAGTTGAATAAATATTTCAATGAATGTACAAATCAAGCAGAATCCAGGTGATTTCAACGTGTTTCTGTTTCATATGGACACAGATGAGACTAAACTCTGAGCTCGGTACTTTATTTAAACTCCTGCGAACTTTTACATTTTAGCGTTTTCTAAATGGTGTCGGCGCAGTTTTCAGAGCAGGAAGCAGCAGGTGGACACTGGTCCACGTCACGTCACGTTCATCTGAGGAAGAAAAAAGTTTCACTTTTACCTTTTCACCGCCAGAACAAAGGTCCCCACACCCTCCGTCCTGTCATTCCTCCACCTGTGAGTGCGCCACCTGTGAGTGCTCCGCCTGTGAGTCCTCCACCTGTGAGTTCTGCGCTGTGTCCACGCTTCGGTCCGCGGGTGCGGAGACGTCAGCACCCTGTCACAGTCCGCCGCGCGTGACTTCGCACCTGCGTCTCCATGGCTACAGCGCCCCCTGGCGGCGGGGATGTCTGCGCGCTGCAGGTAAACTAAGCTGATTTATTCATTAAGCCATCACACGGAGAACAAAGTAGTTATGTTTAAAGTACGGCAGCCGGGAGGCAAACAAATTATTTTATTCACCAAAAGTGGAATTAAAATTGCCACAGAGTAGCTGTAAAACCACCAAGCGACCACAGAAAAGCCCCAAAACACAAACCTATTTTCTGTAAATGCACCAAATGTTACACATAACATTTGTTGTTGGTGCAAGTTAAACTGAGAGAAAAACCCTGTGAGTGAAACCACTGCCAACCCTGCATACGCGGTTAGCCAGGCAGCTAGCGCTAACTGTAGCCTGACTGCTGCGGACGGCGATGTCATCAGCGAGGAGTGCTTCATCAGCATTACAGAGCACGAGGTCCGAGCGGAACTGAGAATACCAGGAAAGCAGCAGGGCCAGACGGTATCACCGGCCGTCTGCTGCTCCTGTGCTGACCAGCTAGCAGGCGTGTTCACGTCCATCTTTAATGAGTCCCTGGCAAAGTCTGTGGTCCCCACGTGGTTTAAGAAATCCATCATCATTCCTGTGCCAAAGCACAACGAGCCCTCAGGCCTGAATGACTGCCGGCCCGTGGCGCTGACCTCGGTAGTCATGAAGTTGTTTGAGAGGCTGTTGAAAAACATCATCCCAAGCACCACAGACCCGCTCCAGTTTGCATATCGACCCAACAGATCTCCCACGTTCTGCACACCTCCCTCAGCCACGTGGACAAGAGACAGGGCAACAATGTGAGGATGCTGTTTGTAGACTACAGTTCAGCATTCAACACGATAGTGCCCTACAGACTGTACACAAAGCTGAGGGATCTCTGACTCAACAGCAGGTTGTGTGCGTGGGTGCTGGACCTCCTGACATGTAGATCACAGGTAGTGAAGGTGGGCAGGTGTGTATCTGATAGCATTATCACCAACACAGGAGCGCCACAGGGATGTGTGCTCTCGCCATAGTTGTACTCCCTCTACACCTCTGACTGTGCGGCCACTCATGGCCCTAACACCACTGTGAAATTTGCTGACGACATGGTGGTCTTGGGCCTCATCTCCAACGATGATGAAAAGGCCTACATTGATGAGGTGAAGAACCTGACATCATGGTCCAACTGAACGTCTGCAAGACCAAGGAGATGGTGGTAGATTTCAGTGGGAGACTGCAGCGAGGCTACAACCCCCTGGCCATCAACGGTGCTCCAGTGGATAGGGTGCTATCCTAGGAGTTCACATCTCCTCACACCTGACATGGACTGCTCACATCCAGGTCCAGACCAAAAGAGCCAGGCAGCGCCTGTATCACCTGAGACAACAGAGGAAGTTTGGGGTCTCTCCCAGGATCCTTAGAGCTTTCTACTCAGGTGCTGAGTAAGACCGAAAGACTCAAGAGGAGCTTTTACCCCCAGGTCATCAGAGTCCTCAACCAGAACCACGCCCACGTAGCATCACAGCATCACAGCATCACATACCTCTCACTGCACTTTCTGGACTCAATGCACCTTAACGAACATATCATTACATTTGCACATTGTACGTACATAACCTGACTACTTTTACATTACTTAATGCACTTTTTCTTATTTTGAACTCTGGAACTAACACAGTCAGGGGGAGGGGTTACACGGGGCATTTCACTGCATGTTGTACCAGTATAACTAAGCATGTGACAAATAATCTTGCATCTCCAAATGATCATGGCAGGTTGTGTTTACTGAGAGACTTGAAGTTCTGAGGAGGATGAGTGTGAGTCTTTTATTTCACATATAAAACACATATAAACTTTTCAATTACTGTTATTACTTAATAAATAACTTTTTTATTGCACGTTTTCTCTTTAGTTCAACGTACACGGCGGTGATCAAGTAATCAGTTTAATGCAGGTCTCTCTGAGCCCTGCAGAAACTCTGGACCCTGTAAAAGTAACAAATTAAAAACGTGCATCAGGAAAAACTGTAAAAAGCAGGAAACATGCAGCACGTGGGTGATGCGTTTGCACATGTCTGTTGATCTGGTTTAAAGGACAAATACGCAAGTTTCAAGTCTGAATTGGTTAGAAGGTGGGGGGGCGGGTTGGGCTGGTGTTAGGTTTCGTGTCTGCGGGACAGTTGTGCAAGCTGAAGCCCAGAACGAGTTGTGTGACGCAGCAGGACGAAGAAATCCAGTCCAGACCCGACCCACTTCACAGCAGGTCTGTGAGGCCCAGAGTTCCTGCAGGATGTTGCACAGGTTTAATCCACAGCCGCAGGAAGCCGGTCCACTCACTCATCTGATGACATGAAGGATCAGGGCTGTTTGTGTTTGTCACGTCCAACAAAGTGTTTCAGGGGTGTGAGGCAGAGAAGGAGGTGATGGGAAGGCAGAGCAGGGAGCAGTAGGACGGGTGCAGAGGCTGCACTTGGCCCGGTGACGGTCTGTAGGACCTCCAGTCTGAGCTGCTGCCGGGTTTACAGCACAGAGACACTTCACACCTGCAGATACACAAGGTTCAGCTTCAGAGAGAAAATCTCAAGCACATAAAAGTAGAAAATAAAAAGCTGTTAGCTTAGCATACAGGCTGGAAATAAATCTAAATCTAAACCTAAAACATAACCCGTAAAAGTTCTGCCGTTGGTTTTAATGGTCGATTGTGTCTTTGTGCTAAGCTAACTAGCTGCTGGCCACAGCCTTGAACTGACAGACGCTGTTGTAACGGTCCTTGAATAACGCTTTTGAATGCAGGACTTCATGTCTGTGACGGAGTTTTACCTGATGACGCTCTGGATGAACTTCTTCTCATCCTGATCCAGACACACAGCAAAGGTCGTCCCGTCACCTGCGCCGCTCATCGTCACCTTGTCCACCTTCACCTCTGACACTGAGATGTGCTGCCACAGAGCACGAGGAGGAGGAAGGAGAGTGAGGAAGGCGGACTCTGGAAGGAAGGATGTTCGTGTAAAGCCACCACTCACCTGGTTGTAGTTCTTCTTAGACTTGGAGCTCTGCCTCTTCAGGACCTCTGCCATCGTCAGCTGCAGACATTCTATTCTTGAATCTAGACGGACGAGATCTGATTGGCTCAGAAAGCACAACGAAAACCAAAACAACACCCAGAGAGTGACCGTCACACACCTAGCTGCTCAGGCTGCCAGCGGGCCTTGGAAACATTGATTGATGTGCAGACGGTCTCTACCTGGGTCCACTGGCTCCTCCCACTAACAGCCACCTGCAAAGGGGGGAAGAAGAGTTATTAACCTCTATAGTCATATACGACGGAGCCCAGATTAAAATGTGAAGCTGAAATTTAGCAGAATAAAAGTCCTCGTGCTGTTTGGCATCGCTGTGTCCACCACACGGAAAAGAGTGGTGTGAGGAGAAATGAGGACAAAACTCAGGAGGCCGCTGTGAGTCCGATCTGAATGAGACTGTGGAGGTTTGTGAGGCGGAGCAATAGGACCTGGGACTGAATTGGGTGGATGTCGTTTGTGCTGTGAACTTGCACCTTGTTGTAGGCGACAGTCAGTGTTAGAGGAACAGCCTCTCGCTCTTCATCGATTCCAAACCGTTTGCTGGCAGCACCTGCAAACACATGTAACACACGTTACAGTGTGTGTGTGTGTGTGTGTGTGTGTGCGCGCGGTGCTGTCTCTCAGGGCGTGACTCACCCATGGCTCTAACAGCTCGGGCTCCAGCGCTGTGCCCCAGCTCCAGAGAGTGTATGAACACCTCCCTCCTCCTGTCTCCTCCAGCCAGCGTCAGCTGTGTGCAGGACAAACACGCCGTGAGTAAGAGGCCATCGTCTGACAGGCGGACACTTACTGACGTGAGACACTGCGCATGTGTGTGTGTGTGTGTGTGGCGCCCCACCGACCTCAGCCTGGTAGAGCTGCACCAGGACAGGCTGGTCTGCGTGTCTGCAGTAGTAAAGTACCAGGTCGGCCAGCAGGGGGAGACGCTCCGCGCTGCCACCGGTCTCTGAGACGTCTCCATCCTTACAGGCAGCCTGGTCACACAGATCAGACACGCTTTAGTGGAGCTGTTTAGGCAAACTGCAGGAGTTTAAACCAGACTCCACATGCATCCAGTACCTGACAGAGAACGTCAGAGGACAGGCTGAGCATGTTGAGGACGTTTCTCTCGTACCAGGGATCCATCGTGCCCAACATGTGGGCTACACCCACCGTGCTGTCCTCCAGTGAGAGGCCATTCACCTCCTGTCAGAGAGAGAGATTAAGATGAAGGAGCAAAATGAAAACATTTCATAAATGTCCTTCCTGACGCCCCAGGTGATGCACGGCTGTGTGTCTGTGGAAAGGACTGTGCACGAGTCTACATCTACATAACTGCTGACGGTGTTCTTACTGCAGAGGCCGTGGCTTTGGCTGAACCTCCTGTCTGCCCCTCGGCTGGCGTCTGACCCCCGCCTGGGCTTCCTGTAGTTCTCTTTCTGGTGGGAACAAAGTAGAACTGCAGTTTGCACATCTTGGTGAGTTGGGGGCATCTGTTCTCCTTCTGCTGCAGGTCGCTGTATGCCCTCGCCAGCCTGCCGGCCTCTTTGTCGCCTCCAAATATCACCACTTTCACCAGGGTGGGCACCTCCACCAGGTCGGGCTCACTGCAGCTCAGGATCGGCCTCCTGCGGACGCACACGTGCCTCTGGGGATAAACAGGATCTAGGGACACCTGCACCTGTCTGGACTGGGACGCGGTGTGTTTGTGTAGCGACCTGGAAACATCGCTACGGTACGCCATGCCCTGAGCGCGGCGGCACACGCTGGGGCTGCGAGGAGTCTTGAAGAGCATGGAAAAGCGCTCGATGCCTAACAGGGATTTGGACTTCTTCTTGGGTTTCCTCCTGGGCTTTGGTTGGCTGTCTTGTCCTTCCTCCGTGTCCTCACTGAAGTCACTCTCCACACCAGACGATGTGGACGGCACGGACCAGCTGGACGAGAGAGAGTAGCTGGAGTCTCTGGAGGAGGAGGACGCGGTGGAGATGCGATGGTTCTGAAACTCCTGCTCCATTCTGGCTCCCTCCAGCTCGTCCTCCTCGTCCACACTGGTTTCGTTAAAATAGTCCTCGTCGAGTTCTGTTCTCGCGAAGCAGTCTGCAGGTGAATCCAGGTCACTGGTCAGGATGTCATGAAGAACATCTGCACGAATGTGAAGAACAAACGATCTGTGACATGTGAGGACGACGTGAAACTGATGGTGACTTGTTCAGAACCAACTAATTACCAAAGTTATCGTTGTCCCAGGAGCGCGTGTGGCATCTGGGGAGCGGCAGCATGAACGTCTCCACAGCTCCTGATTAAAGCAGGCGACTCAGAGGTCAGAGGCGGTTCAGCAAACAACCCCCCCCCACACACACACACACACACACACGATGTTCTGTCTCACCGGCGTCCCTGCTGCCGTCTGCTGCAGCAGGAGGAGCGAGGCTGTCCCTGAGCCTCTCCATGCTGCTTGTTAAACCCTGTCTCGCTGAGCTCGCCTCAGCTGTAGACGCTGCACTGTCCATGCTCACAGTCACTGCTTCCAGGAGCTGCTCCAGCTCCTCCGGCTGCTTTGTCTGCAGGCACCGGAAGTTAGAAACGAAAAGAAAGAAAGAAAGACACAACGCATGAAAGCGCCGGCGACGTCGGCCGCTCACCTGCAGGACTGCGTGGAGGGTCTGCAGGCTAAGTTTGGTGCCCAGAGCAGCCTGGAGGCCGTGCTGGATGAGGGTAACCGCGACGTCTCTGCTGGACTCCTGAGTGTTGCTCAGCTGCTCAGAAACAGACTGGACCTCTGGAGTGATGTCGTCATCGGGGTTCACTAACAGTACCATCCTAAAGAAGACACGGAGCAATGACGAGGACGCAGACAGGACGGGATTCGTTCCCGTGGATGTTTTTATAGTGAACTCACATGGATCTAGAGCTGTGCGTCTCAGGAGAAACTCCCTGCTCGGTCCGCGCCAGCCGTTGGAATGAAATGCCTTTAACAACAGCAGCACAGTCAGCATCAGCACGTGCGATGAGTTTAAACTCATTCCTGTTATTCAGCGGTTCATTTTGCACATGATGGTGAAATCAGAGTTCGTCTCATCACAGTGTTTCGAGTGGTTCACGCGTCTGCCGATGTAAACAGGAAGCAGCCGATCAGCTCGTACTGGAGTAAATCAACGTAGTGCTACCTGGCGCTCTCAGCTCCTGCTGGATGATGTTCAGCAGACGTTTAGTGGCTGAGCAGCAGGGTTCAGGCCAGGACAGGAAGCTATGGAACAACACGTGGGCTTCCTGCAGGACCCCGCAGTCTGGAGCCACATACGGAGCCTGAAACACGAACAACACAACAATATCAGATATTTTATTGGGAAGTCGAACAGCATGATGTTTGAATGAATTCTTCGTAAATAAAGGGCTGAGACTGGGGCCATTGTTAACATTGAAAGAAATAATAGCTCAATGGTTTATACTGTTCAACTACCAACATATATGAGTTACTGTGTGGACGTCTGAGGAAACACAAACAATAAACATAATGCAGAAAGGATTTATTAGATTCATAATTAATGCAGGAACCATACACGGGGGCTTTATTAAACAACCAGCTGTAAAAAACAAAGCACTGGTTAAGTCTAAAACAGCACAAATAATAAATATGGTTGGTTTCACCCAAAAGTAAGAAATAAGATTCAAATTAATTAAATCAAAGTTAGAGTATAGAACTCAGGGCCCTTCTCTACCTATAGATGGAGGCATCCAACATGTTGACTCCACTGACGCTTCTTCTCTTGCTTTTTTGGGCTACATATATACAGCATATGTATGTGTATATATATATATATATATATATATAAATAGGAAAAAGAAAGGGGCTATAAATTAATTTAAAATACAAAGTGCTTTAATAAGTAAAATGTGTATTTCAATAGCAGCAGTTAAATTATAGAACAGAAGCAATAAAATCAGCTTAAAATAAGATATAAAAAACTAATTATAAATAAATATACGTGGTTTAAGAACAAATAAATAAATGTGCCATTTTGTTTTGAATCTGTTACTTGACATATTTTGTCTTTTTTGTATAAGAAATACTTTTTTTGTTTTTTGTCTTCATGGCTGACAGAAACTCATTTTAAATAAGTGATGGAAATATTACTCCTTCTCAGTATGAAATGGTGACATGAATAAACTAAACTAACATGTTGTCCACTCACTTTCAGGAGGGTTGAAGAGAACAAGAGACACAGAGGAACCACCAGCTCGTACCGACACTGCTCCAGCACCTGTGAAAGAAGGAAGCAAACGTTGGGTCATCGCTTACGTTAGAAACATGGAAGATGCAGAGTTTCAGCTCTTTACCTCTTTTGTTTTCCTCGTTATTTTCTGAAGGAGGATGAGGAAGTTGTGGGGATCTCTTTTCACAAGTTCCTCCAAACACCAGCGGTTTATGCACAGCCCAGCTATGGATGGATAAAAACGCACAACCACACACACGCGCACACGCACACACACACACACACACACACACACACACACACACACACACACACACACACACACACGCAGTGCTTGATTCTTCTTTTCAGGTTTCACTCTGATGAAGTAAACATGTTGTCAACACTCTCCCTGTGAATGGCAGCGGTATGATTTCACCACTCCCCTGCTGTTAAAGTCTGAATTAAGCTGTTATGTGTTGAGTAAATATTTCAAAACTTGTCTGAGCCAACATGACGACCCCCCCCCCACACACACACACACACACACACACACACACACACTATCCGTCACTCTGCACTCGTGTCATCGCTTTCAGTTCCTATTTGACAGCGTACAATGGACAGTCTGTTCCTGATCAGCAGGCTGCTGTGTTCTTATTAGTACTGTGATTGGAAATGCAGCTAATTCTTCGCTCATTAATATTCAGCTGAGCAGAAACTTCTCTAGCGACAGTTGTAGATTATCAAACAACTTTAAAATGACATGAACGAGTTTTTAGTCGTGGCCTTCGCCAGGACACCAACGAACTGCTTTCAGGATTTAACTTTGGTCTGAGCAACTCTCCTGTGCGTCTGCTGTGAATCGAAGACTCGGGTTCTAAATTACCTTCTTGTGTTCAGAATCAGTAAAGGTAGCACGTAAGAGACTGAGCGTTACCGTTCCAGAGCTCCTTGTCAGGCGTGTCCACACCCAGGTTGGAGAGGCAGCGCTCGAGGACGTGCTGGATACGATCTTCGGTGCACGAGCTCTGCTCCATCTTCTGCAGAGGCATCACAGCATCCACACACAATCACAAAGGAGAAACCAACAGGAAGTCCCAACATTAAAACAATAATTATTATGTGCCAGGAAAACAATGTATGACGTATGGTCCAGGCTTCCTCTTACTGCTGCAGTCGGTTGGTAATTATTATTGTTCCCCACCTGAAACAGTGAAACACAATCCAGAGTAAAACGCTCACTGAGGCAAACGGAGATGTTGACAGCAGAGATGTCAGGGCGGAGAGTAGAGATGGTCACTTCCTCCCACAGACTGCGCGCTTCTACTTTTTCCATTCTTAAAATCAGCTGCTGCCACCAGATTTCATATGACTCACAGGAGGTTTGGAAAGAAATCTGACCAAAGGGCAACTTCCTATTTGATCCTTAGTTTGTGTCGAGCAAAGACGAGTGAGTAATTGTTTTTTTAAGCAACAAAACTTAAGTTTCTTAATTTTTTTATTACAGATCAGGACACGGTTGGTGACAAATAACTGACACCACCACCAACTGACCGCACACAGAAAGACTCAAATACTTAACAAGACTTGCTTCCATTATTTTTAACTGTCTTGTAATTAACTGAAAGAATCTAATCAGACTGTCTTGAGGTTTCCTCCTGGTGAGGAAAACATTATCCCCCTGGGACTCTTTGTCCCTGTGTGCACGGAAACTGTAATTGTGCCCAGATGTGACAGAAATCACTATTATTCACTGTGAATAATGTGTGTAGTGACATAACTGGAAGAGCGGGGCCACCTATGCCCATCAAAACAGGAAAAGGCCTTCCGGGAAATAAGCAATTGAAATCAATACTCTATTCTTTAAATGGCTCCTGTAGACAGGATGTGGGAAAAAGCTTCTGAGGAAACGTGGAAATGCACAGTACACCGAATGAAGCTGAGTAAAGATCAGAGCTGTTCAGTTTTTCACTATCACATCATCATTACATAAACTCAATTAACACCAGTTCACATCCAGCTGTTTAGCCATTAGCCATTCAGCTCGTCTCATGTTTGTTCTGTACTTTTCTCTAAAGACTTGCTTGCTTGACATTTGCTTTAGCTAGTTCAGTTATTCAGCCGTTACCTATTTGTACCACATATCCCTCAATTTATCCATTACTGTCAGCTGACAATGTTAAATCCATTCTACCTGTAGCTAACAGTTTCAGCTTTCCACTGATTTTTTTAACTGATTTGCACGGTTTATTCATTACCTTTAGCTAATAGCTTGTAGTTTTTGTGATTTTCAGTAAACATTTCTGACGATTCTGTTTCATGTTATCCATTACCGTTAGCTAACACTTTTAGCTAGCTGCTTTAAGCTGTTTATCCAGTTCCTATTACTGAATAAGTCTAAAACTATTTTACCGTTTTGTTAATTTGCTTTTTCCACTGGTCATTTTTTACTTTAAAGAATTCCATCGAAAGCATTACTTCTAGCTAGTTGTGCAGCTCGTCTATTACCGTCAGCTAATAGTTACTGTTCATTGCTTACAGGTAACAACTGCTTTATAGAACACGCTTTAATAGTTTTTAGACAGATGCCATGTCGGTGGAACGATGGGGTTTCACTCGTCAAAGGACATCTCCACACGTATCCTGGCAGGACTGGGAATCGAACCAGTCCTTTTAAACCATTACCACCACCACCACTGCCCCCCAATTATCTAAAATCTGTTAAACATTGAATAAATAATGACATCTAATCACAGTTATTGATAAGAACCACGAAATGACGACATGCAGCATATTAAAGCATGTATTAAAGCATTTACAGCAGGACACCGGAAGCAGCAGATTGTCCTCAGCAGCACCTACCATATCCTTCTTCAGTGGGCCTATCAATTGTCTGCAGAGGAAGCAGGTGTCAGTGCATTGTATGTAGTGAAATTATGTTGTCCAGCCCTGCCAACACAACCAACCACTACATCCACAACGGCTCTAAACCGAATCCAAATACGATCTGTTCTGCTGCTGCTTTAAACGCTGATACTGTTTAAATGCAAAAAAATGGAAAAAAGTCCAACGAGCAAAATGATGCTCAACGTGCTGCTGCATCAGCAAACGTGTTTTCTGCTGTGTACTCCTGATCTGCAGTCAGTGAAAGAAGGGAAACAGGAAATCTGAGCTTCAGTAACACCAGAAGGTTGAGCAACAGACAGTTGTGCGAGATGGTAAAGTCGTGCTAACAACGCTACACAGTCGTGAAACAATCTGCAAATGTGTCAAAGCGTAAAAAGACAGAACGATAAAGCATTAATCAGCATGAATTATCTTACCTATAACTGCAGTTATCAGTGTCCTAGATCATCCCAGACCGGCCACAGCTGAGACGCATCAGCGTAGGGAAACAATACAGAGACCACATCCTCCTGTGGTGGGGCCTTTTGAAAACAGACCCTCCAACTACAGAGTCATGAGAGCATGAGCTGCAAAACAGGAACTGAATGAGTCTTTATGCTGCAGCGGTTTATATCACTCTGTGCTGATCTTGGGAGGAGGAGCCATCTGTGTGGAAAACCACACGTAACATACGACCTGGTTCAGATGCAATTAAAACATTTAGTTGATGATTCAAACAGGGTTAGCGTGCAGCGTTTCTTCCCCTACGCCGTTGCTTGGTATCCAAACGGCTGCATGAGCTGCACGCCTCCACCCCTACACTGCCTGGATCCAGGACCTGTTTGACTTTATTCAGTCAATCTTACATGTTGATGTCCAACTGTCAGCTGGTTGTTCATCAGCCCCAGTATCGGTGCTTAGGGGCCCGATTACTTTGAGGTGTCCTCGAACACGACACGGAAGTAATCTGTCTTGAAATTGACTGGTGGGAGAATAAGCTGGACATTGTTTCTGAAAGGACACTCTGGTCCCACAATTCAAAGTGTCAGGACAAAAAGTAAGCTGTGAGGTCCAAAACCCTCTCAGGAGCCCTGGTGATGAAGCTGTGTTGGTGAACAGACCAGCTAAAACTTCAGGAGTTCCCAGGAGCACAGTGTCCTCGATGTTTGAAGAACGACCCTTCAGGACAGAGTGGGTAACCAGACAAGCAGCCCGTTGGTCAGGGAGGTGTCCAAGAACCTGACTCTTAGTTCATCCCCTACCCTGAGCCAGACACCCAGCGCTAGCTCCTTGTAAGTCTCTTTGGACAACAGCAAAGCAGAAAGTAGGATTATATAACTGAAGGAGATGGTTGCACGAAATCAGTAAATCGGCTGCAGAGAGGAAGTTGTGTTTCATGTGGTTGCTCATAGTGTGCGAAGAAACCAGCGATGTTGTCAGATAAGCTCTGGTGATCACACACACACACAGAACTACTGGTCTGAACATGCTGTACCAACCATTAGTGCCGCGTTTTATAAGCAAGGACCCGACAGTGACACCGTGGAGTCGACGTCTGAGGTCCGTCTCACGGCGTGGAACTCCTGGGACGTCCACACAGAGTTCCTCAGTGTGCCTGATGTTCCCTGCACAGGATGCTCATTGTCTCCGGGGACCACTACATCTCTATAATCCAACCACTGTGTAAAGTATCATGTGAGACGCAAACGTCACGCGCTGTGCTGGAAATTTCATGAATTAATCCCATGTTCTTCCACATTTAGGAAGCTCTTCCCCTGTTCGCCGTCAGGAAACGTTGTTTGTGAATCTGCTTCACTTCTACTTTCAAACACACGGTGACATACAAGCGAAGGCGCCGTGAAGCAAACGTCACGTGAGACTCAGCTGATTCCCCTTCAACACACAAAGGTTTCTACAGACCTCTGAGAGCAGTGGGACAGTGGGTGGAGCTGCTGACCGTCTGTGGTCCCTCCATGTGCGGGTCCCACGCCTGGATAGATGCATCAGGTGCTCACCCCCCCAGCCTGCTGTGAGGGACTGAGCTGGTTGAAGCTGGTTGGTGTCTCTCTGCAGAAGCACATTCACCACCTCACAACCCAAGTTCTCTCTCCATCATTTCATTTCAACCACTGTGAAGCTGTGTCAGAGAAATGCACAGCAGCGTTTGTTCTGTTCAGCCGATGTTGTAACATCTTTAGCTCCTGTCACTCGCCGGTGTCAGGCTGTGGTCAGACAGCTTTCAGAGCGTCACCTGGCACCAGGTGCTGAAGGCCAAAGGAACCATTCACTGCTCATAGGCTCCTTCACTGAGCTCTTGAGCGACACCTGCAGGCACAGTGGTTGTTGTGCAGAATTACAGAGATTTACAGAGTTTATTTATGAATAAAATGAATCAAATGAAGCTGGAGTCTAACTTCATTCTTTACCCGTGTTGTTTTCTTCATCTCTAAGGACATGTTGTCATCGACAGTGTTCAGAGAGACTGTTATTAGATGTAAAATGATATTTTATATGCTGGTGGTTCATGGCGCCCAGTGTTCTATAAATATACATGTATATACTGACTGATCAAACCATTTTTAGTGTGTGTTACTAATTAAATGATCGATACAAACAAACAATAGATAAACAATGTAATCCAAAGTATTACTCACTTTTTAAAACCTGTTGTCTTTAGTTTCTCCACCCTCACCCACCTGTTTGGCCTCCACAGCAGGAAGAACTCCAACCAGGTAACACAAAGTGAATACGACCAGATAAATGTGTGTGCCGCGTCCATCACACCTGGAAATGACGTCACGCCTCATACACTTTCTGAGACCTTTAGTTACAGGGAAAGTTTATTATTTACGAATGCAGGATTTCATGATTCCACTTTTACTGTGTGATCACTTCAGCGCTTTGATAAAATGATTTGCTCCGTTTGACTGAAACTTACGTAGACTCGGGTTTTCTCCAGACCGGATGAGTGACGTAACCCGTTTCCTGTGAGGATCCTCGTCACTGTTGACAAGACATGTTCTGAAAATGAGGATCACGGTGTCGAGGTGAAGTTAATGGTGAAGGTGAGTGAATGCTTGGACACTCTCTGGACACCTGTGATCTCTCAGCTGATGCTGCAGGAAAGCTTCAGACTCTGAGGCTGTTAAGCTCGTGTCACAGGATTCTGGGGCGACTGGGTTTGATTTGTGATCCACATTTTTACTGACTGGAGTAAGTGACGTGACGTCTTCTTTGGTCGCTTGCAGTTCGAAGCATCTCCCGCGCGATGGCGCAGCTGCCTCTGCCTGAACCCAGACGCTCCGCTCCGCAGCCTCCTGCGCTCTGAGCGAGTGGACCCCTTCTTCTTCCACCGCACAGAGGGAATGGGACAGAGACGCAGAGAGAGAGAGGTGGGCAGAGGTGTGACACACGGAGCCAGCGGCGTTTTTCTCGTCCCTTGTTTTTATCCAGGAGTTCCGCAGGGAGGTGAAGGAGCGGTGGGTTTTCGTGCGTAAACGGGTTCGGCGGTTCTCCAGGTTCTGAGAAGTTCTGCTACACTTTGAGCGGAGGAGTTTCTTTGGAGGTAGTGTCCTGGGTGGAGTTTTCTTTGCCTCGTAAGAACATTTCACGAACATTTGCTCTGTTACAAACTTGTGTCTGTGTCTCTCTGCGCGTCATTTAAGTGTCTGGATGTTTTAGTTTTTTATTTGTCTTATTAATTCTGAGCATTTTGTCTTCAGCACAACATCCCTGCGGGGCACGGATTACAATGCAAAGGACTCTGGAGGTCTGGATCACCCTGGTGATGCTCTCCGCGCTGACCCAGGCGGTTTTGGCAGGATACGGTCTTAGCATGTTCGCGGCGCAGTCTTCTCCTCCAGATCCGTGCTACGACGAGAACGGGAACCCGCGGAGATGCATCCCCGACTTCGTCAACTCCGCTTTCGGGAAGGACGTGCGCGTTTCCAGCACCTGCGGCAGCCCCGCGGCCAGGTACTGCGTGGTGAGCGAGAAGGGCGAGGAGAGGACGAGGGACTGTCACACGTGCGACGCCGCGGATCCCAAGAAGTCTCACCCACCTGCGTATTTAACAGACCTGAACAACCCGCACAACCTCACCTGCTGGCAGTCGGAGAACTACATGCAGTTCCCGCAGAACGTCACCCTCACCCTGTCGCTGGGGAAAAAGTTCGAGGTCACCTATGTGAGCCTGCAGTTCTGCTCACCGAGACCCGAGTCCATGGCCATCTACAAGTCCATGGACTACGGGAAGTCGTGGGTGCCGTTTCAGTTTTACTCCACTCAGTGCAAGAAAATGTACAACAGGCAAAACAAGGCAGCAATAACGAAGCAGAACGAGCAGGAGGCGATCTGCACGGACTCCCACACCGACATGCACCCCCTCACCGGCGGCCTCATCGCCTTCAGCACGCTGGACGGAAGACCGTCCGCGCACGACTTCGACAACTCCCCGGTGCTGCAGGACTGGGTGACGGCCACCGACATCAAGGTGATCTTCAGCCGGCTTCACACGTTCGGAGACGAGAACGAAGACGACTCGGAGTTGGCCCGCGACTCTTATTTTTACGCGGTGTCCGACCTGCAGGTTGGAGGACGGTGCAAGTGCAACGGACACGCTTCAAAATGCGTCAAGGACCGAGAAGGGAATCTGGTGTGTGAGTGCAAACACAACACGGCGGGACCGGAGTGCGACAGGTGCAAACCGTTCCACTACGACCGACCCTGGCAGCGCGCCACGGCCAGAGAGGCCAACGAGTGTGTCGGTAAGCCCCCCGCCTTCTCCCCTCTCTGTGAAACTGTTCAAAAGAATTCTCTTTAAAATGAATAAGACGCTGTGACCTCCATCAGACCTAAAACTGTTCTTCAGCTCAGTTCGTTAACGTGAATTTTATAAAATAAAATTTATAAAATATATATATTTTGTTCTTAATTTTGTAAGAATAAAATCACATTTAAAAATGTATTTATACAGATTAATAGATGGTGAAGTAATTCATTTAATATTGTTTACATCGATGCAGAGGCCTCGAGTTTCACACAATAAAATGATTAATTTAAAGTTTATTTATCTCATGAGACATGAATTAAATTAAACAAAATTATTAATGAAATTACTCATTAAAATGAAACAAAAAAGTACTGTAAATAAAAACAGAAGAAGTGAGTGTAGCCACATAAAATAAAATAAAATAAACAGTTTCGACTTAAATAAATAAAACAGAAGCATAAATATAAAGCATTCTATTCGGAATTTAGTAAAGTTCCGGCTGTGATTGAATCCGCATTCCTGCGCAGGTAGTGTGTCCGCGTGCGTAACCGCGTGCTGATGCGTTTCCGACTGTAGGAGCGGATCAGCAGCTGCAGAGAGGAGCTGCAGGGCGGGTTGTGTTTCCACGAGCAGGTGCTCCCGCAGATCGGATGCGCGATTAGCGCGCGCTTATTGACATTTCTGGCACGTAGAGCATAAACTGGCAATTTGGAGCCAGAAAACTATTCAGAGGACAAAGCCTGAGGTAACGCGAAGCCAGATCTAAGATGTGATTGTAGCCGCACTCAGCCTGAGATGCTGACTTTCTACAGGGCAGCTTATATCAACAGCTCAGCCCCCGAACGAAAACCTGGAAACGCAACAAGTCCCAACACTGCCATGGTTTGCTCAACCAAACGGAACAAGTGAACAAGTTGTTCTCCTTGGCCTCCGCCTTTGGCCCCTGCAAAGCCAGCATGTGAGTTTATTTTGCTAAAACAAAAGCTTGTCACTTGTGGCATCCATCTGGCTGTCAGAGGGAGGCCCCCCTTTCACTATCTGCCTTTTTGTGTGAGTGGTGTCATCAGAGAAAACCGCAGAGAAGCCAGACTGAGCATGTCTGCCAAAGAGGAAATAATATGGGTGGCCTGACACCTTAGCATGAAAGAAGACGACCCCGGGGAGGGGTTGTTTCCATTGACGTCTGGCAGTGGGGCTGCGGAGCGGTTGGTACTAATGATCTGTCTGAAGTTCTGCTGTAGGACGTTCACACGTTAGGAATGGAGTGAGGAGGAGAGGTGTGGTCGAGGGAGAGGAGCTGGTTGCAATCACCGGCGTCCAAGAAGTAAGACAAAGTCAGATTCCCATGACAGTGGATGCAGGGCAGCAGCAGCAGCAGCAGCAGCAGCAGCAGCAGCAGCAGCAGCAGCAGCAGCTGATTCCACATTTCTGTTAGCTGAAGACTTAAAGATGTGTTCAGTCGTCTCCTACCTGAGTGTGTGTGTGTGTGTGTGAGAGCGTAGCACAACGATATAAACATCGGGCCTGAAACGAGCACAAACGCACAAAGACGTGTGGCCCTGAGCGAACACATGAACCTGACGCCAGCTACATTCAGGAAAATAAAAGCACGAAATCTCAGAAAACAAACGAAGGAAAAGAAAAAGAACCAGGACGTGATTAGAAAGGAACAGAAAGTGAAACAGGTGAGAGGCTTTAACGCGTCACTGTCTGACGTGAGTCACAGTCGTGTGTATGAAGGAAACGAGCGGGTGAGAAACTCGCCTCCCGCCCGCCCGCTGCTTCATATTGTCTCCGTGTTGGGCGCGTAGCATTGACCCCTGACAGTCAGGCCCCTGCTCCTCTCGGGCCTGACTGATGGGCTGTGAAGGGGACTGTGGGAAACCTCCGTTTGCCAAGTGGGTTCTGAGGCGGGTTGAAAATGGCAGCTTCAGTCTGTCACATTTTTACGTCACTTCCTGCTCATGTTTTCTCGTGATCGCGTGCATTTGAAAGGAACGAAAATGTTTCATTAACTCACCGTGTGTTGTGGGACAGAATCCCTCAGGAAGCAGGAACCATCCGTCCTAGTTAGTCACCTAACTAGTTAGTTTGTTAACTAACTAGTTAGGTGACTTGTTAATTAGTTAACTAACTGTTTGAATCATTTAGTTGTGAATTGGTTAGATTTACTTTAGACTCTCTGCTAGTTTGGACACACTCAGCCTGTGATTTACAGAACTCTGGTCTGGACTCATCGAAGCAGACAACAAGAGGGGAACAGGCCCCCCTCCACACACACACACACACACACACACACACACACACACACACACACACACACACACACACACACACACACACGTCTAAGATCAGCCTCCCTGTTTTCTTGACTGGTGATGAGTTGAAGACGCTTTTAGTGGCTCTCGACGTCGTGCATCCAGCCTCTGCCTCTGCCGGGTTGCCAGGTTGGGTCGGGTCAGGCCCGTTACCCATCTGGGTCTCATTTCACCTCCACAGCAACAACTCAAGTGATGGAGAGAAGAACCTCTGTGAAGCACGGTGTAGGATTTTCCCGTAATAGAAGTTGCACTTGTTCTGGCTCCTTGCCCCCCCACGCCCCCGCCCCTCTACTGTTATTGTGTGGTCCATCATTGTGTCCAAGTATCGGGGGAGCAGAGTCGGCTAGTTAAACCGTGGGCTGAAAAACATTTGAGGGTTTTTGTTTTGCTGCGTTTCATGTTTAAACGTATTTTAGAATGAAGTTTGGTGATGGACCTGCTCAGGTGCCAAAGTTCTCCATCACGCACCAGTAAACGTCTCAACAGACGTTGGTGCCGCAGGAAAAAACAGGGAAACTGAGTTTTAAAAATGTTGCAAAGTCGTGAACACGAGTGCTTTTCAGAAAGGGAGGTCGAGGTAATGAGAAGAAAACGAGAACAAACACAAGAACCTTAAAAAACAGATGGTGAGAATCAGCTGTGGTTAATAAGAAACAGGTGGAGCGCAGGTCTGTAAACATTCATGCAGCAGGGCAACGCTGGGAAAGTGTGAGTTAGATGGACGGATGAGTCTCAATCATCTAGAACACGTCGATGCTTGAGTGGAGCTCCGAGGCGTTTGACCAGAAAGAGAAAGTAATCACAGGTGGTGCTCGCCCCGAAACGGAAAGCTACAATAAACACATCAACACGTGTGCGTCACTTCACCTCGTTCCCTCCACCCAGGTGGAGGCGCTGTTTCAGACTCTATTCACAGCCACAATGCTGAGTCGTTGAATGCGACTGTGTGAAGCTGCTGGGGACGACTGTCCACCTGCTGCTGCTGTTTCCCCGTCCAGCAGCAAGCGGGCTTTGTGCCGCTGTATCAGCCCCGCATTAATAAACCTGGAAAAGTTCTGCATAAACAGTCCGCGGACGTTCCTGTGTTTTCTGACTGCTGCCGGGTTCATATTTAAGTGATAAGATAAGAGTTTAAATGAAGGAAAATGATGCTGGACATGTTGTTAAAGGAGTAAAACACGCGCTGATGGTTGGTTCCTGGTTCATTAGGAGCAGACACGACCAGCGCCGGGATTGGACTTGGCAGCTGTTCTACAGAGAGCGCGTCCAAAAGCTGAGCTCACTACGACTAAAACCTACATCAGCTTAAGGTTCACATGCTAACTCTGACGGAGGGTCCGTAACATAAACCTCCTCTGACTCCACACATGGAGAACAAAAGCGCTGCTCACTCTGTCGCCTCCAGTCTTTCCTGCAACACAAGTCTGAGTGACGCGAGTGTGTGTGTGTGTGTGTGTGTGTGTGTGTGTGGGGGGGGGGTCCTCTGGGTAAAGCTGCATGTTTGGAGGATTTTGTTTTGTTGAGCTCATAATTCAAGACAGACACGATGTTTGGAGCCAGAAAGGTTTTTAAGAGCAGACTGAAGAGTGTGTGGTTTGGAGGGGGGGTCCATGTTTGTTAGCGTCGGTACGGTTCATGCGCGAGCTGCTGGACATCACAGATCATCACGGCAGCAGAAGCAGCATCATGCAGAAGATGAAAAGGGAAAGGTGCAGGTGGTCCAACCTCCAGCTGCAGTTTTACACAAGGCTCCTGCAGCTGAGATTCTGAATCAAGCAGGAGTCCAGGAAAACCTCCTCGTGTTGTTTTGATGTTGTCTTTGTGCAGTTTTTCCATTTGTTTTGTTGATGAACTAAATGTTTCTGTACTGGAGGCACGAACCACAGCTGCAGTACGTCTGAACGGACTCTGTGCCTCCCTGAACCACACTGGCTGCTCCCTGTCTGTGTGGGTAACGTTCGCTCAGGATGAATTCTTCCTCACTTCTCGTGAAAAGAACTTGATCTTCATGAAAGATGAAGATGCAGATTTCTGAGCTGCTCCCTGCTGCACAGAGTGTGACGTAAACTCTGTGTTTCACGTGCTTCCAGTGAATAAAACTGAGAGAGACGTGCTGTGATCAGCACAGTGAGCTGTGACCTTTAACCTCCGCACCGCCTGACACATGATGCAGTGAGTGATGCTGCATCACTTCAGGTCGTTCATCAGATGCAGATGTTTGTGTGGGTCCGTCTACGTGGAGCTGACGGGGGCTTCCAGGGTGGCATGAGGACCACCTAGTGCGTGCGCATCGAGCCCCTTTGAGGCGCTGAAGCGCGGCATGCTGGGAATGATTAATGGGCCGGCGGAGTGACACGCTCCGCGGCTCAGCTTCAGACCTGCAGCCAGCTCCCCTGCTGCGCTGCCACCCGACACAGCCGGCTCAGTGACGCCGCCGTTTGTACACACAACACGCTTTCCTCAGTGTCACTTACCCGCCTCGCCCCCCCTCCCCCTGAAAAGCATTAAGGAAATCTGCAGTGGAGGCGTAAGCTGCTTTGGCTGGTACCGTCCTCCCTGCTGCGCTGTCGACACACGGCTCCTTTTACTGGAAGACAAAGCCAACGACTGACAACTGGATCAATTATCCTTGGATGAGGTCCTGATCCTTAGAAGAACGGCCGACACACTCAGCAGCTCTCCAGCAGATTTGGGGGAATATGACGTGAGCCATTCTTCTGAAAGTCACAGCAGAACGTCGGCTGCTCTTCTCACTAACGGACACTTTAAAACGAACAGGCACGAGAAGCCGTTGTTGTCGGTTCTGCTTGGGCCTCTGTGAAAGGTCCTGCTGCTCCATAATGGATTTCTGCTTCCTCCTGAGCTCTCCCCATGTCTCACAAACCCCAGCGGCCAATTTGTCTCTGAGGGAGACTGAACAACCACTTATTGGATTTAAGGGGATATCCAGCAGGAAAGGTGGAGGGCTGGAGAACGGGCGCCGTCCCTACACCACTACAAATATCCCAGGATTCCACATCTGCTCCGAGGAGCTGTTTGCAATCTTTCCTCTGCACACGGTGTCTGTGATTGAGACGGATGTCTCGGTCAGACTGGGAGTGGGGAATCATCCACAGGCAGAGGATTAGGCCGCATCCCGAACTCCTTCGGTCTGAGTGTGCGTTTGTTGTGCAGGTCACCACAGCTACCGTGGAGCAGCTGGCTCGCACCAAACAGCACAAGGTGACGTACACCAGGCGCTCTTCTCCCGTCTCCTCAGACTCCGAGAGTGTGATGAAATGATGCTCAGTTTCTCATGACGGTGAGTCAGAGATAACGCACAGTATCTGGTTCCCACGCCGACAGGCAGCTGGGAAAGAGAGTGACCTCAGAGATGATCTACAGCTACGCTCTCAACCCGGGTTCTCGTGTGCCGGAGCAGCAGCCTCTGCCTCGTGGCCTGAAAGCAGTTAGAGGCCCGATAATTACCAGCTGATTTTTAGACCTCTCCCCAGTAAATACCAAAATCATTCAACAGAAATACAGCAAAAAAAAAGCTTTAAGTAACATGAACAATGAAATAAATCAAAATAAATCCACATTTTCTTCAGAATCCATGACGTGGATGTTTAACGTGAACGTGCAGCAGCAGCAGCAGAAAGGCTGATATCACTCAGGGCCACAGAATAACATGATGCCATTCTTCCTGTGAGACGCTCATGAGTGTGAGGACGGACTGAGACCAGCGTGGGAAAATCTGACACTAAAAATAAAGACGCACAGAAACATTCGACCGTCTGCCGTGTACGTTGAGTGGAATGCTCCTTTAAACGTCTGAGCCGCTGGTTTTCCTCGTCACGGCTGCAGTTGCGGGTTCACCAGGTTCCTGCTGAGATCGCCAGCGGCTGGCGCGCTTCAGGAAGAACCAAGCCTTTTCCTCCTCAGCTCAGCGCCACGTCCTGGAAGCCACCTAGCAACCAGAACAAACTCTGGGACATAAACGAACACAGTAGTAAGAAACCTTCACAGTGACCTTTCAGTGTTTCCATAAAAACAACCATTAACAGTTAATTCCCTGAACTTTTTCCTTCCTGTCTGGAGAAATGTTTTCCTGAGGTGGTGCTCTTCAGGTTTCCCTCACTGAGTCACAGAACGAGTTTGACTTGTGACTTGTGTTCTGTCAGGATTCAGTGGACGTAATGAAGGTAGGAGAGAAGCGTGCAGGGTTGAGCGCTTTGAAGCCAGCTACCAACACACAGGAGGCATTTTCACCATGTGGCTGGTGATAAACAGGCCCTCTGAGAAAAGTGGAGAAAAGCACAATAAACACGCTGCAGCACTGATGGATTGTCACCTGATTTACAGGCGAGTGGCTTCCTGCATCCCTCTGCACGGGGAACGCCGCGTGCCGGCGTTAAAACAACCCTCCTGCTCTGTGGGGAAGACTTGGACCTGAGCCCAGCACCAGTCCCGCAGCAACCTAGCTCTGTTTAGACGTGTGGTGCAGGTTTGGTCTGGAGAATGTTCCCTGTCACCACGGGCTCAATTATGCTGCATTCATGCAATGTCAGGTTTACGGTAAATGCAAGTTTCCATGGTAAAACTATTCAGGTCAGACTGAAGCCGGTGACTCCAGAGGGGATAAGGGATTTTCAGATGCTTCCAAATGTCCTCAGTGCTCAAACGTCTCTAAGACGCAGCGAGGAGGAAATACAAATGGGTTCTAGTCCCGTACGGAAAAGACCCGCGACTGAAACCGTAGCTTCAATGGTACACGTTAGCTCCCAAGGCTTGAGAGCAGGCAGAGGCGTCCAGTTAGGCTTCAGGTATTGATACACACAGCTGGAGAATCTTCAACATCTGGTGCCTAGATGATCAACGTCGATGATACAGCAAAGGCTCCGAATGGATCCAGGAAACAGACGAGCGTGACGCACAGGTACGTCGAAATCTGAAACACATCCAGGTGTGTGAAAAGTACGCAAACTCCGAACTGAAGTAAAAGTGCCCAGAAAAAAATTTGGAATACTATGGAATACCCTTTAATTAGTTTATTGAATGAAGCAACTGGTAAATAATGATAAAAGTGATGTAAAGTTCTGGAGGAATTAGCTGCCTACCAACCCAAGCTTTGGGATCTAATGCTGATCCAGACTTTTCACTGTCCCTTCGGTCAGCGACTGTGGAAGCACAGTTCGCTCATCGCGCTCGGTGACCGTGGACGCTTTCATCGCCTCTCCCACAGACGGAGGAAGGAAAAGAAGCAAACTGTTTCCGCCCAGGTCAAATCTGATTCGGCTTTTATTAGACACTAACTGAGACGCTCCACGTCTGTGAAACGGCTTCATGCCCCCAGTGGTCACTCAGGAAACAGACCTCTCATCTGACAAAGCTGCGAGCTTTGGCTGAAGTTCACATCCGAGCGACGACCTCGTGGGGCGGCGTGGGGGGGTCAGGTTTACGAGAGGCCCTGTGAACAGACCTGCTCTGCTCGTCCTCTGTTCTGTCTGCTTTCGTCCCACTTCTTTAATTAGCGAGGGCACAGCACAGAAAGGCGAGACAAACGGGGACAGGAAACTGACGACACGCAACAAAGACCCGGGGCCAGATTGTTGCAGCTACACGCCAACACGTTCCAGCAAAGTGACCCAGCAGCACGCCCACTCCCGCCTCCTCTGGAACAGCCCCAGCCCTGCAACAAGAGGAGAAATGAGCTGAGATATGCATTATTCTTCATGCGAGAGGGCGTGTCACTGCTGGCAGCGGCTGTTTAGAAAGTGCAGCGAAGAACTGCACAGACGCAGCAGGCGGCGGCTGCTGCTGCCTTTTTCCTGGAGCAGACAGTTAAACATAATAAATTCACCAGGCAGCAGATGCTCATGAGTTAGTGTCAGACACAGATTATTACTCTGGGCCGCACACGTTAGCAGCTAATCTGAAATTACTCTGGCTAATGGTGCGTTGGGTGAGCTGGTGTCATGTCGCGTTACTTAATGGCGTCCGCTGTTCTGAGAAGGGGCCTGGAGGGATACGCGGGCCACGGCAGACCTGGGTGGCTGTTTATGTTGAGGGGGTGCACATTCCCCCCGTTTGCCAGGCAACCGAACAGTTTACGAGCAGTTACTCACACAAACGTTTAGGGGCCGAGCTGATTGCTCAGCTAATTGATCTCCACCAGAGATCACAGAGCGGCGCTCGTAAAGAAAGGGAACGCCCCCGTGACATCAGCTGCATGCTGGGGTGGGGGGTGGGGGGGTTGAGGGAGACTCATTCCCAGAGTGAGAGAGGCAGGCTGCAGGGTGAGAGAGAGAGAGGCTGCAGGGTGAGAGAGAGGCTGCAGGGTGAGAGAAAGAGAGAGAGAGGCTGCAGGGTGAGAGAAAGAGAGAGAGAGGCTGCAGAGTGAGACAGAGACAGGCTGCAGAGTGAGACAGAGACAGGCTGCAGAGTGAGAGTGAGACAGGCTGCAGTGTGAGACAGAGACAGGCTGCAGAGTGAGACAGAGACAGGCTGCAGTGTGAGACAGAGACAGGCTGCAGTGTGAGACAGAGACAGGCTGCAGAGTGAGAGTGGGAGGCAGCTCCTCAGAGGTGAGGGGTGAGCTGAGTGACGGGCGGATGCAGCTCCTCACAGGAAGCACATGTGCTGCTGCCAAATTGTCCATGATGGCATCATTAGACTGAAAACATCTGTCGCTGCAGGACCAGCTGCTCTGACGGTGCTGAGGGTTCTTATCGGCCTCTGGACTCTGGACTCTGGACATGTGCAGCTGATGCAGGTTTTTGTTCCAGCAGCAGATTTCTGAGGTTCCTCCACCTGTTTGATGTTGTCCCCGGCTGGCGCCTGGTTTCTGTCTCTGTCCCAGAAGGACAACAGAAGAAACCTGAAGTGAATTGTGTTCCGAGTGTCCACAGAGCTCTGGCACAGCGGCAGGTGCAGCGAGTGAACCCAGCGCGTTGTACCAACTGATCAAAGAGCCAACGTCGCTCTCATACTGTTTGTTTCTGTGACACCACAGTGACGCGGCCGTGGTCTCCGGGGACCACCACGCTCTGCGCCAGATCAAATCTCCAGTTGTTTCTCCTCCAGTGTTTTTGATGTTTTTGCCTCCAGTGAAATCAAGTATTCCAGAAACTTGTAAAGTGATTCATCATGTGCAGAGCTCGGTCTTTGTTGTTGTCCTCAGCCTCAGAGTCAGATCCACAGCTGCAGCAGCCGCGTACGACGGATTTACTTCCTGTGGGAATGACTGATCCCTGCACTTGATTTTACCGAGTGGAATGTGCTTCATCAGAGAAATTCCACGAATGCTGTGCAGCAGCAGCTGATCCCTGAACTTCTTTAGTGTTTTACTGATCACTTTTATTGGAGGAAACTCTTTTATTACATCTTTTATTACAGATGGTTTAACCTCTGGTATCAGCTACAAAACAAATATACAGGCCTCGGACTCTGACTGGTTCGCGCGAGGCCTCGGACTCTGACTGGTCCGCGCGAGGCCTCGGGCTCTGACTGGTGCGCGCGAGGCCTCGGGCTCTGACTGGTGCGCGCGAGGCCTCGGGCTCTGACTGGTCCGCGCGAGGCCCCGGACTCTGACTGGTCCGCGCGAGGCCCCGGACTCTGACTGGTCCGCGCGAGGCCCCGGACTCTGACTGGGACTCTGACTGGGACTCTGACTGGGACTCTGACTGGGACTCTGACTGGGACTCTGACTGGGACTCTGACTGGGACT
>JAUMHF010000025.1:16970911-16991800 GCA_032359275.1 Microctenopoma steveboyesi | reverse complement strand
CTGGACGGGAACCTCAGCACTGGGCCATAGTCCCCCCCCCCCCCCCCTCCCAGCGGTGGAGGTTTCATAGCAAAGGTTTCTGGAATTCCTCCTGCTTTTTTCCAGATTAACAACTTCACCCCTCATCAAGCTCAGCGTAAACATGGCTCGTGAACGCCCCCCCCTCCCCCCGCAGCGAGGCCACGGAGGTGAGGCTGGTTCACTGCGCTGCACGCCCCTGAACACCTCACCAACCATTCAGTAAGGCAGACCCCCCCCCCCCAGGCCGCTTTAATGCTAAAACTAAAAAAGAAATAAATATGTAACATTTGATTCTCTGCACGTTTATTTGTCTGGAAGCTTTAATATCTTTATTAGTTTTAATACTAGTGTGATGATCTAAACGTTCCCTCTCTCTCTCCTCACCAGTGTGTCGGAGCCTCTCTCGCCCTGCTCTTGAATGGATCATCACTGGTGTTGTGACTGAAACCGTAAAATTTTTATTTTATACGCTTTTGTAATTCAGAGTGGAACAAAAACAAGCTCGTCTTTAAAAAACCCATTTTAATAAGCATCAGTTATGTTCGTGAAGCTTCATAAACTCCAGCCTCTCCTGGAGCTCTTGATGCTGATGTCAGCTGACTCTGCTGGTACCTCGAACACATGCAGGGCTAATAGGGAGGCTGGGCTTTCACTTCAAACGCTGGCTTTATGGTAAATGCTTGGCAGAGCGCACGCACACGCTCGGAGAACAAACTTCTCACGTTTGAACGTGCGATCCTCCCAACTAACGGCTTAAACAGACTTTGAAGTGCGGCCCACTCGTCCATTAATGGGACATTATTCAGGCTGTATTTGCAAGAAACTCTTTGCCAAAAAGCTTCATGTTGAAAACTCAATCTGCAGAGTGGCGCAGTCTGTTCGCTCTCAGCTCTGCATGTTTTATCATCCAGCTCACACGGCGTCCACTGATACAGCGAAACGCCGCGGTTCATCAAGCTGCTTCCACCCAGACCTAATGAAGCAGCAGCTCTGGGTGGAGGGCCGCAGTGTAATGTGATGGAGGTTTGAGGTTTGATCGAGGCCCAGTTCCCCATCTGTGAAGGTCTGGACGGGAACCCAGACTGTTCTAATTCTCACTGGTGCTAAGATGACTTGTTGTTGAGTGGAACATGTGGCGTGAGCAGAGGAGCTGCCAGAGACAGGCCGCCGTCGTTTCAAAGCTGATTTGTTTTTTGATTTTTTAAATCACAACTTGACTGAAATGATCTTGTCCTTGTGCTTTTCCCTCCGTAGCATGTGACTGTCATCCTGTCGGAGCAGCAGGGAAGACGTGCAACCAGACAACGGGTCAGTGCCCCTGCAAGGACGGAGTGACGGGAATCACCTGCAACCGCTGCGCTAAGGGCTACCAGCAGAGCCGCTCCCCCATCGCCCCCTGCATCAGTAAGGCCGACACAATCAACGTCACTGCGGTGGGGGGTGGGGGGTCAGAGACCGTGAACCAGAGTGTGTGTGTGCGTGTGTGTGTTACTTCAGGTGCATCTAAACAGCTCCAGCTCTTCCACGGCGGCTCGTTGCGTCTTGCATTTGTAGGACGAGAAAACCAGTCGTTGCGCTTTAACAAACAGGCAGCTGAAGGAAGGAAGACTCTGATTGGTTAGAAGGGAGAGCCTCACTCAGAAACCATTAGAACCAGGCCATCGCTGCTCCCTGATGCTGTCGGTCATCGCTAAAGCACATTACCTTCACCCCCCTTTTTAAAACGCTGCTGTGACCTGTTGTTACTCAGGCTCCATCACAGATGAGGAATCCTCCCCAGCACAGACCTGAAACGTATCTTCTCCTTATACCATGTTCCATTATGTCACGTTTGGCTGTTTAAATAAACGGACCATTACTGCTCGCCCAACGCGGCTTCAGCACCGTAAACGTCCATCTCACAACACACCCCAGGAGGAGAGCGAGGGCTGATACGTTTGTCGGCTGTATCTGCTGTAACAGCCAGGAACAGACGAGGAGCATCAGGCGCGAGCAGATAAGATAAGACCGACACACAAACCGTTGTCCACGGTTTTACTGCTGTGGACGTTTCTGATAAAGTCGTGTGTGGACAACGACTCGGATACGTTTGGCCAGAACCTGCAGCAATGATTTATTCCTGTGAACACATTCTTTTATTTCACGGTGACAGTTCTGGAACAGCAGAATTCACTCTTTGAGATAATGTCTTTTGGTCTTAATGGTGCTTTGTTGAGTTGTTGTGACGTGAAACTTCTCGCCAGCTCCAGCTTTACCGCGAGGGACGACCTCAGTTCCGTGTTCCTACAATAATCAGGACGGAGCAGGAAACTCACTTTCTCACCACACTCGATAAAACGAGCTGTGATTAGCCTTTTAAATTAAATTCTAGTCCGGCGTGAGGTGAATCCAACCTGGAGGATGAATGTGTGACCAACTCACCTCAGAGAGAAAAAGTTCTGTGGCTGCAGAACGAGAGAAAGAAGTCCAGTTGCCATGACAACACCTTCTGACAACTTCCCCTGCACGAATGAGAATCTTCACAGATAAATGAAATAAATTCAACTTTATTTGTATAGCGCCAAATCACAACACATGTCATCCTAAGGTTTACACACAGAGAATAACAGTCCCACTGGACCAGAACCAGGCGACAGTAAATTTCCCTCTAACTAATTTGTCAGCATCAATTCGAAACAGGATCTTTTAGAAATATTCCTCAGGTGTATGTAGGAACTAAATGATATGTCTTGGTCAGAGGTGTCCACGGAGGGCTGAGGTCCCACAAACAAATCTAGAGCCGTAGGTTCAACAGAGCTATGACTCTGGAGAGAAACGTCCAGGCGCCAGGTGTTTCTCGTGTGGTCTGAGGAAGAAGAACCTGAGCTCCTTCCCTGTAAAATATTCATGTCTCCCTCTTTGTCACAGAGATCCCCGTGGCTTCTCCGACAGCGACGTACACCAGCTACGAGGAGCCGACGGGTGAGTAAACAGGACACAGTCTTCCCTGAGTGTGTGGCGTTTCCTTCACGTGCGTGTTTTTCCATCCACTGATGGAAACTCCAGATATTTGGCCAGTGCTCCCTGTGGCCCTGTTGCCCGTGTTCCCAGCCTGCCCAGCAGCCTCCCCGAGGTTCCACACCTAATCTGATTACATGCTTCATTTGCACCAGTTTGTATTTCAATCAGCACTGGCTGCACTGGAGCGAAGACCTGCCTGAGCCTATTGTTCACGTGCACGGCCGAGGGTCTCCGTGTCGGGCTGCTGACACGGGACGACGCGCCTGCAGCTTCAGACTGGTTCACAGGTTCAGTGATGGGAGGAAACGCGCCGTTTAACGGTCACATGCAGCTTTAATGGCTGCGTATGAGATTTAGTTTTGTTTGGGCGACAAGCAAACGGCGATGAAGAGGCCAACGTCGTGTGCACAGTGAATGTCAGCAGAGAGAAGTACGTAGGTTCGTTACTACTCCAGCTGATGATAACGTTCATTAGACTGAGTTCCTGGTGTGAAACCTAAAAATGTGCTTTCACGTCTTCCTCGAGTCCTTAGCTCTGTTCACAGTACATAAATCAGTTCACCAGAGATCACTGATCAGTCAGACGACTGTGGCGCCACTGACTTCACGCCCGCTTTGTTGTGAGTCCCACTTCCTGCTGCAGCGACAGTCGAGGCTGTGAGGAGTTTGGACTCCTGTCAGAAACACCACACAGACACCACCCTCCAAATTAGGAGCAGCCTGGTCCCCGGGGACCCCTCAAAATGAACGTGTCCCTGCTGTGGTGGTGCACAAAGGGGGCGTTTGTCCTTGCAGCAGGAGATTGGACCGTAATGAGAGCTGCGGGTGTGATGCCCCACAGCAGAGATCGCACCAAGGGGCTAATGGGCAACGTCAGCTAGCAAAGAGAAGTACGATGAAGGCCCCCAGGGCCAGAGGAAGATAAAGCCCCCCCCCAGCACTTCATTTACATGGAAATCAGGCGTGCTCGATATGGACTCGTCAAATTCATTTACTTTGGGATTTCCTCTTTTCTTATTTCTGCCGCCGCCGCAGAAAGCGGCCAGGCATTCCAGCAGAAATGCTTTCTCCACATACATGAATTCGATCTTCATCCCCAGTCCCAAACTGCTCTGCTTTTTTTTTTGAGAGGGAGGTGAGGGGCGTTTTTTTCCTCCCCCATCATTACCCAGGCAACCTCATTCACACGGGGTATAATGGGGAAGAAAGGGGAAGACTGGACGGAGGGCTGGAAGAAATAATGAAGTTTGTCCATATTCAGGCAAGCTGAAAGGTCTCCTCTCTCTCAACTGCCCCCTCCTTTCTCTTCACACTGCCCAGCCCAGCTTTCCCACCCCCCCAGAAAAGAGCACAAGGCTTATTGCTCTGGGAGAGGTGGAGTGGGAGGGGGGGCAGCACTCAGAGACGATCTGGTTCCAATTTGTGTCAGTCAGTGGAAAAGTGGAGGGAACAAATGATTTCAATTTTCAGCTTGGCCTCCGGTCCCACCACCAGCGCCCTCATTACAGAGGTACCTGGCCCGGTGACAGGCGAGCGCAGCGGCCATCGATAGCGACCCAACACATTAATCATACGTCCGCGAGCTTTCACACACAGCTGGTGTGAGAGATGCTGCTGCAGGTCTCTGGTAATTTTTGGTGGGTCACCAGCTAATTTCCCCTCGCGACCTTCCTTTGTGCCTGGAGTGACCTCCGCAGCCCGCGGAGCTTACACGATGCATGCCAGGACACTGATGAGGGAGCGGGCTGGAGCGCAGTGGTTGGGCGAAGTGTGGTGGGAGCGTGTGGACAGACACGGGAGGATCTGTGTAAGCCGTAATCCACTTCACAGTGGCTCCATGGAGGCGTCTTTAAGACCCCGGGGCAGGAACAGTGTGACGCGATGAGCCTGAACTCGCGCTACTGCAACATGTTTGTATTCATCTCTCTAACGTTTCACTCTTTCATCTCTTCTCTCCAGAATGTGATTCCCACTGTAAAGCTTCTAAAGGAAAAATGAAAATCACCATGAAGAAGTACTGTAAAAAAGACTACGGTGAGTGAGTCCGGTCCGCAGGAACGACATCAGCAGGCAGGAGGTCACGTCTCACTCAGTCAGAACCAGCACACACCCCGGTGCTGCTCTGTGTGTCACAGACGTCCTCCATCTCTCGTTTCCTCTTTTCTCCTCAGCTTAGCTTAGTCTAACTTTAAAGCACGAGTATGAAACATCTCCAGGTGTCTACGGCTCGTGCTCCCAGATACGTGCCAACAAACAAATAACACGAAGAACTGTTTGCCTCTGACAACCAGCCACAGAGCAGCGAACTGCACGCGGAGGTGCATGTGACGGCTGGAGCAAGGTTGTCCTTCAGAAGGTCACAGGTTCTGTTGGTAGGAGCGTGTATAGTAGTTGGCTGGATCAGCAGCGTTTCCCACAGGAGACACCGTTTGAGTGAGTTCCTGTTCTTTCAAGCTGTTTTTGTGCTTAGAGTCAATCAAACCGTGACGCTTCCATCACCCTAACTGAGCATTTATAGTGGCTGGAGCACGATGACGCTTCCCACTTTGCTTCTCATACCAACACTGAACAGACGCTGATGAGATGGGAATGATGGCGGCTCCCTGTCAGACCTCCAACAACCAGTTTCAGTGGTGGAAACATCTTTGGCTCTGGATAAGTCCTTGTCCAGTCAAAGTCCACGCCAGTGCTAAATTCCCCAGAGAAGTCCCGATGAGCTGCTTTCACTAGAATCAAACAGAACAATCTAGAAACAAAGACCCAAAGTTGAGATGGTTGAGTTAGTGCTGAACGCGCAGAGTGGGGCCGTGTTCAGGCTTTAAGCATCAGTCCTTCAGATCTACTGTAACTCTGGAGACAAGTTTTCATCAAGGTTTAAAGAATACAACCTGAGGCTTCACTGTTCCACGGCTGTGTCCTCATCAGGTAACTGGGGTTATTTCAGAATCTAATTCTGCCAATAGACAAACCACAAGACTGATAAAACTCCAAATCCAAATAATCATAAAGACGATGACAAAACATACACGCGCTCGCCATCTGTTATCCCACGGTATCAACACGTCAAACAATGGGTAAAATGCAGCTGTAATTCTTTACACAAACACGGAAAAAGAGGGTTCACACTCGTTCTTTACCCTTCTCCAGTCCAGCAGGTTTTAAAAGATGAGGGTCTCTGAACTACAGAAAAAGTACAGCTAGTACGGAAGAACCCCGCGCGACAGAGGGTGTACTATCCTTCATCCAGCCTCGTCAGCCTCAGGCATTTGGCGAAACGATTGCGTACTTTAGAGCAAATCCCAAACTGGTAAGAGAAGCCAAAACTCACAGCAACCACATCATGTTGTCCACGAATCTGCAGAACAGTGGTGCAGCTGAAATACGTCTAACGAAGTGATGCCAGGGCAAATAAATATAGTATTACAGGGTCTGAAATGAGGAAATAAAATACAGCGTCAAACACATCGACGGCTTGGATCAAAAAGGGAAATGTGATGATTAATGACTCAGGTTTAAAAGAGTCTCACTGTGCTGCTCTCATGGTTGAGCTGCTGTCCGTGTAGACCAGACAGGAGATGAAGCTTCGTTAGGCTGGATGCTCCCTCCTTCCAGGAGACAAATCTGCTTTAATCCAGTTCTATCCGTCCCAACTCAGATTCCAGCGCGCGTTGTTCATCACACCTTTCAGAGATCGATCACTTGTCTCTCATTCCAAATCATCATCAGACACTTTGAACGGTGTCCAACTTAATTTGCTTAATTCACCCTCACAGTTGCACTGACAGTAATTCAGTCCGTTTGCTGTATTTTGCATTGGGCCAAACGTCGTCATTATCCGTGTTTAATCCTGATCACCAGTGCTGACACAGGCCTGTGTCTATAAATCAGCGAGGCTGGTTCCTGTGGAGGAGTCGAGCAGCAGATGATCCTGACATCAATGCTTAGCACGCATTCCCTACGTCCTGCTCCAGTTCATTTCTCAGGCCTGTCGCTTTGCTTTTCTGGAGTTTTTCCTCTGTTCTTCAGGGGCCAGAACCCCCCAGGGGTCACGGGAAGGGGCCCTCTGTTTAAACACAGTTGTGCGGCTCTGGCGGCACAGAGCATTCCTGGGGACACAAACAGGTGGTAAATTAGGCAGACGGTGACGGATTGCCACCCCGGAGAAAAGGAAATATGTTTTGTTTATTCAATTTTTGTTTTTCATGGCCGCCGTAGCTACGGAGACGGAGGACACAAAGGGATTATATTCTCGCCTGACACCCTCCTCTGCACACACGTACCCTCCCTCTCCCTGCCTCCAGCAGGACAATGAATCAAAGGGCCGCGTGTTTACCGACGTTCCGGGATAGTGCTCAAAGGCAGGGCCCCCCAGCCTGCCCGGGCCACCTCTCTGTGCTCACCCAAGGGGCGGCAGGTCCCTGATCATTCTCTCAGCTGATAACCACAGGGGACAGGGGCCTCAGTGCGCTAATTAAGCAGGCTCTAATTTCATTAGCCTTGCTTGTTGGTGGCATGCAGTGTCAAGCCGCAGCACACCGCCCAGAGAAGATAAACCCAGTGGGAAGTTTGGCTGCGAGGACGGCCCAGTTGGCAGCCATTGTGCGAGAGCGGGATCATCTCACACTTCTCTCTCACCAAACACTGCGCGCTGTTTTGTAATAGATTGTCTGACCCCGCGCTCCCATGCTCTGGTGTCTATTTAGCTCAAACCAAGCGGCAGAAGGTGTGTGCAGATTTGTGTTTAAATACACGGCACAGACTGAGAACGTACTTGAGAGAGAAAGAGAAGCCGACACAGAGACCGGGGCCTGGACGCTGTAAGCGAGTCCCCTCAGCCTCAAGAGCAGAGCGCTATCTCCGCTGGATTCTCACGCTGGCGGAGTTGGATGAGGCTCTGGGAGCAGAACCCGGACAGCTCATGAGGTCGGAAACACATCCCGATTCTCCTGGAACTTTTTCTGTGGCTGGGAAGACAAATAGTGGCCCCTCCTTCCCCCCCCCCCCCCTCCTCACACACCCTTTATGTGTCTGGATGAAGGAGAGAGCTGCGATGAATGGCAGGGCTGTGAGAGCTCGCTCTACTCAGACCAACAAACCTTCTTTCTTCTGAAATTGTGTGCAATTTGCTCACTCCCTGCACCGACACACACACACACACACTCCAACACCCCACTCCTGTGGTTCTCTTCATTCTCTGCGGTAATCAGGGACAACCGATGAACACGGGAAGAGATAACCTGCAGCCGGAACCAACGCTGACCCGTCAGGATAAAACAAACCGAGAGAAAACATAATTTGGTCATCATTAAATTTTTTTATTTCAGACACACAAATAAAATACAAAGACACTAAATAGTATAAAAGTGTAACTAGTTCTAGTTCAGTTGTCTCCAGATTAATTTAATACTCACACACTTAAAGCTTAAAAGCATTCCTGTATGAAACCACTAGAAGTCCAGATTAGCACAGTTGCTGTGGAGCTTTTCAACCGTGATCAGTTTGAGGAACTAATAGTTCCTTCATCAGACAGAGGATCCAGGGAGCTTCACTCTTATGAAAGTGCTGTTCCATAGTCACCAAGTTGCATCACGCTTCACGTAGTTCAAGTTAAAACCCGACCAACCAACCGAATATCATTTTAAACACATATCTTGCGAGATGCGGCATATCGCGCTTTCTTTTGAAAGCTATAGCGGTCGCCTGAAGGAAAAGTTCCTCGGCTCTTCGCGTGTGCTTTCTGATGTTCCCTGCCAGAACCCTTTGTGTTCCTGCACGGAGTGCTATGGCAACTGTTGCTGCAATAGGGAGTATTCTCAGGAACATAACAAGGAAAGGTCGTAGGTCAGAGATGAGGGAGGTACCAGTGACACGCAGCGAGAGTCAGCAATTTCTGGGTCATGTTTAAACCTCCGCTTTTATTGGACATTTAATGCAAAGCTGTATAAAAGTGCTGGCTGCTGTTCGAGGCAGTAGACAGATGCCGGCACTTTAAAATAAGACGGTTGGATGAGACTCTATATAAAAGTAGATGCTGTTAAGATGTTTAACTACTGCATATAATGTGGAGAAATCATATTTAAAGTGATCAGCTTTTAGTTTTTCCATTTGTTTAGCTTTGTACTTTTAGCTAGCGCGTCTGTTACTTTTAGCTAACAGTTCACCTACGTAGCTTTACTAACACTGTTATTCATTTCTCATTCACTACTTTTAGCGAAATAATTCAACTGTTATTCATAAAGGCAAACTAAATATTTCAGCACTTTTAAAAACCATTTTCCTTCTTAGCAAAAAAATTCCACTGTTTCTCACATTTAGGTATTTCAACGTTTCTGATGGCTTTTACATTAGCTAAATATTTTAGCTTTTACATTTAACTAAACGTTTCAATGGTTTGTTTCTTTGGCTGACAGTTTCAATAATGTAGTTGCTTTTTAAAAAAAAGTACTCTAATACTTTAGCTAACACTGAGCTAACGCTTAGTTTTAGCTACCTGTTTTATTTTATTCTTATGTAAATGTTTGAATTGTAACTGTTCCATAAATGGACTTTTTTCAAACTATTTCAGGTGTTTATATGTTTACCTATCGGAACTGTTACTTAACATTAAAATGTCTGCTAAACGAAACGTGTTAGCCATTTGAACTGTTTATCAAATACCTTTACATAACCTTTTGCTTTTCCTCTCTCGCCGTCCAGCTGTCCAAGTGCATGTTCTGAAAGGAGAAAAAGCTGGCGAGTGGTGGAAGTTCACCGTCAACATAATTTCTGTCTACAAACAAGGTGAGCGCCGCATCCGCCGCGGGGACCAGCTGCTGTGGGTGCGTGCAAAGGATGTGGCCTGCAAGTGCCCCAAGATCAAGTCTGGGAAAAAGTACCTTCTCCTGGGTTCAGACAACGACTCCCCCGGACAGAGCGGTGTGGTGGCAGACAAGGGGAGCCTCCTCATCCCTTGGAAGGACCTGTGGGGCCGCCGGCTGAGAAAATTCCAACAACGTGATAAGAGGGGAAAATGCTAAAAGTAGCTGGAGAGGAGAGAGAAAGCGAGAGATTGAGGGAGAGGTGGAGACAAAATAATGTCTCTGCTGGGATGAATATGAGGAGGAGGAGAGGATGAATGAATTAAAAAAACAAACTGGAAGAAAAAAGGATAGAGACAGAGGTGAAAAGTAGGAGAGATGGAGGAATGACTGAGTGCTGCTGCTCTGAGTTGGAGCGAAGAGATTAGTGTTTTTTAGGAACTTTTGTGAAGGAGCTCATTCACCCGTTTGTTTTCTTGTGTAATTGCAGAGTTTGCACCTAAAGTTACAGACATGTCACATCACGGCTGTTCCACCCACGATGCCGTTGTCCCAATGCATCTACTGTAGTGCATCTGCCCTGTTGTATCTTCAGAGGATCTGTTTCCACTGTGCTGTGTAAAGCAGTGACCGCGTGGCGTTGAGGGACTCCACTTATGTGTGATAAGTTGCTCCTGCAACCTGCCAAACGCTGGAGAAACTTTCCCAGCAGCTGAAAGTGAAAAATTGTGAAATTGTTCATACCTGTGGTTACAGAGTGCCATTATCGCTCGAGAGCTTCCTGCTCGCATGTGAGTGTTACCTCATCGTTGTGGGAACAAAATGCCATAATGATCCTCTCCTCAGTCTGTATAATGATCTCGGTACATGCTCGCGCTCATCAGCGCATCAGCAGCATGACGTGGTTGTGACCTCTGCAGTGTAGGGTAACATACGTGCATACATAGACGTTACGTTTTAGAGATTAGTAGAGTAGACATGTCAACCATGCACTTATTTTTACTAGACGTTTTAGAACATATTAGATATGTTCACAAACATTTTTAGGGTGGCGTCCAAAAAAACGAAAAGACCATGTGATAAACTATTTTACGATGCAAACATAGCTGCGTAATTCAAACCTCGTCGTGCCACAGACGGCACATGTTCCTGATTTGATATTACCACCCACATGGAAACGTGTCAGGACGACAGATGATTCTACCTATCAAACAATCCTCATACTGTACCACTGACGTCCTGCATGCTCGCTATTTACGGTAGCTGACTGATAGCTAACAATGATTGTGAATTATGTACACATTTAATTTGTATTCGGTGTTCAGTGTTGTGGGGAAATAACCTGTGGAGTGATGAAATATCACAGATGTTTTTTGTACAGTGCGTCCAGCACATGTTGTGTCAGATGTTCGTCAGCTCAAAACTTTTTGAGGACTGGATTATTTCACTTGGTACTCAACAAAAAAAGGCGTTGTCCTGCCTTTCTACAGTTGTGTGAACGGCAACTAAATCTATCACCATGTGCACATAACCACAGTTTGAAACATTAGAAAGGTAAAATAAATGAATGTCAGATGGATTTCTCATATTTACCTGCACCTGGAGCATCTGAACACACATACACACACACACACACACACACACACACAGGGTGACGCCCAACGCTCACATTAATACGTGGGCACATTTCTGTACTCAGTGCATCATGCGTCTGAAATTTATGACGTGCTAATAATGTCTGTACCGACACATTTCCACTCGTTTTGCAGGCACTTGCAGAAAGGTACTCTCTACCAGACTTCTGCTCTCCGTAAATCCACGTGGATCTGCTCGTGTTTATACGTTGGCTTGTAAATGTCCTTTCGTAGTGTCCATTGCAAATGGTTGTTTAATGTCTTGTAATACTAATATATTATGTTTATCACAAATGAATATATTTAATGACACATGAAAGAAACAATGTGGCTTTTGTGGTTTTTATTTTTGTCCTTTTGTTTTTTACTTTTTTCATTGAATTGTAGACGGCTGTAATGAGAAGTACTGGTAAGTGTTGAGCAGCCTAATAGAACAGAAAATTAATTCATCTGAAATAAAGCTGTGTAAAAACTCCAAACATGTCGTCCCAGCTGCAATGAATTTGAAATTAATTTTATGATGTGTCTTTGTATATTTCCCTACAAACACAACTTCAGCACATAAAGTATTTTTCAGTAGTACTCGCCACGTATTTACGTCTCGTAATCGTTTAGGTAGTTTTACTGTGAGGACTTTGCGTAACACAAATACGTATAATAAGTACTTGCAGTATAATTTAGTCTGCAAACAAATGGTGTATGTACTGTAGGGACCCAGTAAATGTAAACGGGGGTTTTGAACCTGCGACCTTTTGCATCCCAGTCTGACACTCAACCCATTGACCTACCAGGCCACTGCAGAACAAACTGTAAGTTATAGTAGTGAGAAGTAAAAAACAAAAAGTAAGAGAGTACCTATAATATTGTCAGAGATGGATTAAGTACTCTGTGATATATTGTGAGGTGAGAGGTTCAATTCTCAGTCCCCCTGAGCTACATGTCGCGTTGTCCTTGGAAAACACACCGCAGCAGCGCAGCTTTGGGCTTTTTGGTATAATTTCTCATTTATCCTGAAACACTTATTTAAAAGAACCATGTAAGACATTTAGAAGGAAAATGTTTCTTTGGAGCTACTACAAAAAGCCCGTAAGGAAAGCCACCCCCCCCACTCTGGGTTTTGATTTTTATGACTTTTATGATTTTTTTAATTACACAATTTTAGAAGCAATGCAGCAGCTGTGGCCCAGTGGCTTAAAAGTACAGCACTTCCCTCTAGCATAAAGTAAAGTACCTCAGAAATGCAGTACTGCAGTAGTAACTGTACACCACTGATTCTGCTTAATGTTGACATGTACTTAAATAAAAGTTATGATACCTACTTCAGGCCCCGGAGACATGTGCGTTGTCCAAAGTGAAGCTGTCATTGTGACGTTTAAATATGAAACCTGCAGTAAAACATTAGACGTAAATGAATTAAATCACCAGCTGCTGCCAAACGGCTTCAGCCAGCCCCCCCCCAGCACACATGATCATTTGTGTTGGATCCTGCACCTCGATAAACTTCACAGACAATAAAGACTGGCTGTAACATAGCTCCACTGCAGGCGCATTACTAGAAGGGTGATATCATGAATGTGTCTAATCCAAACCGCAGATGTTATTGTTGTAGCTGGGAGGTTTTGGCATCAGTGGAAAACCCTTCACTTATTTCTCGGGGGGCTTTACACAAAAACACACAGTCCTGAACTCGCTCAGAACGAGAGGCCATCTGTGCTGGCTGGTGGACGACGTCCTGAAATACTGCTCCTGCAGTGCCCAGTGTGTAATACTTGAGTGGGGCCAACCAACGACCCAGTCACCGCTGACAGTTACGCTGTGTTCTTCATCAGCGCTCACTGGCTGTTAGAGCGGCCATTTATTCTAAAGGTAATATGTATTACAAGTAAAAATACTGCAAACGGAATAAGGCTGGCTTAAGCGGTGACGCTACACCAACCCGACCCTGCTCTGATGGGCCAGGTTAAGGGAGACTTCTGTCGGCCAAACTACACACAGAACAACAACCACAGCATCTTTAACCAGCCTCAGACGCTGTCTCAATAAACTGTAGAGAAAAGCGTCTGCAATACATGAACAACTCACTGCAGCTGGTAAAGGACAGTTCCACCGTTTGGTATTATTCATATTCATATATTGAAACATCGCTGCTGCTTGTACTGATCTCATTATGTCATTTTGGGCGAAGGCACTTTCCCAGTTCATGCATGCCGCTTTCCGTCGGATGGACAAACCGTGAATATGTTCACACAATGACAGCTTTGCCCGGTTCTGTTGTTATCCACGTGTAGTTCCATAACGAGTTGGTTTGATGGACACAGATTGCTGAATTCTCTAAATACAAACCTGAAGTGTTGAATATTACGAGGCAGAGGTTTCTCTTGGGATCTGGGCGGGATGGGAACATTGAAAAAAGATCTGGGAGTGAACTTTCCTCTCAGTAGGTGCAAAGACGAAGTTGGAACAACACACACACATGATCTGACCAAAGTTTCTGGAGTCAGTGTGGGGGTCGGGTTTCCATCGGAAGCACCGACCTCCAACTTTTCACGCTCATGAATGCCCGAGTCACGCGGCCGCCATTGTCTCCGTGTTAACAGAGAGAGGGTCCTCCTTGGAAAACAAAGTGAGGCGGGTCGGTGCTGGTGAAGCGACACGCTGATGTTGTCCACGCTTTGGTCCTCTGCCCTTTAATTGTCTGGTGACAGCTGCCAGGAAAAGGAAACAGCATATGTGCCTTACTAGCACGTCTGCTGATGAGGACAACGTGGAAAAGAACCCGATCTGATTGTCGGACCAAACCCATAAAACCGTTTGCAGGATTTTAATCTTGTATCTTTACTTTACTGTTTCTTCTACGCATCTGAAAGGCCAGTGCTGAGTCTGTAGAGACCACAGCACGTTGAAACTTCCCCTCAGGGATGATCTGACTTCACCAGAATACCCCAGGTATGCGTCAGGACGTCTGTGCACAGGTAACACCTAGAAACAGTTCAGGTCATTTGTTGGCGCTTCACACACGTCTGTGAATCCTTTGCAGCGCGATATATTTGCTGACGTTGCCATAATAATGGAAATCTGCTAACAAATGTAAAGCTAGTAAAAAGCCATTGACCTCCGCGGTGGGACAGGAAGCCTGCTCCCATTCACAGACCCTCATCGGCAGCCTGACTCCACATTCAAAAGGAGAAAGTGTCCATTAACAGTCTAATTAGCAAGTAATCACAGTGTATTGACAGGACGTCAGTGAGCAGCGTTGTAATGTTATTGGTGACGGCGAGAACGCTGATAATTAACACCTACACAAACGAGTTTGGGGAGTGAGCTGAGAGGCCTGGGATACTTAAGTGGATTAGTTGTTTGGGAAAAGGGGGATCACAGAGACTAATTTGCATCAGCCAGCAGCTATAGACCTTTTCTAATCTCTATTCAGCAGTTTGGGGGAAATGACTAAGTCAAACAAGGACTCGAGTTAACGTCGCCGCCGCATCTCATCAGAGAAGATGATTTTATGATAAAGATCTTTACTATATTGAGTCACAGTGATTTGTGGATCTGAAACCCACGCGGCCTCCTGCTCCCCCTCCTTAACCTCCCGTAAATCTAGAGCTGGACCACAGACGCCGTTCTGTTTACTCCACAGCTCCTGAGTTCGCAGAGGACAACATGACTCCGTGTTTCCTCGGCTGACTAGACCTGTTTCCAAAGCCTGATTACATTTGTTCTCTAAATGATGGGAAAACAACTCCATGACAAACAAATGAAAGATCATTCAGTCCATGCCCTGCGTGTGCACATCTAACTGAAGTACGTCCATCTGTGGTGGACGCCATGAACTGGGCCTTAAAGAAGAATCCAGTGATTCACCACAGAGGAGAAAATATTTAGTAGCAGCTTCTTGTGTTTATTCACAGCAATTACTGGTTTCAATGAAAACCTCAATTAAAGAGTCAGTGTCTGAACTCGGGGCAGGGTTGGGGTTAGGGGTTGGGTTAGGTACTGCTACGGTACCGCGGACCAGCAGGGTTTCAGTGGAGAGAATGGTGGCAGAGAACAGAGTGAGATGGACACAGCTGATCTCAGGTCTCAGGGTCCAAAGACTTGACCGTGAGATTTAAAACCGACTTGTGTTTTGAGCAAACATTCGTGCACACGTGAGAATCCAGCATGCTCATGGTTTTCACTGGTCACCTGTCTGACAAAGGTCGGTGTGCACTACCAGGTGGTGCGCCTCACTTTCCACTCGTTGTTCAGCGTCTTCCACTCGTCGGCAGCGACTCTTTCGCTTCCCAGCATTCACTCACTGTCAGGCTCCAGCAGAACGGGGCAACTGGGCTCCAGGAGACAAAGACTGAAGCACCTTTGGAAATGGAAGCAGGGCTTAAAGAGGTACTTGATACCAGCCCACAGTGTGACCACACACACACACACAGCTCAGACTCTGCTTTTGACACCGACAGCCTTAAAACTCTCCCAGCCCCCCGCCCCCACTGCCTCTCCCTTTCCTCTTTCTTTTGCTGCACATGTATTTCTGGCTTACTACATTGGAACACAAAGACTCTTCTTATGCATCCTGGACAAGAGAGGCCTCGGTCCCATCCTGGACAGAGTTAGTCCACTTTTTTCTTATTAACATCTCCATACAGGATTAAGCCACTTGGCTTTTGGATGCAGTGTACTATATTTTTCACCCAACCCACCCCCCCGCCGCATTCTTAAGGTCTGTGTTAAATGATTGGGAAGACAACGGGCCCATAAACCAGCTCTTTTTAATGTCCATTCACACCGAGGAAGCCAGAGTGGAAGGATCTGATTGGAGAAGGGTCCTTCAGTCACCCAGCGCCCTTTTCGTGTTTCCACCCTCCACATTTAAACGGGGACACGGTTTTAAATAGTTCAGAAGCTATTAAAGTGTGGTCGTCTTCATTTTCTGTTCATTTTCAATTCCCACCTCTTTTTACAGAACCCGGTTTCTAAAAGGTTCGGACAGAACAGAAAATAATAAAAACTAACCTGGCTATAGATGTTTTGGATCTGGACATTCTTTAACCCCCCCACCCCACCCCGCTCCCCCTCAACGACTCCTTCCGCTCTTGGGCAAAGAGAAGTAAACAAATGTGTTTTTACTTTTTCTCTTTGCGGACAGTTATCGGAGGTGTTCCTGACTTGTAGAGAAAGTCCAAACACGTGAGCCAGTGTAACGTTTGGTTCGTGAAACTTTTCATTTTAACGTCAACCACGTGTTCATGCACAGCTCATTTCGGGACACCGACTTTGAGGCGCTGCTTATTAAACTACATCAAATCCACTTACATGAAAACTTTTTTATTGTGACAGTAGAACTGGAGAAAACCTGGAAAAGAGACGGAGAGACGTGGAGATCTGGCGTTCACCTCCTCGCTGCCCGGCTGTACCATCGCTGCTTCACGTCCAGACTCTTTCCCTTCTCGTCCGAATACATTAATATCTGAAAGTCTTGGCTCGGACCAGAAATACTCACGAACTAGACAAAGTGCAGAGTGACTTCAGGGTCTGGGATCTTCAAATAAACCCTGCCTGGGAGTCATGGGGACCAGGAAGTGGAATTAACTGCTATATTAGCTGACCTTCATCTTGTTGTTTGTCCCAACCTGCCTGGCTGGGCCCCGGGCTGGCCCGTAACCACGGTCTCCGGGCCCAACAATGCGGGCATTTCCCTCGGCGAAAAAACAGGCCTCAGGGCTTTACTGAGCAAACAAGATGAGCCCTGCCAAACGGCCCTCACTCCCACATTTCACAAGCACTTTCTCTGTCGCCGTTTGTCCTGCTCATCCACCGAGCCCTCGGAGGTACCAGACAGTTCTGGGGCGACATAGGACTGTCGGCTACGCCGAGGTTTAGCGATAGAAGGATGGTTGTGCCTCAGAACTCTGCACTGGAAACTTTGATTAACACTTACGCTTCGGTCACGTTTCCAGAATAGTAAGTGGATGAAAAAGGTTTCGTACACAGTTTTATAGCTGCAACCTCATGTAAGAGTCGTGGGCCGGCGGTGAATCGTGCTCTTCGCTCGCTGTAACGAGCTACAAGAGGAAACCTTCCTGTACTGCAAACGTCAGCTACAGGTACAGATGTTGTGTCACTTCTCACTCTGCTCCCCGACGCTGGCAGCTTTAGTTAGGTAGCAGATGCAGGTTGTGAACATGTAATGAACTAATAAATCTTAATGTGTTATAATGGATGAAGCGGATATCAGCTCCACTTTTAGTACCTGGGATAGATTTGAGATAAAACATCAGTTACTACGAACTGTGACTTTCTTCTTACATTGAAGAGAAACATGTGGAACAAATCTGCACCAGATCAGCAGCTGTTAAACGTAGACTGACTCCAGGAGCGTCTGTGTGGAGAATTCCTGCTTCAGCGATAAACACAGTGAAAGGTAGGAAGCAAAGACTCCTGTGTCCTGACCCACACACGTCTCTGATGAGTAGACGTGGCGTTAGAAATATGGTAAATATCAGAATAAATATGAAAGATCAGAAAAAAGAAGACGAAATGGCGTGTGTGTGTGTGTGTGTGTGTGTGTGTGTGTATCTGAGTGTGTGTGTGTTTCTGTGTGTGTGTGTGTGTGTGTGTGTGTGTGTGTGTGTGTGTGTGTGTGTGTCACAGAGTGTGATTGGATTCAGTCTTGAATCGCGGCATCAAAGCCGAGGCAGCGATCACACGCCCAGCAGCAGACACAGTCACAGGCGGAGCACCCGGGTCAGAGCCGACCCGTGTGCTGATCCCTCCCCATCACTTTCCTCTTATCCAACGCAGCATCTCCACTAAGTTTCAATCTGACAAAACAAATATTTCCACACTGAGCTAAAGTCAGTCTAACAGAGTGTCACCGCTCCACCCTGAGGTCCCTGCTCACACTGACACATGGTGCTTCACCCACTTTGCTTCAGTGGAGCACTGACGGTTGCTGAGCTGTCCCTGAGCGTCCTCACAGCGTTCGGTTCAGCTACGCTTCATGAGAGAAAGAACGGCTCAGCCCGTTCTGGATGTGTGTCAGCCTGAAACAGTCCGTAAAGGGCAGGACATGACTTCTTCAAACGCAGCTGGATAAAGCAGGTTGAGATTTTTTAATCAGGAGTTCTCGTGTGAAGCTTTTAGCATCTGTTCCTGCCAGACCAGGGAGTGGGTGCACGTGTTTCTCTCTGCACAGCGTTAAATGTGCGTCGAGGGATCATTCTGTGAGGGACGGACCAGAGGCACAGAGCATCCAACCTTCAGCACTGACTCCTGAGTGATGTGTGGTGTCTGCTCCTTTGTGGTGAACCTGCACCTACGTCTTTCTTTTATAACCATAACCGGGACTGTGAAGTATTCACAGCAGAGGACGGTCCAACATGTCCAACACAAGCTGGCACATGCACGCACAGCATAACTCGCCGTTCCTGTAGATCGACAGGTCCTGCATATACAGCGCCGATACAGCGAGCGCTTCTGATGACACGCACCTATCACCAGGGTGCGTCAGTGCATCTCAATGCAGAAGCAGCGTGAAGCTTTGAGCTCCTACACAGGCAGCGTCCAGACGAGATGCCTGCAAATTACTTGCACTGAACAGACGGAGTCTCTGTAAATACAACGGTGACTATTCCACCTCTGGAGATGGTCCTCTTTCAAACACACTCAGAATCATCTGGGGTGTGTTTAACTCATTTGTTGGGGGGGGGGGGGTGAGAAAAGGAAAGAGCACGAAAAAAATCCCAAAATGTCATCAACACATAAAGTGACTCAAACTGTGACTAATGAAGGAGAAAAGAATCCATTAGTCTGTTAATGTCACGTGTTTTAAACATTTAGAAATCTCCCCCCCTCCCTCACGGACGCCTGTAAACCCCACCCTGGGCGAGAGTGGATCAGGTTTCAGCTCCGTCTTGATCGGGACAGATCTCGAGCATGTCGTGCACCAGTGAGGAGAAGGCTGGCGTCACAGTATCTGTTGTCCAGCGCTTTGGGTTGGATGGAGAAAGCACGGGGACCAGACTCACTCAGTCCAGAGATGTGAATGAGATCCACAGAGTCCACAGAACCCAGAACCCAGTGGAGAGGCTGTGAACACACAGTGAATGTTCTCGGTGCAGCACAGAGACCCAGGCCCAGACTAACGTGGTAATCATTAAGCACTCCGATGGCAGAGGTGAACGCCGCAGTGTGTACGTGACTTCTACTCGGCAGGCAGATCATATGGAAGAGATAGATGTGAGCCCTGAATCCCTGCAGTGTGTGTGTGTGTGTGCGTGTGGGTGTGTGCGTGCTGCAGTGTGTGTGTGTGTGTGTGTGTGTGTGTGTGTACGCTCGTTTCCGTGCGTGTGAAGCTCCACTCAGTCCCTCTCGCTCCTCTCCAGGGAACCGCTGTGAAAGACTTGATCGACGTCCCTCTTCCCAGCATCTGGCTCTTAGAAGTGTCCGTGAACACATGGGCCCATTAGTTCCGCCTTTGCCCCATCCACGCTGATGTGATCTCACAGAGGCCTGGCCCAGCCCCCCCCTGGGACCCATAACCACCCAGGCACCAGAACAAATAGCTCGGCGCTTACGCACGCGTCTTTGTGGCAGGTTATTCCTCGCCCTGTTTCCAGTGTGCAGAAACTTCAAAGTCTCCTGCTCAGATCATCATGGCTGACCTGCCGTGGAGCCAGGCGGAGCCTGACGGAGGCGGTGGTGTAGGTGTGCTTTGATGCCAGAGATCAGGCTTGAGTAATGAAAGTGAGCTCAGATGTACTGGAAGAAAGACGCTAACGATATTTCCTGCTCTACTTTCATCCTGTGTGTTCACAGCAAAGGTGCAGCATGGAAGTTCCCGCTCTGCTCCGTCACTACCTGGCTCCTCCCACCTGTACACCTGATAGATAGGTGGTGGTGTGTTCTCGCCGTGAATGATTACATGTTAGCAGCCTTGAAACAGCTCGTTCTCTCACTCGTGACCTGGACGACCTGAAAACCTCCAGAATCTAAGACATCGATCAGTTTCGTCTTTTTCATTCCTGTGAATCACATTCGATTCAGTTTGACTTAAGCTCCCGGTCCCGCGGACGAAGTGCTGAAAGCTCGTCGGCCGCTCGGCAGGGGGCACAGGGGAGGAAGTAGGTGGCAGAGGGAGAGACGGTGAGGCGTGGAGGTTATCCACCAGCTGAGGAAACAGGTCCAAACCGTTCGTGGTGAGATCCTGCTCTCGAGCCAACGAAAACATTCGTGCAGAAGAGATCCACAGGAAATGAGGAGAATATTCCAAACTTCCTCTCACACGCGTTACACCGCACCGTAGAAATGTGCTGCTCTGCAGGAAACCAGCGTCTCAGTTGCTGCTGAACACGAACAACCTGCGTCTCCGGGAGCAAAGGTTAGAGAGGTCCTGCTGTGAGCTGCTACAAGCAGCAGAAGGAAGACTTCTCCAACCGTCC